>SJYW01023260.1:109032-121415 GCA_006410735.1 Raphicerus campestris | reverse complement strand
TATGCCAAAGCCTTTGACTGTGTGGATCATCATAAACTGTGGACAATTCTGAAAGAGACGGGAATACCAGAACACATGACCTGCCTCTTGAGAAATCTGTATGCAGGTCAGGAAGCAACAGTTAGAAATGGACATGGAACAACAGACTGGTTCCAAGTAAGAAAAGGAGTGTGTCAAGGCTGTATATTGTCACCCTGCTTATTTAACTTCTATGCAGAGTACATCATGAGAAATGCTGGGCTGGAAGAAACAAGCTGGAATCAAGATTTCCGGGAGAAATATCAATAACCTCGATATGCAGATGACAGCACCCTTATGGCAGAAAGTGAAGAGAAACTAAAAAGCCTCTTGATGATAGTGAAAGAGGAGAGTGAAAAAGTTCGCTAAAAGGTCAACATTCAGAAAACGAAGATCATGGCATGTGGTCCCATCACTTCATGGCAAATAGACAGGGAAACAATGGAAACAGTGAGAGACTATTTTTGAGGGCTCCAAAACCACTACAGACAGTGACTACAGCCATGAAATTAAAGACGCTTACTCCTTGGAAGAAAAGTTACGACCAATCTAGACAACATATTAAAAAACAGAAATATTACTTTGCCAACAAAGGTCCGTCTAGTCAAAGCTGTGGTTTTTCCTGTTGTCATGTATGGATGTGAGAGTTGGACGATAAAGAAAGCTGAGCACCGAAGAACTGATGCTTTTGAACTGTTGTGTTGGAGAAGACTCTTGAGTGTCCTTTGGACTGCAAGGAGTTCCAACCAGTCCATCATAAAGGAGATCAGTCCTGCGTGTTCATTGGAGGGACTGGTGTTGAAGCTGAAATCCAAAACTTTGGCCACCTGATGCAGAGAGCTGACTCATTTGAAAAGACCCTGATGTTTGGAAAGATTGAGGGCAGGAAGAGAAGGGGCAACAGAGGATGAGATGGTTGAATGGCATCACCAACACAATGTATATGGGTTTGGTTAGACTCTGGTAGGTAGTGATGGACAGGGAGGCCTGGCATGCTGCGGTTCATGGGGTCTCAAAGACATCACTGAGTGACTGAACTGAACTGAATATAATAAAACATTATATAGTATCTAGTGAACTACAAGATTTTATCTATTGATATTGATGAATTGTAAAATACTTAACAAGTATAGCAGAATGTACAATACAAAGTGACACAAGGTTATATGTCATAGTTTAAACATGTAAATAGTAACATATATTAATTATATGTAACACATGTCAATTATATGTAACACATGTTAATTATTTGTTAACATATGTTAATTAAAATGTTAATATATGCATATATATATATGCATGGATAGAACACATAAAACACTATAGTCTGTTTTCTGCACATGAAGGGAGAATAATTTCACTAGTGAAAGGCAACTAAGGGCCTACAACCTCTATATAGTGTTTTTACTTCATCAAAAATTATGAACCAAATATGGAAAAATAAAATTTGATAAATTTAGATGGGTACTCAGATACTTAGGGGTATTTTCTTTTGCTTGAATAAATTTTAAAAGTTAATAATAAGTTTTTAAAAATTAAAGAAGAGCAGTCATGAACTAAGTTGGATTTTAATTCTTAGAGAGATCAACTAAGAGCAGTAAATTAGCCCCAGGGGCCCAGCCAGGCAATATTTAACAGGAGATTACAAAATTATTAGGGCTTCCCTGGTGGCTCAGGAGGTAAAAGGTCTGCCTGCAATGCAGGAGACCTAGGTTTGATCCCTGGATCAGGAAGATTGACTGGAGAAGGAAATGGCAACCCACTCCAGTACTCTTGCCTGGAAAATTCCATGGAAAGAGAAGCCTGGCAGGCTACAGTCCTTGGGGTCACAAAGGGTCGGACATGACTGAGTGACTTCACTCTTTACAAAATATACTTTTGAGGGAAGATAGATAAGCCTTTTAATCATCTCCCTAAATCTTTTCCCTGAATGATGATAAATAGTTTTAAATATTAATAGATGGATGGTTTCTAGGTGTTATCTGTGATAAAAGTGGGAAAGATTCTGTCGAAGAAGCAGTGAGAGCCATTTCTAGCAATGCCAGCAAAAGGTAGAGAGAAGGGGAAAATTAACTGAAACTTAATTGTGTATCACTTAAGACCATAAGTACTCTGGTCAGGTTGTTGTTTCTTTTCTGGCAAACTCAGGGAATTTTTTCTTCCTTGTTGAACATCTGATGGTAGCAACAAAACAGTCACAAATGCTGGGATCTAGAATGGATAGTAGAGAAAATTTCCTGATCAATTTCTTACAGATATAGAGGCCCAGCAAATGCAGCTGCTTTGATTTACACATTAAGAAAGGGGGAAAAAAAGAGAGAGAGAGAGAGAAATGAAAGAGCAAAGAAGTAGGAAGCAATGAAGTTTTTATCCCTGGCCTAGCACACAAAGAGTATCTAGAATCTACTTCAGTCTATTCCATTAAATAATTGGTTTTTTCCTTAGTGAATAACTTACCCTGTGGGGATTTTATTTTCCTTAATTATAGTATGAGGACATTTAATGTTAACTCACTTTACTCATGGCTAAGCAGGTAAAGAATCTGCCTGCAATGTAAGAGACCTTGGAAATGTGGGTTTGATCCCTGGGTGGGGAAGATCCCCTGGAGGAGAAAAACAACAACCCACTTCAGTTTTCTTGCCAAGATAATCTCATGAACAGGGGAGCCTGGTGGACTACAGTCCAAAGGGTCACAAAGCATCAGACACTAGGCAACTAAGCATGCAAGCACTTTCTTTTAAGGTTAATTTGCTTTAAAATACTAAAGAGATGATCATCTTTCTGGTGTGAAGGTGGAGAGAGAATGAATGACTGTCATTTCTGATGTCCCTAAAATAAGTTCTTTGTTCGACAAAGCCTAGGACTTCCTTAGTCAGCTCAATAATACCACACTCTTCTTGGTGTCTGATAGGATGTAGGTATTCCATCAACTTTTACTGCTTAATTCACTGTTCTTTCCTGATGAGGTAGGATCCACTCAGTTACCCCTGTTTCTCAACCCTGGAAGGCAGTTAGAAGTAAAGGATGTTTACTGCAGATTAATTCACTAACTTTATAGGAATTTGGTATTCAAATAAGACATCTTCATCCATCTTAAGAGCAACCAAGACATTTCCATTGTGCTAATACCCATTTGACAATTGCTGGTGTGTAATCCAAGTCTCTTGGAGAGGGCAATGGCAACCCACTCCAATACTCTTGCCTGGAGAATCCCATGGACGGAGGAGCCTGGTAGGCTGCCATCTATGGGCTCGCACAGAGTCGGACACGACTGAAGCGACTTAACAGCAGCGATCCAAGTCTCTGCTTGTTGGATCTTTTACAAGATCCAATCTTTTACAAGATCCAATCTTTTACAAGAACAAGATTGTGTTTTTGTAAATTACTGTGTCAGTCTCAAATCTGACAGCTGTTAAGGGAGGCTCTCTGAGGATAGGTTTTCTCCTCTGCTTCCTAATATATGGAATTGAATTGTGCTGTGCTTTGAGATATTTTATAATAAGGCAAGGTTTGAATCTGTTCTCTGCTCAAATTACAGATTTCATAGTTCCCTACTATAAGCCACATCTGTGAAGTCTTTCCATGGATCACATTTCATATCTAAATTATATGAATGGTCTGTTATCCTGGCATATTACTCACTAATAGAAATGTGCAGGGGTGTTCCTAGATGTAGTTGACACTAGTTTTGTGTGTAAGTGATATCTGTGCTTTACTGAAGCTAAACACTTTTTTCCACACTAAGCTGCACAATAATGATTGCAAACCAGAGAGCAACAACTTTGGTAAATGAAAGTATGGGAATCCAAAAATGCTATGTTAACAGTTTGTTGATCATTTATGGGAATCACATCTATTAGATGTCTTCATATAGTGACAAGGAATCTTTTCTCAGTGAAAATAAGGCTAGACTCATTGTAAAGGGGAAAGAAACCCTACAAAGACAGAATAACAAACAGTGCAGACTCAGCTGATATGCAGTCAGCTGGTAATCCACTATTATGATAGTCAAAATTTATCCATCACTTCTTATTATTTTCCAAATTGTATTCTAACGTCTTTAAAATGTATATTCTCATTGATGAGAATTGAACACTCACAGCAACTCTATTAAGTAAGAAACTATTGTTCTCTGTATTAAATTGATGGAGTAATTCAGAATTGTCAGAGAATTCGATCGAGATCACACAGATGGTAAATGACAGTTCATGTATATGACCCCAGACAGTTTGGGATGAAAGCTACCACTGACAGTGCAACTCCTAAACATTTGCATTCAAAGGAATATTTGTTCCCTTTGTACAAAAACAAATATTGCTGGCCACATGAGCCAAAAAAAAATTATTTTTTGAAAATAAAAATATTTTATGTGTTTCTTTATGTGGAATGAAATTCTTCTGGAGAAATGGTGAAATTAAGAAGCCTAGGGAAAAGTCTTTATTTTTTGCACATCTTTTGCAGTCATATTCAGTTTCAGATGACCCAGCCCAGTAGCCAGTTTTTATTTCCTACCTGCCTTGGACTGAACCTGCAAGTTAGCAGATTAATCACTGGAAAAGCTATGGACAAAAGAATACACTAAAGTTTAAAATATCTAAGACGTTTCCAGACAAGAAATTCAAGTAAGGCTTTACGGGGCCCCTGCAGCAACTTGGGGGATCAAAAACAGTTAAGAGGCCCCCTTGCTCACTCCCTATGGCTGGGGGCAAGCTGGTTCCTTATATGGGGTGAGAGTAGGGACATGTCCAGGGGTTGGACTGGAAGTGTGGTCTAGTTGGTTTACCCACCCCTTTGGTGGGGTGAGAATAGGGACTTCTCCAGGGATTGGACAGGAAGGGTGACCTAACCGGTTTGCCCACCCCTTTGGCAGTGTTCATTGCAGGAGGCATGCACAGCACCTTGTTTTTGCTCCCAGCTCTTTAGAAGTGGCAGTGGGATTTTGGTCTTTTTAAATCTTTTTTTTGGTCCATAAAGATGCACAGATTTCTAGTCGCTCTTTGTATTCTCTTGCTTGAGGAGACGTTTGTCCAGGTGCAAGAACTGCAGCAAAGAGTTTCAGGTTCTACCCTGTCTCAAGACCAGAAGTTTCTGAATTGTTTTGAAACTTTCTAGTACTCTTCTGCCTCAAAAGGTTATGGTCCTAGAATCAAAGCTCTTCCCCTACATACAATCTACTTAACCTTTTTCCCTTTCCAGTAGAACACATGCTCAAACACACAAAACATTTTCTATTTTAATGTGAAGCTTACTGCATAAATTTCCCAGTTCAGTTTAGGTCAGTTCAGTCACTCAGTCGTGTCTGACTCTTTGCGGCCCCATGAATCGCAGCACGCCAGGCCTCCCTGTCCATCACCAACCCCCGGAGTCCACTCAAACTCACGTCCATCGAGTCCGTGATGGCATCCAGCCATCTCATCCTTGGTCATCCCCCTCTCCTCCTGTCTTTAATCCCTCCCAGCATCAGAGTCTTTTCCAATGAGTCAACTCTTNTAAGTAAGAAACTATTGTTCTCTGTATTAAATTGATGGAGTAATTCAGAATTGTCAGAGAATTCGATCGAGATCACACAGATGGTAAATGACAGTTCATGTATATGACCCCAGACAGTTTGGGATGAAAGCTACCACTGACAGTGCAACTCCTAAACATTTGCATTCAAAGGAATATTTGTTCCCTTTGTACAAAAACAAATATTGCTGGCCACATGAGCCAAAAAAAATTATTTTTTGAAAATAAAAATATTTTATGTGTGTCTTTATGTGGAATGAAATTCTTCTGGAGAAATGGTGAAATTAAGAAGCCTAGGGAAAAGTCTTTATTTTTTGCACATCTTTTGCAGTCATATTCAGTTTCAGATGACCCAGCCCAGTAGCCAGTTTTTATTTCCTACCTGCCTTGGACTGAACCTGCAAGTTAGCAGATTAATCACTGGAAAAGCTATGGACAAAAGAATACACTAAAGTTTAAAATATCTAAGACGTTTCCAGACAAGAAATTCAAGTAAGGCTTTACGGGGCCCCTGCAGCAACTTGGGGGATCAAAAACATTTAAGAGGCCCCCTTGCTCACTCCCTATGGCTGGGGGCAAGCTGGTTCCTTATATGGGGTGAGAGTAGGGACATGTCCAGGGGTTGGACTGGAAGTGTGGTCTAGTTGGTTTACCCACCCCTTTGGTGGGGTGAGAATAGGGACTTCTCCAGGGATTGGACAGGAAGGGTGACCTAACCGGTTTGCCCACCCCTTTGGCAGTGTTCATTGCAGGAGGCATGCACAGCACCTTGTTTTTGCTCCCAGCTCTTTAGAAGTGGCAGTGGGATTTTGGTCTTTTTAAATCTTTTTTTTGGTCCATAAAGATGCACAGATTTCTAGTCGCTCTTTGTATTCTCTTGCTTGAGGAGACGTTTGTCCAGGTGCAAGAACTGCAGCAAAGAGTTTCAGGTTCTACCCTGTCTCAAGACCAGAAGTTTCTGAATTGTTTTGAAACTTTCTGGTACTCTTCTGCCTCAAAAGGTTATGGTCCTAGAATCAAAGCTCTTCCCCTACATACAATCTACTTAACCTTTTTCCCTTTCCAGTAGAACACATGCTCAAACACACAAAACATTTTCTATTTTAATGTGAAGCTTACTGCATAAATTTCCCAGTTCAGTTTAGGTCAGTTCAGTCACTCAGTCGTGTCTGACTCTTTGCGGCCCCATGAATCGCAGCACGCCAGGCCTCCCTGTCCATCACCAACCCCCGGAGTCCACTCAAACTCACGTCCATCGAGTCCGTGATGGCATCCAGCCATCTCATCCTTGGTCATCCCCCTCTCCTTCTGTCTTTAATCCCTCCCAGCATCAGAGTCTTTTCCAATGAGTCAACTCTTTGCATGACGTGGCCAAAGTACTGGAGTTTTAGCTTTAGCATCATTCCTTCCAAAGAAATCCTGGGACTGATCTCCTTCAGAATGGACTGGTTGGATCTCCTTGCAGTCCAAGGGACTCTCAAGAGTCTTCTCCAACACCACACTTCAAAACATCAGTTCTTCAGCACTCAGCCTTCTTCACAGTCCAACTCTCACATCCATACATNTGGGGGCGCATACTGGGGGAGCTCTTCTAGGAAATTGTTCCCAGGACCTTCTGAAGCTGGACGGACAGCTGTCTGCGCTCAGCTGCTCTCTGCAAGGTGGATCCCAAAAGAAACGCATACACGTGTCCGGCGAAAGACAGGTAAGACTGTTAGCGGCTGCTGTATTCTCGGCTGCCACACACCAGAAACAATTCACACATTCTCAACGAAAACCCACGCGGGCAACAGAAGGGATAAATAAACTGTAGTCCCCTCATACAGTGTGCGTACCACACCGCACTGCAAATTGGCAAAATCCAGCAGCGACAGAGAAGCCCGAGTGCAAATATTAAGACTGTCCACCAGCTCCAGCCAGAACATGGGCGTGGGGGGCCATGCCCTCCTCCAGAGGGTCTGCCCGACCCAGGGATCGAACCCAGGTCTCCTACGCTGCAGGCAGATTCTTCCTGTCCGAGCCACCAGGGAAGCCCCGTGCAAAGTGTAAGGAAGCACAGATCAACCTACGGCCTTATAAACTAGAGACAAGTCGAACCGTCGAGCTTTGGGTGAGGGGCGGCGGCTTCCGGGGGGAGAGCCTTGGCGCATTTCTTGATCTGAGCAGCAGCAGTGCCCAGAAGTGGCAGGCTCACTTGGTGCAAGTTAATCAAGTGTTCATCTACAATGTCGGCCTTTTTAACAGGTATGAAGGTGAAAAGTGAAAGTGAAGTCCCTCAGTCGTGTCCGACTCTTTGCAACCCCACCAGGCTCCTCCGTCCGTGGGATTTTCCAGGCAAGAGTACTGGGGTGGGTTGCCATTACCTTCTGTAGAGGATCTTTCAGACCCAGGGATCGAACCCGGGTCTCCCACACTGTAGGCAGACGCTCAACCGTCTGAGCCACAGGGAAGTCCCACTTAACTGGTATGTTGTGTCTCAGTAAAAGCATGACATGCCGTAAACTCTGATCGGCACAGCAGACGCCTGTTGGGAGAAGGGCCCTGGGCCACCTGTGTGCCCATGGCGAGCTTACCTGCAGGCACCTGGGCCAGGTGCTTGAAAGCTGTGTAGAGGTTCTCCCGGCAGGCTGGCTGGGGGTCACTCAGCAGGAAGGACAGGGCTTGGATGACATTGTGCTCCAAAAAGCCCTCTCTGGGGAAGAAAAGTCAGATTTAGACATGGCCAAGGCATGAAATTAAAAGACGGTTGCTGCTTGGAAGGAAAGTTATGACCAACCTAGACAGCATATTAAAAAGAAGAGACATTACTTTTCCAACAAAGGTCCGTCTAGTCAAGGCTATGGGTTTTCCAGGAGTCATGTATGGATGTGAGCTTTGGACTATAAAGAAAGCTGAGCACTGAAGAATTGATGCTTTTGAACTGTGGTGTTTGAGAAGACTCTTGAGAGTCCCATGGACTGCAAGGAGATCCAACCAGTCCATCCTAAAGGAGATCAGTCCTGGGTGTTCATTGGAAGGACTGATGCTGAGGCTGAAACTCCAGTACTTTGGCCACTTCATGTGAAGAGTTGACTCATTGGAAAAGACCCTGAAGCTGGGAAAGATTGAAGGCAGGAGGAGAAGGGGATGACCGAGGATGAGATGGCTGGATGGCATCACCGACTCAACAGAGATGAGTCTGAGTGACCTCTGGGAGGTGGTGATGGACAGGGAGGCCTGGCGTGCTGCGGTCCACGGGGTCACAGAGTCGGACACGCCTCAGCGACTGAGCTAACTCAACTGAAGGCTGTGCCCGGAGAGGACACAGCCCCAATAAGAACCTAGAGGCAGGGGGTCTGCACCTCCCCCAACCCGCTGGAGCCTGAGCCTGGGCCGGCTGGGACAGACTGCATCCCTGCAGCCTCTGGGGAGAAGGCAGAGGCTGCGCTGTCCCTGGAATCGAGTCCGCCTGAGTGGACTCTGGGCGACAGAAGCCAGAGGCCGGCCTCCCTGAGCGCTGGGCTGGGCTGACCGCGACCTCTCGACCTGCCGGACACACACCGTGCTCCGTCCAGGGCAGGCCCATCCCTCCAAACCCACGTAAGCCTGTCGTGCTTGTCATTATAATGACATGCGTTCACTGTCAGGTACATTCAAGGGCTTCCCCAGCGGCTCAACGGCATGTCGTGCAGGAGTCAGAGGAGGCTCGGGCTCGATCCCTGGGCAGGGAAGATGGGGAGGTTCCCCTGGAGGAGGGCATGGCACCCCACTCCAGGAGTCTTGCCTGGAGAACCTCCATGGACAGAGGAGCCTGTGGGCTACAGGCCACGGGGCCGCAAAGAGTCAGACACGGCTGAGGCAGCGCAGCATGGGTGTGAGCCAATTCAGTGAGAGGAGACTTGCTAGTTTCTGGGTTTCTTTTTTTTTTTTTTTTTAACTTCTTTGTGGAAACAAAGTTGAATGCTTTGGAAATACTTAAAAATGAGCGTCTGAAACAGTAGGGAGATGACTGTAAACATTCTAGAAGGGTCTGCCTGCAGATTACTTCATTAATGTCTGAGCTCTTGGTTAACGTTAAAGAAGCGAAGCTGCAGATTCATGATGGTACCGGCGTGGTTTAAGCAGCAAAGATGACGGGAAACATAGTCTGCTGGGCACAGGGATTGGCGGCTGCCTAATCGTTCAGGGCTTCGGGCTGAAGATGAACCGTGTGGGGAATTCCCTGATGGTTCAGTGGTCGGGACCCCGAGCTTTCACTGCCAAGGGCACAGGTTTGATCCGTGGTGGTTGGGCTTCCCAGGTGGCTCGGCAGTAAAGAACCCTCCTGCCAGGAGACGCAGGAGACAGGGGCTCGATCCCTGGGTCAGGAGGACCCCTTGGGGAAACGGCAACCCACCCCAGTGTTCTTGCCTGGGAAATCCCATGGACAGAGGAGCCCGGTGGGCTGCCGTCCACGGAGTCACAATAGTCAGACGCAGTGGAGTGCACACGGGCGCTGCTGCTGCTGGAACACAAGTCACACGGCGGCAAGCGCAGACCAAGTGTTGAAAGGGGATGTGTGGTTTCTGTCCTGGCTTTTTATTTTTAATGTGGACCATTTTGGACATCCTGGTTGGATTTGTTACGGCATGACTTGTGCCTTATGCCCCCGTTTTTTGGACACCAGGCACGTGTGATCTTAGCCGCCCGACCAGGGACCAAACTCGGGCCCACTGCATTGGAAGGTGAAGGCTGAAACGCTGGGCCCCCAGGGGAGTCCCTCTTTCCCAGCTTTTCTCCCCCTTCTGGCTTTTTAACCATTCCATTTGATTAGCCGCCTAACTGCTGGGCCTGGTCACGCCTGGTGAGGGTCTCCAGGCTGCAGTCGGGCCTAAGAGAGAGCTTGGTGTGAGGCCTGGCCCGGGTCGGCGCACAGGAAGTGCCCAGCTGTGCTCTGCCTGAGGTCAGCCTCGTTCTGGGAGGAGGAGGTCACGGGAGTCCCCCACGTGGCCGGGCCCTTCCCTGCACCCTGAGTGAGGTGTCCAGGCCTCTCCTCTCTGTGCCTGGGTGCCCACCCCAAGTCTCCCTGACAGTAAGTCAGCTCCATAAGCTGTAACTCCCCACAGTGACCGGGGGCCAGGCCCCCGCACTCATTGGCTCCCCTCGTGAGGGCGGCAGCTTCAGTGTGGGCAGGGGCCCAGGCGCGAGGCTCACCTGCCCACGTTGTGGGTGGCCATGATGCACAGCACCTCGGTGGTCTTGATGCGCACCAGGTCGTTGGTGTCCTTCAGCAAGGCTTTCAGGCTCTCCAGGCAGCCTGCGGGGCAGAGGGACCGATGAGTATCCTCCAGGCTCAGAAACCGGCTGACCCAGAAGTCGACGGGTGCGCCAATGTTGGGGTTGAGAGCACCAGGGCTCTGCTGTTTGTGGGCGTGGGGACACCGTGTGGGCGACCGAGTGCTTCAGAGTCACTGTCGGGGCCTCTCGGGATGCCAGAAAGGCTCACCCCATGGACCCTGTCTCCACACCCCCCACCGATTTCTGTGCATGCCGCTCCCTGGTGCCAGCCCTCCTGGCCCCCTCTGGGGTTCAGAAGACCCCTTTTATTTGGAGAGACTGGAAGTCACCAGCTGTTGTGTACCCTTGAAAGGGTTACACCGTGGCATGCCAGATCGAGCACCTAGAAATCCTGCCTTTTTGTAGGGCACCCTCTGACCTCACAGTCCTTCTTGCTGAGACTCTGTTTCTTCTCTGTTGGGTTGAGGAGGCTCCTTCCCTCACTGGGCCAGAATCAAACCCACATCTCCTGCACTGGCAGGCGGATTCTTTTCCACTGAACCGCCAGGGGAGCCCCATATATACGGGTAACTAGGAATGTGGGAGAAAATGGACAGAGGTCCCCACCTCCATGTGGCTTCAGTAGGGCTAGCGCCTAGCTTCTGTGATAGCCTTGCGAACGAACAGATAAACAGGCCTCTTTGGAGAATGTGTGGCCACCGGGCTGAGTCCTGGCAAGAGGGGCTGACCACTGGTGGCATCCAGCTGAGGACCCACTGATTGGTTGGGGGCACTGCTGTGAAGGGGCCAGGTCAGCTCTCCCCACCTACCTCCCCCACCCTCCAGCTGCTCTGCGTCTGTCCATCCATACCCCAGTTGTGGTCCCTGGGGGTGCCACACGCTCACCGATGCTAATGGCTGTGTAGACGTGCTCGGGGTCATGCATGAGGTCACACAGAGCCGTGAGGGCTTTCTGCCTCGTCAGCAAGTCCTCCGACTGCAGCTCCTCGTTCAGCTTGGGAAGCGCGCGGCAGCCGTAGGCAGTGGCAGCCTGAGTGGGGTTGATGTTGGGGGGCAGGTACGTGGAGATCTTGGCGTCCGCCATCGTCCCGCGCCTGCTCAGGGGTCCTCTGGAGCTTTCAGAGCGAAGCTCCAAGGAGACTGCTGGTTAAAAGAACCCAGACGTCGTCAGCATTGCTACTGTGATCTGGCACTTTTTTACTTCCATTTTACAGATGAGCAAATGGAGACTAGGAGCGGTGAAGGAATTTGTTCAAGGTCACAGCAAAGGTAAGTGGCAGCCCAGACCACAGACTTCAGGGCTCTCCCGATAACTATATAGATTGGGCCTCAGGACAAAGGCATTGAAAAGAGCTAACTGGGTGGGGGGGGCAGTGGATAAATGGGGAGATTGGGACTGACATGCACGCTCCACTATATATAAAGTAGATAACTAATAAGGATGCGGCGGGCAGCACAGGGAAGTTTACTCAATACTCTGTAATGACCTATATGAGGAAAGAATCTAAGAAAAGTGGATATGTGTGTAACTGGTTCACTCTGCTGTCCAGCAGAAACGAATGCGGCGTTGTAAATTGAGTATACTCCAATGAAAATGAATT
>SJYW01023260.1:85354-104327 GCA_006410735.1 Raphicerus campestris | reverse complement strand
ATCTCCTTCAGAATGGACTGGCTGGATCTCCTTGCAGTCCAAGGGACTCTCAAGAGTCTTCTCCAACACCACAGAAAAATTTGCAGGAGGCCATAGAGCGCTTCCATATTGAAGGAAGACAGTGTTGGGCTGATAAGGGCCTTTTGGCTTCAGAACAAACAGAAATCCACCCCGGTCCCTTCTCGACCTGAGTGTGAAAAGCAAAACTCTTTCAACTTTTAGAAGAAAATGTGACGGAATGACTCCATGAGCTCTTAGCACCAAAGTCTTAAGTGGCACCCCCCAGCAAAAACCACAAAGGAGAAGATTGATGGAAGCCCACTACCATTCAGATGAAAACCTGCCGTTTTATTAAATAAAAAGTAACTGTTTATTCAAATGGACAAACAGTGGAAAGCTATCAGACCGCCTGGAGCACGGTGTCTGCATTGTGTGTGACCAGCTTAGGGTAGAATCTGGGAGAAATGAAACACTTCCTCGAATCAGTGAGACAAGGAGCAAAAACTCGACAGAATGGACTTGGGCTCCCAAGAGGCTCTGGCTGGAGAGAAGACACCCCTCTGCCAGCCTGGGGACCTCTGCAGAGCCACAGTCAGCGACGGCTGAGGCTATGCAGCCAGCACCCAGCAATGAGGGGCATGCCCGGCCGTCCCAGCGGGACAGGAACGCTGAGAAGCGATTGTGTCTGCAGCCCCACGACACCATCCCCAGGGGAAACCAGCACACACAGGGTCAGCCAGGCTGGGGCGAGTTTCCTGAATATAACTGTAGGTCCCAACATGGATGGGCAGGCGGAGGTTCCAATCGGGAAACAGAGCCCGTGACACACGTCAATACATCCCTAGTCATGGCATTCGGTGTTCAAAGTACCAGGCAGACACGTACAACAAGGTCCACCTATACACAGCTTTTAAAACAGGTGAGGCAAGATCTGTATATAGTTCATGATAGTGAAAGTCGCTCAGTCGTGTCCGACTCTTTGTGACTCGTGTATGGTTCATGGAATTCTCCAGGCCAGAATGCTGGAGTGGGTGGCCGTTTCCTTCCCCAACCCAGGGACTGAACCCAGGTATCCCGCATTGCAGGTGGATTCTTTACCAGCTGAGCCACGAGGGGAGCCCAATGTATATAATTACGCCTGTGGTGATACGCAGAGATGTGTGTTGTGGGTGTGGTAACCCACTCTCGGCTCCAGGGAGGGCAGCAGGGAGTATGCTGGGTGGGGGGCGGTGTCGCGGTTCACAGGGAACTGTACTTTTTTCAGCAGAAATCTCAAGCAAATGTGAAGGGTGGTAGAATGTTGAGATTCAGCAAAGCTGGTGGTGGTTCCTGATGTTCGTTATCATTGCCGCTCTGTTCCCCCAAATGCTCACAGAGGTCACAGCAACTTTAAGAGTCCCGAGTGAGAACGGCAAGTGCCCTGTCTCCACTCCTGAGCAGGGGTGCCCTTCACCCAAGGTGAAGCTCAGCCCCAGAACTGGTTCCTCCTGGAGACACCCCGGTCTCCCAGAGGCCCTCGAGCATGGTCGCCCAGGAGAAGCTAGCCGAGGGGTGTTTCGGGAAGGCGTGGGCCGGGGTCAGGACCAGGGTGGTCTTTGATTCGTGCGTTTATTCCGCCGTGTTGGGTGGGAGTTGCGGCATGCAGACTCTAGTCACACATGTGGGCTTTGCTGGTCCACGGCACGTGGGATCCCAACTCCCCGACCAGGCATGGAAACAAAAGTCCCCCGAGTCGCTCGGTGTGTTCTTAACCACTGGACCCCCTGGGCATGTGGGATCCCAACTCCCCGACCAGGCATGGAAACAAAAGTCCCCTGCGTCGCACGGCGGAGCTGCGGGAGGGCGTGCTCCCCCGCTGGCTGCTGCAGTCGCAGCCCCAACCCCGGGCCGCTGCTCCGTTCGCCGGCCCCTCTGTACTGACTGGTTCCCTTGCCGTTTGTCTCTGGGCCCGGGTTCAGGGAGCGCCCCACTCAGTCCTCATTGCGGGCGTCCGAGGTGGGGACGGTCCCATCAGCCTCCCTTCCGACGAGGACACAGCCTGTCCTGGGGCATGCGGGGCTCCAGGGGAGAGCAGACGGACCCGGCCCATCCGACTCCTGGTGCCGGACATCTTAAGGCCTGGGTCAGGCTTAAGGCCCTCCCTCCAAGGCCTGGCCTCCTGCTTCTCAGAACGAGCCCCTCATTTACAAACGCTCACTGCATCACGCGCCAGGATGTGTCCCCCTGACACAAGCCCCCACCCTCTAGTCATGGTCAGTCAGCGGGTGGCGGCCCTGGACTCTCCTCAGATTAGCAGAAGTGGTCAGCTGGAGGGATGGTGACCCAGTGGGTGGGGTCTTCCGTCCTTGAAAACAAGCTCTGGTGCTTCTCAGGAGAGGGTGTTTACAGGGCTCTCGTCACCAGGGAGGTGCGAGTGCAAACCGGGTGAGACACAGGCGCGTGCGGCCAGCACAGCCGGAGCCCCCGCGGGGGCGCGGCGCGGCGTGGCGCGGGCTGCCCGGGCCCTTGCACGGCGGGTGGGGGCGCATACTGGGGGAGCTCTTCTAGGAAATTGTTCCCAGGACCTTCTGAAGCTGGACGGACAGCTGTCTGCGCTCAGCAGCTCTCTGCAAGGCGGATCCCAAAAGAAACGCATACACGTGTCCGGCGAAAGACAGGTAAGACTGTTAGCGGCCGCTGTATTCTCGGCTGCCACACACCAGAAACAATTCACACATTCTCAACGAAAACCCACACGGGCAACAAGGGATAAATAAACGGTAGTCCCCTCATACAGTGTGTGTACCACACCGCACTGCAAATTGGCAAAATCCAGCAGCGACAGAGAAGCCCGAGTGCAAATATTAAGACTGTCCACCGGCTCCAGCCAGAACACGGGCGTGGGGGGCCATGCCCTCCTCCAGAGGGTCTGCCCGACCCAGGGATCGAACCCAGGTCTCCTACGCTGCAGGCAGATTCTTCCTGTCCGAGCCACCAGGGAAGCCCCGTGCAAAGTGTAAGGAAGCACAGATCAACCTACGGCCTTATAAACTAGAGACAAGTCGAACCGTCGAGCTTTGGGTGAGGGGCGGCGGCTTCCGGGGGGAGAGCCTTGGCGCATTTCTTGATCTGAGCAGCAGCAGTGCCCAGAAGTGGCAGGCTCACTTGGTGCAAGTTAATCAAGTGTTCATCTACAATGTCGGCCTTTTTAACAGGTATGAAGGTGAAAAGTGAAAGTGAAGTCCCTCAGTCGTGTCCGACTCTTTGCAACCCCACCAGGCTCCTCCGTCCGTGGGATTTTCCAGGCAAGAGTACTGGGGTGGGTTGCCATTACCTTCTGTAGAGGATCTTTCAGACCCAGGGATCGAACCCGGGTCTCCCACACTGTAGGCAGACGCTCAACCGTCTGAGCCACAGGGAAGTCCCACTTAACTGGTATGTTGTGTCTCAGTAAAAGCATGACATGCCGTAAACTCTGATCGGCACAGCAGACGCCTGTTGGGAGAAGGGCCCTGGGCCACCTGTGTGCCCATGGCGAGCTTACCTGCAGGCACCTGGGCCAGGTGCTTGAAAGCTGTGTAGAGGTTCTCCCGGCAGGCTGGCTGGGGGTCACTCAGCAGGAAGGACAGGGCTTGGATGACATTGTGCTCCAAAAAGCCCTCTCTGGGGAAGAAAAGTCAGATTTAGACATGGCCAAGGCATGAAATTAAAAGACGGTTGCTGCTTGGAAGGAAAGTTATGACCAACCTAGACAGCATATTAAAAAGAAGAGACATTACTTTTCCAACAAAGGTCCGTCTAGTCAAGGCTATGGGTTTTCCAGGAGTCATGTATGGATGTGAGCTTTGGACTATAAAGAAAGCTGAGCACTGAAGAATTGATGCTTTTGAACTGTGGTGTTTGAGAAGACTCTTGAGAGTCCCATGGACTGCAAGGAGATCCAACCAGTCCATCCTAAAGGAGATCAGTCCTGGGTGTTCATTGGAAGGACTGATGCTGAGGCTGAAACTCCAGTACTTTGGCCACTTCATGTGAAGAGTTGACTCATTGGAAAAGACCCTGAAGCTGGGAAAGATTGAAGGCAGGAGGAGAAGGGGATGACCGAGGATGAGATGGCTGGATGGCATCACCGACTCAACAGAGATGAGTCTGAGTGACCTCTGGGAGGTGGTGATGGACAGGGAGGCCTGGCGTGCTGCGGTCCACGGGGTCACAGAGTCGGACACGCCTCAGCGACTGAGCTAACTCAACTGAAGGCTGTGCCCGGAGAGGACACAGCCCCAATAAGAACCTAGAGGCAGGGGGTCTGCACCTCCCCCAACCCGCTGGAGCCTGAGCCTGGGCCGGCTGGGACAGACTGCATCCCTGCAGCCTCTGGGGAGAAGGCAGAGGCTGCGCTGTCCCTGGAATCGAGTCCGCCTGAGTGGACTCTGGGCGACAGAAGCCAGAGGCCGGCCTCCCTGAGCGCTGGGCTGGGCTGACCGCGACCTCTCGACCTGCCGGACACACACCGTGCTCCGTCCAGGGCAGGCCCATCCCTCCAAACCCACGTAAGCCTGTCGTGCTTGTCATTATAATGACATGCGTTCACTGTCAGGTACATTCAAGGGCTTCCCCAGCGGCTCAACGGCATGTCGTGCAGGAGTCAGAGGAGGCTCGGGCTCGATCCCTGGGCAGGGAAGATGGGGAGGTTCCCCTGGAGGAGGGCATGGCACCCCACTCCAGGAGTCTTGCCTGGAGAACCTCCATGGACAGAGGAGCCTGTGGGCTACAGGCCACGGGGCCGCAAAGAGTCAGACACGGCTGAGGCAGCGCAGCATGGGTGTGAGCCAATTCAGTGAGAGGAGACTTGCTAGTTTCTGGGTTTCTTTTTTTTTTTTTTTTAACTTCTTTGTGGAAACAAAGTTGAATGCTTTGGAAATACTTAAAAATGAGCGTCTGAAACAGTAGGGAGATGACTGTAAACATTCTAGAAGGGTCTGCCTGCAGATTACTTCATTAATGTCTGAGCTCTTGGTTAACGTTAAAGAAGCGAAGCTGCAGATTCATGATGGTACCGGCGTGGTTTAAGCAGCAAAGATGACGGGAAACATAGTCTGCTGGGCACAGGGATTGGCGGCTGCCTAATCGTTCAGGGCTTCGGGCTGAAGATGAACCGTGTGGGGAATTCCCTGATGGTTCAGTGGTCGGGACCCCGAGCTTTCACTGCCAAGGGCACAGGTTTGATCCGTGGTGGTTGGGCTTCCCAGGTGGCTCGGCAGTAAAGAACCCTCCTGCCAGGAGACGCAGGAGACAGGGGCTCGATCCCTGGGTCAGGAGGACCCCTTGGGGAAACGGCAACCCACCCCAGTGTTCTTGCCTGGGAAATCCCATGGACAGAGGAGCCCGGTGGGCTGCCGTCCACGGAGTCACAATAGTCAGACGCAGTGGAGTGCACACGGGCGCTGCTGCTGCTGGAACACAAGTCACACGGCGGCAAGCGCAGACCAAGTGTTGAAAGGGGATGTGCGGTTTCTGTCCTGGCTTTTTATTTTTAATGTGGACCATTTTGGACATCCTGGTTGGATTTGTTACGGCATGACTTGTGCCTTATGCCCCCGTTTTTTGGACACCAGGCACGTGTGATCTTAGCCGCCCGACCAGGGACCAAACTCGGGCCCACTGCATTGGAAGGTGAAGGCTGAAACGCTGGGCCCCCAGGGGAGTCCCTCTTTCCCAGCTTTTCTCCCCCTTCTGGCTTTTTAACCATTCCATTTGATTAGCCGCCTAACTGCTGGGCCTGGTCACGCCTGGTGAGGGTCTCCAGGCTGCAGTCGGGCCTAAGAGAGAGCTTGGTGTGAGGCCTGGCCCGGGTCGGCGCACAGGAAGTGCCCAGCTGTGCTCTGCCTGAGGTCAGCCTCGTTCTGGGAGGAGGAGGTCACGGGAGTCCCCCACGTGGCCGGGCCCTTCCCTGCACCCTGAGTGAGGTGTCCAGGCCTCTCCTCTCTGTGCCTGGGTGCCCACCCCAAGTCTCCCTGACAGTAAGTCAGCTCCATAAGCTGTAACTCCCCACAGTGACCGGGGGCCAGGCCCCCGCACTCATTGGCTCCCCTCGTGAGGGCGGCAGCTTCAGTGTGGGCAGGGGCCCAGGCGCGAGGCTCACCTGCCCACGTTGTGGGTGGCCATGATGCACAGCACCTCGGTGGTCTTGATGCGCACCAGGTCGTTGGTGTCCTTCAGCAAGGCTTTCAGGCTCTCCAGGCAGCCTGCGGGGCAGAGGGACCGATGAGTATCCTCCAGGCTCAGAAACCGGCTGACCCAGAAGTCGACGGGTGCGCCAATGTTGGGGTTGAGAGCACCAGGGCTCTGCTGTTTGTGGGCGTGGGGACACCGTGTGGGCGACCGAGTGCTTCAGAGTCACTGTCGGGGCCTCTCGGGATGCCAGAAAGGCTCACCCCATGGACCCTGTCTCCACACCCCCCACCGATTTCTGTGCATGCCGCTCCCTGGTGCCAGCCCTCCTGGCCCCCTCTGGGGTTCAGAAGACCCCTTTTATTTGGAGAGACTGGAAGTCACCAGCTGTTGTGTACCCTTGAAAGGGTTACACCGTGGCATGCCAGATCGAGCACCTAGAAATCCTGCCTTTTTGTAGGGCACCCTCTGACCTCACAGTCCTTCTTGCTGAGACTCTGTTTCTTCTCTGTTGGGTTGAGGAGGCTCCTTCCCTCACTGGGCCAGAATCAAACCCACATCTCCTGCACTGGCAGGCGGATTCTTTTCCACTGAACCGCCAGGGGAGCCCCATATATACGGGTAACTAGGAATGTGGGAGAAAATGGACAGAGGTCCCCACCTCCATGTGGCTTCAGTAGGGCTAGCGCCTAGCTTCTGTGATAGCCTTGCGAACGAACAGATAAACAGGCCTCTTTGGAGAATGTGTGGCCACCGGGCTGAGTCCTGGCAAGAGGGGCTGACCACTGGTGGCATCCAGCTGAGGACCCACTGACTGGTTGGGGGCACTGCTGTGAAGGGGCCAGGTCAGCTCTCCCCACCTACCTCCCCCACCCTCCAGCTGCTCTGCGTCTGTCCATCCATACCCCAGTTGTGGTCCCTGGGGGTGCCACACGCTCACCGATGCTAATGGCTGTGTAGACGTGCTCGGGGTCATGCATGAGGTCACACAGAGCCGTGAGGGCTTTCTGCCTCGTCAGCAAGTCCTCCGACTGCAGCTCCTCGTTCAGCTTGGGCAGCGCGCGGCAGCCGTAGGCAATGGCAGCCTGAGTGGGGTTGATGTTGGGGGGCAGGTACGTGGAGATCTTGGCGTCCGCCATCGTCCCGCGCCTGCTCAGGGGTCCTCTGGAGCTTTCAGAGCGAAGCTCCAAGGAGACTGCTGGTTAAAAGAACCCAGACGTCGTCAGCATTGCTACTGTGATCTGGCACTTTTTTACTTCCATTTTACAGATGAGCAAATGGAGACTAGGAGCGGTGAAGGAATTTGTTCAAGGTCACAGCAAAGGTAAGTGGCAGCCCAGACCACAGACTTCAGGGCTCTCCCGATAACTATATAGATTGGGCCTCAGGACAAAGGCATTGAAAAGAGCTAACTGGGTGGGGGGGGCAGTGGATAAATGGGGAGATTGGGACTGACATGCACGCTCCACTATATATAAAGTAGATAACTAATAAGGATGCGGCGGGCAGCACAGGGAAGTTTACTCAATACTCTGTAATGACCTATATGAGGAAAGAATCTAAGAAAAGTGGATATGTGTGTAACTGGTTCACTCTGCTGTCCAGCAGAAACGAATGCGGCGTTGTAAATTGAGTATACTCCAATGAAAATGAATTTTTAAAAAGGCAAAGACAAACTAAGCCAGACGAGCAAACACTGACAGAACAGCTCCATTTAGAGCTTATCTTGTGCCAGCAATACCTAATATGCAACTCAGCTACCCAGGAGGAGGCGGGGAGTTCTATGACCCGGGAGGAAATTGAGGTTTCAGGACAAGGAGCCTTGGAGGTCATGAGCTAGGCTAGGAGCCCATGTCCTGATCCAGGTCTGGGACATTCACCCATCAGGGTCCCACAGTCGGAGGCCTCCAGCACATCAGCAGAGAAGGAGTCGAGGTTAAAGTGTGACTTGTTTTTATTACACACGCACTTGGAGCAACTGTAAGCAGTGTGGCTGACTAGTTAAAAATGGGCTCCAGACCCAAGCCAATGGATGGCCCCTAACAAGCAGCTTGAGGGGAGAGGATAAGATCCCAGCCTCCCCACCCCCACCCAGAGTGGGCGTAGTCGCTGAGAATGGAGCATGGCTCACCAGGGCGGTGGTTGCGACTGCGTTTCGTTGGCAGTGACAAGCCCCAGCCCTGTGCGAATCCACCCCACTAAGAGAGGTGGCGAACTGGACTCTGGATTCCTGGCAGCAGGTAATTAGGGAAGGAGGCTAGGAGGCGGGATGGAAGAGGAGGTGGGACCCGGCCATTTGGGATCGGGGCTCCCCGGGCAGGGAACGCTGGGCGCCTGCCACCCTCCAAGGGGCACGGGCTCTGTTGATCGGGCCTGGGTGAGTCTGGAGGAGCCCCTATCCCAGGGGCCCCCAATCTGCGGCCGCCGGCTCACCTGCCTCAGCGCGTGAGTTTCTGTAGCACTCGCCCGTTGCCAGGCAACCCGGTTGCCAGGCGACCCTGGGCGGTGTCCGCTGGGCAGCTTTCCGCACACCGAGCCGCCCACTGCGCAGGCGCAAACGGCCCCAGGCCAGGGCTGGCTGTAAAGTGGGGTTGGTGCTATTTTCCGGGGTTACTGTGGGGGAACAAAGGCGGGCTCAGCTTTGTTCGTAATGCGGAAGGAAAGACAAGCGACCGTGTGCGCCTTTCTCTGTACTGGGCACTTGGCACGCCTTTAATTCTCTGCGTAAGCCTGGGAGGTGATGCATTCTCTTATCTCACGGACAAGCATCTCAAAGAGGTTCTGCAGCTTTCCCGGAATCACAGAGGCCTGATCCCGGGACTGCTTAGCCCTAGCCTCGGCTCCTTCCTCGGCAAGCCGGGTGGCTCGTGAGGATGCAGGTCGGACCCTGCAGTGGGCTCAACGCAAGCCAGACGGACCGTCACCTCCACCAAACCCTCCCAGGGCTCCCCGCTGGTTTCAGGACAGAGTCCAGGCTCCGAGCCTGCCACTGGAGGCCCTGGGTGATGGCCTCCTCCCCCCATCCTTGATTCTTACTCCCCCAGATGCTAACTCTTTGCTGCAGCGGGGCTGCTTGTGACAATGGCCACCTCTTGGCCCTTCAGGACACAGCTTGGCGTACTCCTCCTCCAGGAAGCTTGGCGTCTCCCCAACTCCAAACTAGCAAGTGGTTCTAGAGCTCAGTCGCCCCAGCGCGTGCTTCCCTCTTCTGATTCTCTGCTTGCTTCTCTGTTTCCCCCGGCAGACTTCCCTGAGGCTGGAGCCCACATCGGCCTGGTTCCATCCCCTGCTTCACAGCACAGCCCCTGCCCCACCCCCAGCCCCGCCAGTTCCAGGGATACACCAGGCGGTTTCAGTAAGTGTAAAAGAAGTGCATGGTTCATGGGTTTGAGTCAAGTTTCGTCATCAGAGTACTTCCACCATCTCGTGTGGTCCATTTTACAGTGGGGTGAACTGAGACACAGGAGGAAGCTAAGCAACTCAGGGAAGTTGCCTGGGCCCTTAGCAGTGAAACCCACTAATAAATGCGCCAAGCATCGGCCTCCAGCACATTCAGCTCTGAGAGGAAGGTAACTGGCCTCGATCTCTGTGCCGTGGACCCCGTATTGTGCCATGGAGGTCCATCCCTACCGCTGTCTTTCAAGGGACCAAGTCGTGAAGGTCTCTCTAACCCAGAGCATCTGAGCTTTTTTATGAAGGTGGTGTGGAGAGCCCTAGGCTGGGGGTTCCAGATCTAGTTCTGACTCTCTAGGCAAATCCTTGGAGCGTTTGAGCCTTCGTCTCCCTGTGGAATCAGGGAGGTGAATCAAGCAGGCTCTCAAAGCTGGGAATCCCACATCTCTCAGGCCGCGGTCACAGTCTTTCTGTAAAATCATCCTTCCATTTCCAATCTCCTTTTATCTTTGAAAACATACACAACATTTTATGCAGCATATATGTTCACCTGTGAGACCAAAAATATAAGTGCCTGTGAATTCACCATGAGAACATCATCAAGTGCCCTCATCCCCTCCTTTGTGCTTCTCTCCGAAGCTACCTTCTCGCTTCTGTGATTAGCATCTCAAAACGCCTCTGGAGGCCGTCGAGCCCCGCCTGCCGCTCTCTGCAAACAGAAATGAGCTCACAGAAGCTCCGCGACTCAGGTCAGCCTTTACACAGCCATTAATTATGGAAATTAATTTTGTAGCACGAGCTCTAGAAGCCAGCCTGTGATATTCAGGCATCATTAGATTCAGAGCTGTGCAGATGAAGGTCAGGAAATGGGAGGCGTGTCCACCCCTTGTCGCTGCAGGGCACTCTGCTGCAGAGCTACCGCGAGTCCTGTCTTAGCCACGGCTGCAGCGAGGAGGCGGTGTCTGGGAAAGGCGGCTGACCCCGAAGGGCCCAGATGGAGGCTGTTACTGTAGTCTCTGAGTTCCAAATGTTTCATTTCATTTGCGTTATTTCCCAAATAGAGGATATATGCACGTAAAATCCCAAAAGTATCAGAGTATGTCTCCTTCCCTCCTTGGTGTCCAGCCAACGGATTGTCCTCATCTGTACGACCCACTGGAGTCTTTCCAGCAATACACTACACTGATACAAGTAAATACAATTTATTCGCCTTTTGATGTGATGGCAGCATACATCAAACGGTGTTCTCCACTTTCCTTCCTTAAGTGCAAGACGCCTTCACTCATGAACACTCACTCCGGGCTGCTTATGTGCAGGCATTCTGCCGATCCAGTCAGCTGAGAGGCTGAAGCCCTGCTCTCACTGCGCTCGGTGGAGGGAGACAGACAAGCTACAGGATCAGGAAGTTATATAATCTGTTAGACAACAGGAAGTGCCCGGGAGAAACAGAGCAGAAGGGGCTGGAAGGATGTCTCATCTAGAGGTGACATCTGAGCACCGCGGCTGTCTGGGGACAGGGCAGTCCAGGCCTAGGAGACAGGCAGAGCAAGCATCCCCCGTGCTTGGCATGCTGAACAGCACGGAGGCCAGTGGAGCGTGGGGGGGGGGGGGGGGGGGAGGAGGAAGTAGCAGGGGGCGAGCTAAGAGAAGAAATGGGGCAAATCACGAGGGGCCTCTTGGGCTCCTGGAAAGACATTATTCTGAGGACGATGAGGAGGCGCTGTAGGGTTGGCAGCCTAGGACTGGCATAATCTGATCTGTGTCTTAACGAGGGGTCCCTGGGGACCGCTGAACTGGGAAGAGGGTAGGAGCAAGGATGGAAGGTGGGGAGGCCAGTTAAGGGGAGAGAAGACGACGATGATTGGGACCATCGAGAGCTCAGTGAAAGTGAGGAGAGACAAGATACTGGTCAATTTTTCAGAGCAGAACCTACAGGATTTACTGATAGATCAGACATGAGATGTGATGGGAAGGAGTCAAGAGATCTCATACCAGATATAAAGCAAAACACGAAATATTTAGATAACCAGAAAAAATTCATATTTGACATACTATGAAAATAAACACTTAATCCTCTCCCCAACCATGGTTACGTCAGGAAGTCACGTGCGCAAGTCTCTCCACGGTCAGCCCCGACCAAGCCCCACCCCTGGCCGCCTGACCACGCCCATCATCCCCCACCCGCCCTCTTTGCCATGGTGATCGCCGCTCTGGGTCGGCGTCCCAGTCTCCCGCGAGGCTCTGGTTGCTATGGTGATCGCGGCGCAGGGCGCTGGCGGGACTCTTTCGGCTGTGAGCCCCGCCCCCAGCGTCCAGGATTCGTCGGAAGCAGGCGGGTCCCGCGGAGCGCTCGTTGCCATGGTGATCGCGGCCTCCCGACCCTCCGGGATTAGGCAGCGCCAGGAGCTCTGTCAGCAGCCGCAGGTCAGTCAGACTCCCCTTGGGTGTCACCCTCGCCAGCGCGCGTGATACCCTTGCACCTCGCGGTCTGAACGCGGCCAGGGCCCCCGGGGCTCCTCATCTCCTGACCGCCCACCCCGGCCCCCAAGAGCTGGTGTGGAGAGGGAAGATCCTATGCGGAGGACTACAGGCCTCGATCGAGGCCACTCAATGGGGAGGGCGCTGACCGGGAGGAGGAGACCCGGGCCTGTGGATATCGGCGGGAGGGGCCCAGCGCCAGGTGGGGTGCTTCTGGGAAAGGGTTGTGGGCTGAACCCTAGGGGCCCGGCGCACCCCGAGCCTTCATCCCTTGAGGCCAGGAGTGGGGACCCCCTGCCCACTCTACCTCCTCAGCGGGGATTCTGGGTCCCCGCTGTGCCACAGTCACTCAGCCCAGTGCTGAGCTCAGGGAGGGGCCACTCCTGGCAGGACAGCTCACAGCAGGCCCAAGTCTCCCGCCCTTCCAGCCCCTGCACACGCTGCCTGCAGACTGGGAGAGGGCCCTTGACATTCCCGACAGAGAAGGAGGCTTAGACCCTTTTCAAAGCTACAGCCACACTCAGCATCAACTCTGGGGAATCCCCAGGGACTCCCTAACCCTCTTTTTCCCCTGTTGGGGGCACAGGATTCCTGGAAGTATGAGGTCCTCCCTGACACCTTTGGGGCCCTCTGTGAGCCGGGACCGCATCATCAGCAGCTTCCCTAAGGTAGGGAGGCCGTAGGCCGTAGGCCAGCCCTTGATGTGTGCACTGCTCCAGGGACAGCATGCCCATAGCCCAGCTTTCCCCACCTCGCTCACCCCCGGGAGCAAGGGAGGTGGATCGGGAGGCCAGTCCCTCGCCGATAGACCTCAGGGACTCAGCAGACTTCTTGAGAAGCTTGGCATGGACTTGCCCAAGGTGGNAGGAGGAAGTAGCAGGGGGCGAGCTAAGAGAAGAAATGGGGCAAATCACGAGGGGCCTCTTGGGCTCCTGGAAAGACATTATTCTGAGGACGATGAGGAGGCGCTGTAGGGTTGGCAGCCTAGGACTGGCATAATCTGATCTGTGTCTTAACGAGGGGTCCCTGGGGACCGCTGAACTGGGAAGAGGGTAGGAGCAAGGATGGAAGGTGGGGAGGCCAGTTAAGGGGAGAGAAGACGACGATGATTGGGACCATCGAGAGCTCAGTGAAAGTGAGGAGAGACAAGATACTGGTCAATTTTTCAGAGCAGAACCTACAGGATTTACTGATAGATCAGACATGAGATGTGATGGGAAGGAGTCAAGAGATCTCATACCAGATATAAAGCAAAACACGAAATATTTAGATAACCAGAAAAAATTCATATTTGACATACTATGAAAATAAACACTTAATCCTCTCCCCAACCATGGTGACGTCAGGAAGTCACGTGCGCAAGTCTCTCCACGGTCAGCCCCGACCAAGCCCCACCCCTGGCCGCCTGACCACGCCCATCATCCCCCACCCGCCCTCTTTGCCATGGTGATCGCCGCTCTGGGTCGGCGTCCCAGTCTCCCGCGAGGCTCTGGTTGCTATGGTGATCGCGGCGCAGGGCGCTGGCGGGACTCTTTCGGCTGTGAGCCCCGCCCCCAGCGTCCAGGATTCGTCGGAAGCAGGCGGGTCCCGCGGAGCGCTCGTTGCCATGGTGATCGCGGCCTCCCGACCCTCCGGGATTAGGCAGCGCCAGGAGCTCTGTCAGCAGCCGCAGGTCAGTCAGACTCCCCTTGGGTGTCACCCTCGCCAGCCCGCGTGATACCCTTGCACCTCGCGGTCTGAACGCGGCCAGGGCCCCCGGGGCTCCTCATCTCCTGACCGCCCACCCCGGCCCCAAAGAGCTGGTGTGGAGAGGGAAGATCCTATGCGGAGGACTACAGGCCTCGATCGAGGCCACTCAATGGGGAGGGCGCTGACCGGGAGGAGGAGACCCGGGCCTGTGGATATCGGCGGGAGGGGCCCAGCGCCAGGTGGGGTGCTTCTGGGAAAGGGTTGTGGGCTGAACCCTAGCGGCCCGGCGCACCCCGAGCCTTCATCCCTTGAGGCCAGGAGTGGGGACCCCCTGCCCACTCTACCTCCTCAGCGGGGATTCTGGGTCCCCGCTGTGCCACAGTCACTCAGCCCAGTGCTGAGCTCAGGGAGGGGCCACTCCTGGCAGGACAGCTCACAGCAGGCCCAAGTCTCCCGCCCTTCCAGCCCCTGCACACGCTGCCTGCAGACTGGGAGAGGGCCCTTGACATTCCCGACAGAGAAGGAGGCTTAGACCCTTTTCAAAGCTACAGCCACACTCAGCATCAACTCTGGGGAATCCCCAGGGACTCCCTAACCCTCTTTTTCCCCTGTTGGGGGCACAGGATTCCTGGAAGTATGAGGTCCTCCCTGACACCTTTGGGGCCCTCTGTGAGCCGGGACCGCATCATCAGCAGCTTCCCTAAGGTAGGGAGGCCGTAGGCCAGCCCTTGATGTGTGCACTGCTCCAGGGACAGCATGCCCATAGCCCAGCTTTCCCCACCTCGCTCACCCCCGGGAGCAAGGGAGGTGGATCGGGAGGCCAGTCCCTCGCCGACAGACCTCAGGGACTCAGCAGACTTCTTGAGAAGCTTGGCATGGACTTGCCCAAGGTGGGCTGGCAGGTGAAAGGTGACACTAGAAGACAATGTGACGTGGAGGTTGAGGGCACAGACTTTGCAGTCAGACAGTGGTGTGAACCCTGCGTGTCATTAAGCTGTGTGACCCTGGACAAGTTACTCAGCCCCTCAGAGCTGCTGGCCCACAAGGACAGCTCTGCTCACGCTGGACGCCTGGTTCACGGGAAACGGGCCCCTTGCCCAGGTGGTGGTTGGTGCTTTTCTCGCTATAATTATTACATTATCAGGGCTTCCCTGGTGGTCCAGTAGTTAAGAGTCTACCTTCCAATGCAGGGGACACGGGTTTGATCCCTGGCCCGGGAAATAAGATCCCAGATGCCTCGGGGCAACTAAACCCATGTGAAGCCACAATAATCCTGCCTCCAACTAAGACCCAGCCCAGCCAAAAATCAACCAATATTTTAAAGTTATCATTACGTTATCGAACAGCACCTCCAGTTTCCTGGGACCAAATCACCCCTTACCCTTCTGCCTTCTGTCCCTACTGAAAATTCCCAGCTATCTTAAAATCCATCCTTAATCACAGCAGGGGACACAAATCCATACAACCTGAAGTGGGTGGGAGGACCAGGGTCTCCCAGCCCTGCAGAGGCTCCACCTACCCTCTGCTCGCCGCCGCTCAGGGCCAGGTTCTGCAGCAATTTGTAACACAGAAGGTCAGACACAACACGGTGTCTGCGAGAGGGGGCCACTTAAGACAGCAAATGCTGCTTCCTGACCCAGGCGCAGGAGAGAGGAGCACCTCTCAGGCTGATGGGTGATGATGAGGGCCAAAGTAAGTGCCTGAGCGCCAGATGTGAGAAAGGTGCACAAGAGAAGAGACACTTGCACGTGCGTGTTTGCTTCCACACACAGAGTATCTGGAAGCACGCTTGAGACCCTGCTGTCTGTGCTCGCTGCCCTGTGTGTGGGAGAAAGCCTCCCTCTGAGTCTTGAAATCTGTGCTCAGGCCAGTGGGGGAAGGAGGGTAGACTGTAGGTGCTTGGGGTCCGTAGTGATTCTTTCTCCNGACGCCTGCACCCCGGGCGTCCTCTGGACCCCTGCACCTCCTCCGGCCCAGCACTAAGAGGCGGCCGTGCCCAGTTCCCTCCGCCCCTTCCTGAGGGCACCCGCAAGTCTGTGAGAGCCCACCCTGTTATTGGAGTAACAGCCCACTCCCAGAGAGCTCCTTATGGACCAAGCAGGACCTCCTTGTGAGGTTGTATAGGTTGTTAACTGCACAAATGCAGTGTGCGTGTTGAGGGCTTCACCTGGCCCGGTGCCCCGATGGGTGGCCTTGTCCTCCTGGAGGAGAAGGCACAAAAGGCTTCACGTCGGGGCCAGGGGCACTAATCCTCGTGGCTGCCCGCTGGACAGATGCAAAAAGGTGACGAGAAAGCAGGCCCATGTGTGATCTCTGCACAACCCAGCACCTGGCCTGCAGGCGCCCACCCGGGATTGGTTGAAACAGTGCATGCAGAGTCCCTTCAGGCGTGTCTGACTCTTTGCAACCCCGTGGACTGCAGCCCGCCAGGCTCCTCTGTCCATGGGATTCTCCAGACAAGAATACTGGAGTATGTTGCCATGCCCGGGGATCTTCCCGACCCAGGGACTGAGCCCATGACTCAAGTCTCTGCACTGGCAGGCGGGTTCTTTACCACTAGCACCACCTGGGAAGCCCGACTGAAGGGCTAGATGCCTGGAAACCAAGGCTCAGAGGTTGTCAGGAGTGGCCAGGGCTAATCGCCAGGCCGGCAGCCTGTCCCCTGCACAGGGAGGGGAGCGTCCTGCCTCCTGCCCCATCAGCTCCTCCCGCCCCCGACAGGGTGCCTGCAGGCGGGGGTCATGACTCTCCCGTGCCCGCAGGGGAGAACGTGAAGGCGTTTTTCAGCCGCGTGGCAGCCCTGGCCTTCGAGCGCTCGGTACTGAAGGACTTGGAGCGGAGGAGCAGCGCCCCGCTGCAGGTCGGCGGCGGGGACCTCATCCGTAAGTGCAGGGCCCCCAGGCCGGGGAGGGGCTCACGCCTGATGTCTGCATCCACCACCCTCTGCCGGGACTCGACTGTTGGCCCAGCTTGTCTGGGCCCCTCTCCCATTCCGCTGACCTCCGGCTGCAGGCTGCCCACCTGCCGGCCAGCTCAGGTACCCAGTTGACACCAGGTGACTTCTCCCCTTGCCGCAGGGATGGAGGGATGTCCACCCGAGACCTCGGACAACAGGAGGTCCTCCAGCCTGAGTTGTTGTTAGCCGGGCCTACGGCAGAGGCCTCCCCACCCTCTACGAGGCGTGCTGGTGGTGCATCCGTGATACAGAGGGGGATGCGGAGTGCCACCGCGCTGAGCCCCAGGGCCCCCCACCTCCTCCTCTCTGTAGCAGGGCGGGAGCCAGAGGAGGCCCCCACTGCCGCCCAGGAGCCCGTGCTGGGAGGCCAGTTGCACCTACAGAGTTGCCCGTCAGCCCCAGAAACTCAGGACTTCTGGCACAGCACCTGTCTCCCGGGTCCCAGACCCCGGGCACAGTCGGGGCTCCCCAGGCCCCTCCCCAGCCTTCCTGGGTTGGCCTCGGAGTCCCCATCTCAGGGGCCCAGGCGAGTGGGACTCGCTGACGTCAGCGGAAGCCCAGGGAAATCCGGGTGTTTCTCCCAGCTCCGACTCTTCTGTGAGCAGGGCTGGGCCTTGCCTTCCACCGTCCCTTCGCCATGGACTTGCGGGTCCCCTCTCTAGCCACTGAGGGGCCACCTCTGGCTCCGCCATGACCCATGACATCCTGTCCCCCTGTCCCCCTGGCAGAACGGGCCATGCCCACCCCTGCCCACCCCTGGCCCCCCTCTCCCACTTGCCTGGGGACAAGGTGCCGCACGCAAGTCTCCGGGGAACCCTGTGATAGCCCCATGTGTCTGCAGCACATCGGAGGCGCTCCAGCACCTGTAGGCAGGCACCCCGTCTCCACGGCCCTCCTGACCCCCAGAACAGGAGGGCGCCCCGGCCTCCCCGCCCAGCTCCCTCCCAGAGTGCCTGGCCTGCTTCAGGCTGCCGTGGGGCTCCTCCACGGGGCCTACTGAGCCCCCACCCCACGGCCACGGGTGGACGCACTCTGGCCTCTGTCCTCAGGGACCGCAAGCATTTCTCGGGAAGCTGGTGGGCAGTGTGGCTGGGGGATACCGCGTCTTCTGTTCGCTCCGCCTTCCCCACGTCTTCAGCTCTCATTTTCGTAGATAGAGGGTACTCCTTGGCATAAAGCTCTCCCGCAGGAACTGCAGACGCGCCTGTGAGATGGGGCAGCACAGGGCTCAGCCTCCAGGGAGGCGCCCGTGGGCAGCACAGGCCTGCTCCTTGTTTGCTGTGAACCCAGCGTGACCTCTCCCTGGCCCACTGGGCAGCCTTCTTCCTCTCAGGCTGGGTGAGCCTGTGTGTCCCTTCAGAGCTGCAGATTTGACTTCCTGCAGACAGACCAGAGTCTGTTCAGGCCGCCCAGCCCTGGGTCAGTCGGCTTTTCGCTTCTTTTCACTGAGGTGACGGTCCTCACAGCGGCAGCTTCCCACGCTCGGGATTCCCTGCAGAGACCTAGCTGGGCCTCCCATGGGCTGGCCCACCAGACCCAACCTTGGCTGCGCCAGGCCCGGGTTTGGGGCACACGAGAGACAATGTCAGGATGGGTGAGTCTGCTCTGGTGGGCTGGCATCCTCCTGGCTCCCCCCTCCCCCACCGGGAACCGTGTCCGGCTGTCACTGGCCCCTGAGCCAGGGCCATCGTCTCGTGTGCACCCAGCCCTCTAAGCTGCCTGGTGGGAAACGCCCCTCCTGTGGCCCCCCGTGTGTGTCCAGCTGCTATGGTGTCTCTTCTGAAGTGGCCGTGGGCCCACTGATCCCACAAGTCCACAGAGACAGTGATGTGTCTGGGCACCGAAGCAGGGCTGTGTGCAAGCAATTCCGAGGCGTCTGGAGGAAATGGGGTCCTCGGACGCGTCCAGAACACCCTTCAGCCTGGCAACGGGACACAGGCCTCTCCCGAGGGACCGTAGGCTCCTGAGGGCCTTGGGCACGTGAGCCGGACGCCTGAGGTTGCCTGAGATGGAGGTAAGGGGACGTAGCGATGGGCGGCGGGCCCGCTTCACTCACAGTCACGCAGATAGAAACCTGAGGGGGGGGCGGGGACGGGCCTTTCTGGCCTGTGAGCTGCAGAGAGGGCGCTCGGGACCCAGGAGGCCCAGGGCAGAGACAAGAGTGGGTGTGGGGTGTGGGAGCTTTCAGAAGCAGCTGCAGCTCAGAGAGGACCCTCGTCCTCTGAGCCTTCCGTTTTCCTGGAGATGGGGCGCGGGAGCTGCGGGCCTCGACACCACGACACGTGCCCAGCAGCCACGGGCTCCCCT
>SJYW01023260.1:24264-39063 GCA_006410735.1 Raphicerus campestris | reverse complement strand
TGCCCCCACTTCGGAGAGGCAGGAGCCCTGTGCCAAGAGGGGCATGTGCCACTGAGGACTGCCATGTGCCCGGCCAGATGGGGCAGGTGGCCCTGGTATCCAGGGAAGGGCGCAGGGCATGTTCCCGCCGGATTCCTGCTGTGTGGGGTGGGCGACAACTGGCCGTGGGGCTCTCCAGGCGACTGGGAAGGCGGGTCTGGCACGTGGGACGGCTTCTAGGATCCTCCGGCCCCAGGAATCTGCGTGTTGGCAAAGATGTCCATGCCTGGGGAGCCCAAAGCCTTCCCCCCCACCCCCAGAAATGCGGGCAGGAATTTAACGTGCAGCTGTGGCCACTCCGCCGGGATGGCAGAATCCACAGAGAAGGCTGCAATGGGCAGAGATGAGGCTGAGCAGGGGGCATGGCCCAGGGTGGCAGGGAGGTGCTCCCCGGCATCGCGAGCCAGACACTGAGTTGTTGGGGCCCTGGAGCTCCCCGAGGGCCGGCCCACAGCAGTCAGTTGGGCCAAGCTCGGGGCTCCCGCAGGAGAAACCACTGGAGAGGTGGGGCGGCGGTCACCAGCACGCTCAGGAGCACCTTCATACACGGGAGACTCCCGGGCGGGGGTGTGAACGCCCGCCGCCCTTCCCCACCCACCACGGCCGTGCTTTCTGCACAGAGTGCGTGCAGGGGGCTCATCCAGGGGTCCGGAATGCAGACGGGCCCAGAGCGTGGGGTAGGGACCTCACGACCTGAGAGACGTCCTGGCAGTGACTTTGGTGGGAGTGGGGAGTGTCTGTTTTTGCTTTGGTTTTTTAAACTTTCTCTTAGAATAGTTTCGGCTTCACTTTGAGAAGAGCGTCCGGAGGTTTCCCATGTGCCCCCACAGGGGCGCAGCCCTCACCCCACCACATCAGCACCACCCCTCACACGGGTGGGACGTTTGTTACCATCGAGGGACACTGTCTGTTTCCTCTCAGCGGGACCTGCTGGGAACCCCCCCACCCTACCCCGTTTCACTCCTGGGGCTGACGAGGCCACCCGGGGGCTGACCTGACCTAGCAAGGGTCTCAGCACAGCGCTTGGACCCTACGAATGGTCCCCCCTCTGCAGAGAGCCTTCAGTTCAAGAGCCGTCCCAGGGCCTCCTTGGTGGTGCAGGGGAAAAGGATCCACCTGCCGACGCAGGCTTTGATCCCTGATCCAGGACGATCCCACAGGCCCAGAGCGGCTAAGCCCCAGAACCACACCCGCTGGGTGCACTTGGCACAGCTGCTGAGGCCTGCGTGTGCCGAGCCCCTGCTCCGTATCAGGGGAAGCAACCGCAGTGAGAAGCCTGTGCCCAGCGACTAGAGGGTGCTCGCTGCAACCGAGAGAGAGCCCGTGTGTGGCAGTGAAGGCCCAGTGCAGCCACAGATAAAAACCGTCCCAGAGACCAAAGCTGCAATAACTCAGGACCTTGGACGTTCTCAAGGGGCTCCGTGCTCCCGGGATTTGACCAGCCATCGATCTGGGGGCATCTCGGGAGAGCGCGAGGCACTAAATAAAAAGGGGCAGAGGTTTTCTTCTGGGTGACGAGGCCAGCGCTAGTGACGCAGCCGAAAGCCCAGCACCGAGGGTGCAGTTGAAAGTGGCTTCTCCTTGGCAGAGCCTCCCTGGATGGCAGCGTGTCCCGCTGCCCTGACGGCTCGTCTGTGTTTCAGCGCGCTCGCAGGCTGATGTCCTTCCTTCTGGCCCCCGGCGGCTCACATGCTTGCCCGCGGCCCGTCCTCTCTGCGAGGCTGGACCCCAGGGCGACGCGCCCCCGGGGGCTCCCTCCTGCCTCCGCCTGGAAGCCGTGCCCGTTGCTGTGCTGAGCGGGCACCAGCAGCAAGAGGCACCTTTAGTGCCAGTCTGCACGCGTGCTGTCCAAAGNCCGCCCCGCGGGGCGGCGGGGTGGAGGGCGGTGGGCTGGGCCTCTCCCTGAGCCTGGTGCCCACCCCCGCCAGGGGCATGGTGGGGAGGGAGAGTCCAGGCGCATCTCACCGCCCCAGATGCCAGGGCCGGCTGCGGGAGCGGGTGCTGGACCCCCACAGGAGGATGCCGAGCCAGGCTTTCTCCCCACAGCCCACCCCGCGCACATCGCTGGTCCTCTCCGGCTCTGCCCGAGTTCTTCTCAGGGTTCCCAGGCTCCAGACGGGGTCCTCTTTAGACCACAAAAAGGCTGCTGACCGGCAGCAAGACTGAGCTTCGAGGCCTGGGCACTGGGGCAGGGAGCCAGGAGCCGCAGCGCCGGTGGGGACTGAGGGGTCGTTGGGCTTTGCTGTCTGTTTGCAGTTCTCTTGAGTAAGGATTAGTCGCGGATTTTTTAAAGAAGGAGAGAGAGGCAGTTTGCGGAGGGAAGGTTGGTCATGGGCGAGGAGCCTCTGGTCGCCGGGGCGGCCCCTGACTGAGGACGTGGTGAGGACAGGTCCCCTGTGTGGCCCCGGCTCCCGCAGCAGCCGTTTTAGGACCTGGAGCCGAATTTATCACTAGTGACGGTGATCGCGGCGCATCGCGTGGACGGGGGTGGAGGAGGCGGCAGGGCTGGTTTGTGTGTGGCTGGCCCAGCGGAGAGGCGGCCTCCCAGCACTGCGAGTCCTACCCCAGGACTCCTCGAAGGCAGGTGCCAGGCCGGCCCGTGTGACCGGGGCTCCCCCTCCAGGGACCTGAAACCCCAGCTCCCGGGTTGCCCGGGCCTCCTGTGTGCGTGCTGTTTCCCCGAGAGGGAACCCGGCCTTCCGGGCCAGGGTGGCCGAGGTCGCTGGGCCCCCTTCTCAGTGCTGGGAGTACACGGAGACCGAGCGCCAGCCCCCAGCCCTCCTGGGCTGCCCAGACACCCAGGTGGCTGGCCTCAGCTCATGGTGGACCCTAGGGTTCCGCTCAGGTGTGGCGTTCCTGTGGGCCGTCCCCTCCATCCACCGCCTGGGGCTNTCACGTTTTTGTGGCTACTGAAATTTAAAAACCGAAGCGCGTGTGTGTTCACACGACCGCCGCACAGCTGGCACGTGGCGAGCCCTGTCCCTTGCCACCCCACCCCCCACCCGCCACCTGTGGCCTCTTCCAGCCCATGAAGCCCTTGAAGGCGGCTGCCACCACCTCCCAGCCTGTGCTGACGAGCCAGCAGATCGAGACCATCTTCTTCAAGGTGCCTGAGCTCTACGAGATCCACAAGGACTTCTACGACGGGCTCCTGCCCCGCGTGCAGCAGTGGAGCCGCCAGCAGCGCGTGGGCGACCTCTTCCAGAAGCTGGTGAGCAGCCGGAGCCTCGCGGGGCGGCGGGGTGGAGGGCGGTGGGCTGGGCCTCTCCCTGAGCCTGGTGCCCACCCCCGCCAGGGGCATGGTGGGGAGGGAGAGTCCAGGCGCGTCTCACCACCCCAGATGCCAGGGCCGGCTGCGGGAGCGGGTGCTGGACCCCCACAGGAGGACGCCGAGCCAGGCTTTCTCCCCACAGCCCACCCCGCGCACATCGCTGGTCCTCTCCGGCTCTGCCCGAGTTCTTCTCAGGGTTCCCAGGCTCCAGACGGGGTCCTCTTTAGACCACAAAAAGGCTGCTGACCGGCAGCAAGACTGAGCTTCGAGGCCTGGGCACTGGGGCAGGGAGCCAGGAGCCGCAGCGCCGGTGGGGACTGAGGGGTCGTTGGGCTTTGCTGTCTGTTTGCAGTTCTCTTGAGTAAGGATTAGTCGCGGATTTTTTAAAGAAGGAGAGAGAGGCAGTTTGCGGAGGGAAGGTTGGTCATGGGCGAGGAGCCTCTGGTCGCCGGGGCGGCCCCTGACTGAGGACGTGGTGAGGACAGGTCCCCTGTGTGGCCCCGGCTCCCGCAGCAGCCGTTTTAGGACCTGGAGCCGAATTTATCACTAGTGACGGTGATCGCGGCGCATCGCGTGGACGGGGGTGGAGGAGGCGGCAGGGCTGGTTTGTGTGTGGCTGGCCCAGCGGAGAGGCGGCCTCCCAGCACTGCGAGTCCTACCCCAGGACTCCTCGAAGGCAGGTGCCAGGCCGGCCCGTGTGACCGGGGCTCCCCCTCCAGGGACCTGAAACCCCAGCTCCCGGGTTGCCCGGGCCTCCTGTGTGCGTGCTGTTTCCCCGAGAGGGAACCCGGCCTTCCGGGCCAGGGTGGCCGAGGTCGCTGGGCCCCCTTCTCAGTGCTGGGAGTACACGGAGACCGAGCGCCAGCCCCCAGCCCTCCTGGGCTGCCCAGACACCCAGGTGGCTGGCCTCAGCTCATGGTGGACCCTAGGGTTCCGCTCAGGTGTGGCGTTCCTGTGGGCTGTCCCCTCCATCCACCGCCTGGGGCTGCAGGAAGGGGAGGAACGCCTTTTTGGTTCAGATTCCCCCGTCTGGGACCCCTTTCCCAGGGCCAGAGAGCTGGGAGACTGGTACTCCCCATCCTCAAAACCCCCATCTTGGAAGACCCGTGTTGTGGGCAGAAACCGCAACCATGCTTTTCCCCAAATAACACTCAAGTCACCCAGAAACTTTAAAAAATTAATGGTCTGACAAACACTGGGGTTTGCAGCATTTGCTCTGGTGTCCGGGATGTATGAGGTGCTGGAACAGGCAGACGGGAGGCGCGGCCCTGCGCGGGAGCAGCCGCCGTCGGAGGTGGGGAGCTGCGTGCCGTGTGTTCACCTGTGTGCCCCCGGGGCCGGGCACTAGGCCTCCCCCCAGACGGGTGGACGGGTCCCCGTCCCCACCGCTTTCAGATTAGCACAGTGGGGTCGGGCTCCCCGGCTGGCAGAGTCTCAGGAGCCCACAATGCCCCAGCCCTGGTACCACCGCTCCCCAGTAGCTCATGAGCCACACCTCGTCGCTGGGAAGCCCCTTCCTGCCACTGCCTTGACTCCCTTCCTGTGGGTTAATCACTACCCAGTCAGGGCTTTGTTTCTGGCTGAGTTTTTATTAGCTCAGTTTTATTTTGGCTTCTAATCATTTCAAACTTGCTGAACTGTTGCAAGGATCGCACAGAGAGGTCTGTGTGCTGGCCGTGCCTCTTGTAACATTTTGCTTTCTCTTTCTTTCTTTTTCGCTTTTTCTCTCTCCTTTGTACACACACACACACACACACACAGTGAATAGTTTGAGAGTAAAGTGCTGATCCTGCCTTTTATCTCTGAGTGCGTCATCGTGTGTTTGCTACGGACATGCTCCTCCACAGCCCAGGACCGTGCTCATCGGAGGTGGCTCATGTTGATGTGATGCGCGCTCCTTCCACGGAGCTCTTCCAGGCTAGGGGTCCTGTTCTTTATGGCCGTTTTCCTTCTGAGTCAGGATGTGGACATCAGGGCTCTTAAGTTTCTTAACATCTGTACCGCTTCCTTGACCTGTGCTGGTCTTCTGCAACCGTGACATTTTTCCTAAGGGTACAGGCCGGTTTGGGTCGGATGTTTTTTCCAGGAAGAGGTTCAGGTTCTGTGTTTAACCACTGCACCGACGCTGTGTCCTGTCGGTGCCTCACACGGTGTGGGGTGGGCACCTCATCTCCGTCTGTCCCATTACCCGTGCAGCGCGGGTTCTGATTGGTGCAGCTGGTCTCCATCTCTTCCGTTATCCGTGCAGCTCGGGTTCTGATTGGTGCAGCTGATCCTCTGTCCCATTATCTGTGCAGCTCTCATTCTGATTGGTGCATCTGGTTATCCGTGCAGCCCGGGTTCTGATTGGTGCACTTGATCTCCATCTGTCCCGTTATCCGTGCAGCTCGGATTCTGATTGGTGCACGAGTTGCTGAAACCTGTCCAAAGCCACGTGGGAGATGGGAGCTCTTGGAAGAGCAGGCAGAAGTAACGAACAAGGGGTTCTGTGTTGGTATTTAGGCTGCTACCGACCAGGCGGCTCAAACAACTGAGGTCTGTCTCCCCCCATTTCTGGAGGCTGGCAGTCTGAGATCCAGGCGCTGGCAGGGCTGGTTTCTCCAAGGCCCCTCCTCAGTGGCTGTATTTCCCTGTGTCCTCACGTGGTCGTCCGGCTGTCTCTGTGTCCTAATCTTTTCTTCGCCTAAAGACCCTTGTCAGATTGGATCAGGCCCATTCGAACGGCCTCGTGTATCTTAAGGCATCATTTGTGATGTGGGCCCTTCTCGCATTCTTTATTGAATTTGTCACACTGTTGCTTTTGTTTTATGCTTTGGATTTTTTGGCCTCGAGGCACGTAGGGTCTTGGCTCCCTGACCAGAGGGTGAACCACATGCACTGGAAGGTGAAGTTTTAACCACTGGGCCACCTGGGAAGCCCTGTAGCGGCGTCATTTTCTCCCCATCACCTCTTTAGGCCCATCTCCAGCTACAGTCACATGCTCAGGATCAAGGCTTCGTCTTAGGGATTCCAAGGGGACACACTTCAGTAGTAACATCCCCTCGGGACTAGGCTGAGCCATCGCCTCTTCAAAAGGTCATCCCAACCACAGTACCTACGGCAGCCCTGCTGTTGGCCCCTGCTCTGCCATCAGCTACTTGTCGTATTACGCGTTTCTTTACTCATGTATCGTGCACTCTGCTGGCCAGCCACACACACTGTGTCTGAATGATTTGGGCGGGAGACCCTCACTGAGCAGGGAAGTGGGGGGAGAAGGCTCTGGGTCCCACCGTGTGACAGGGGACCTGGAGTCTTGGACGCAGAGACTTGTCCGGGTGAACACTGTGGCCAGGGCCTCCTCCAGCTGCTGTTTTTTCTCAGGCGCCCCCAGACCCTCGGTGCACCCTCACAGGGCGTGGGCCCAGAAGACCAGACAGTGCGGAGGGCTTCTGGCCTTGCCATCCGAAGAAACGTAACATTCAATACAAACGCAAATGCACTTAGAAATAAAATGTAGGTTCGACGCAGAGCAAACGCCAGGATCTGCAGAAGTCTTGGGCCTCCGGCTCCCAGCGGGCTGCAGTGGAGGAGACCCAGCCGGCTGGTCACAGGGTCTGCCCCCACCTGCCTGGGCTGGGCTTTCCCTGCTGCCTCTGGAGGCCACAGACACACCTGCCCCCGAGCTTGGAAGCCTTGACTCAGCTGAGCGTCGGGGCAGGAGACCTTCTGTTAACACCTTTGGCTGAGAACAGGACAAACGCCGCTTGCTTTGCAGCTGGCAGCGGAGGTCTCCCGCCTGCCAGGTGTGCCGAGTGACACCTGAGCCCAGTCGCGGGTCTGGATGGGGCTCATATCTGGGCAGTGGGAGCCCGTCTTCTCTGTGGGCAGCTAAGCTGCGCGTTTCCTCACCTCTGAAGAGGTCGTAGAGTAGCAGAGCTGTGTAGCCCCTCCTTGCTGGCTGGACCTCCCTGCAGTCCAAGGGACTCTCAAGAGTCTTCTCCAGCACCACGGTTCAAAAGCATCAATGCTTCAGCGCTCAGCCTTCTTTGTGATCCAAGGAGATCAAACCAGTCAATCCTAAAGGAAATTAACCCTGAATATTCATTGGAAGGACTGATGCTGAGGCTGAAGCTTGAATACTCTAGCCACCTGATGAGAAAAGCTGACTCATTGGAAAAGACCCTGATGCTGGGAAAGACTGAAGGCAGGAGAAGAGGATGACAGAGAATGAGATGGTTGGATGGCATCACCGACTCAATGGACATGAATTTGAGCACGCTCCATGAGTTGGTGGACAGGGAGGCCTGGCGTGCTGCAGTCTAGGGTCACAAAGAGTCAGACACGACTGAGCGCCTCAGCAGCAGCAGCGGTGCAGCCCTCAGGCTGGGCACGGGTCCCGCGAGGCGTCTGCTGCTGGGCCGAGAAGGGGCCGTCCCTCCCACCTGCTCGAGACCCTCATCTTTGTTCACTGACATCCTGGAACTGCAGCCGTTTGCTGGCGGCCTGGTTTAAACGAGCAGGGTGGGAGGAGGAGATTGCTGGGAAGAGAGCCTCTACCTGCCTGGGGCTGTGAGTCACCTCCCCACATGTCGCGTTGGAAGCAGAAGCGTGCTCAGCGCGTGGGCAGGGGAAGCAGGTGGGCGACGGTGAGTGCGCGGGGAGCTGAGGTTCCTGCAGCCCCGCACCAGCTGCTGCACCTGGGCCTAGGGGAGCCCAGCACTGAGGGTCGGAGACCACCTGCCCCGCTCCTGCCCGGCGCCTGTCCCACTCTCTCCCCCTCCCTCCCGCAGGCCAGCCAGCTGGGTGTGTACCGGGCCTTCGTGGACAACTATGAGGTTGCCATGGAAACAGCCGAGAAGTGCTGCCAGGCCAACGCTCAGTTTGCAGAAATCTCTGAGGTACGTGTGATGCTGCTCAGAGAGATGTGCCCCTCCGCCTCCCTGGGTGGGGCTGTGGGCGAGCGTGGGCATGCCGTGACCCCAGAGAACACGTACTGCACACCGAGGTCTGGCCGTGAACCTGTTTCCAGATGCCTGCAGGTGGGCCCTGTCAGCCCCAGCCGGGGTCGAGGGCACTGGCCTGAGCAGCCTCGGGCGCTCCCTGCCCTCCCAGCCGTGAGGGCCCGGCTCAGGGGTCCGTCTGGGCAGCCCAGACGGATGCTGTCTTGTGCTTGTCTATGAGGTCCCCAGGAACAGAGGGGTCTCGACATCCGAGCCAGAGGCCGACGCTGCACCTTGCGGGTGGAGAGCAGGCGGGGGCCTCGCGGTCCGCTCCTCTGGGGCTTACAGCCAGCGCGGGGCAGGCTGCCTACCCACGACGGGGGGTGCTGCAGGCTGCCAGCTGCACCAGCCCAGCAGCTCTGAAACCTCGAGCCCTGGAGTCTCAGTACAAGGAGGGGCCTTGGAAGAGCCCCTGGAGGCAGGAGACGGGCCACCGGGGGCTGCTGGTGGCCGTGCTGAGTCCTCCCCGCCCTGCCCATCCTGCTGTTCCCTGCAGTGGGGGGGACACCTTCCTCTTCCCAGGGCTCATCTTCCTCAGACCCCTGACCTGCCTGCCCTGCCAAGCGAGGATTTTGCATGGGAAGGCCTCTGAGTGAGAACTCAGCTTTTCTTCATTTCTTCCTTTTGCCTGCTTGTGGGATCTTAGCTCCCCGACCAGGGATTGAGCCCATGTCCTCTGCACTGGTGGCGCAGAGTCTTAACCAGTGGACCTCCCAAGGAGGCCCCGAGGACTCAGCCTCAGGAGAGAGACGGAAGCCAGAAACGGGGGGGGGCGGCGCTCCTGCGGGAGACTGGCCGTACGTGTGCCAACAGCCGCGTCCGGGCTCTGCCTCGGAGCGCTCGAGCTGTCTCATAGCCTATCGGGGGGTGGGCCCTGCGGGTCTTGGCGCTGACGGGCCCCCAGGGTGCTAACACGTGCCACCCTGTCCCCCAGAGCCCACGGCGCCCTCCCCCAGCCTGGTGCCACTGGTCACAGGTGGCACGCCCGGGGCTGCAGGCTGGCTCCACGCTGCCCTCCACAGCCGCCCCGGTTGGCCTGGAGCGTTGGGTCTGTTCCTCTCATTCACTCACTAAGCTAGCAGCCCTCAGGCCCCCAGCGGCCGAGTCCCCAGGTGACGCTGACAAATTGAGAGTCGTGACCTTTTAAGATCAGGCTGCACTTAAAGGGGGCCACGTCCACACTCACCCAGACAGTTTTCTGCAGAAACGGGAGGAAGTGACGGTGGGACACCACCCGGGGCTCACGGGGTCCCACCGACCACATGCAGGAGGGGATCCGAGCCCAGACCCGGGCACAGGAAGCAGGACCGCGCTCGGGGCAGCCAGCGGCCAGGCTGCCATGAAGTTTTGTACCGTCGGGCAGTGTCCACTCGGGTTCTCATTCCTGTTTCAACAAAGACGCAGAGAGGGACTTCCCTGGGGGTCCAGTGGCTGAGCGTCTGTGCCCCCAATGCAGGGCTTAGTCCCCGGCCAGGGAGCTAGATCCCACATGCCGCAGCGAAGATCCTGTGTGCTGCAACTGAGCCAGATAACTAACAAACAGCCTGAAAAACAGGCCCAGAGAAATGAGAACCACACGGGACGAGAAATGAGCCACAGGGACACGGAAGGAGCAGGCCACAGGTGTAGGGGCTGCGTTCAGGGGTGGGGGTCAGAGCTCGGCCGTGGGGACAGGGGCTCCACCTCCAAGGACATGGAGCAGGGGCCCTTCATCTCTCCCAGGACCAGCCTGCGCAATCCGCGTCTGCCGTCGTCCGGTCAGCCCAGAGTTGTGCACGCTGGGTTCCATGAGCCCAGGCTCCGTGGACAGTAAACAGGTGAAAGTGTTAGTCACTCAGTCCCGTCTGACTCTCTGTGACCCCCGTGCATTGATGTGGTCCGCTAGGCTCCTCTGCCAATGAAATTCCTCAGGCGAGTAGCCGTTCCCTTCTCCAGGGGCCCCTTCCCGACCCAGGGATCAGCCCCAGGTATGAAGCCCAGCTCTCCTGCATCTCATTTACGATCTGAGCCACCAGGGGAGCCCCTGATTAATAGGTAACAGGAATCAAGTGAAAAGGGCTTCTGGAATCTGGAGTCAGCTTGGGAGCTGCGGGGTTAAACCAAAGTTCCTTAAGGCAGCCCCCCCCACTCCCCGAGCCCCCTGACGATGAAGGGGCCCACGTGCATCGTGCCTTCCAGAGGCACCAAGCGTGGGCTGCCGCCCTGGCTCACCAGAGCAGCACCTGAATTGTGCAGATTTGAGCTCTCACGCCCACTCCCCACTCCCCCTCCCCTGCCCTCTCGGGGGCTGCTGAGGCAGGCGATGGAGGAGCCCCTTCAGAGAGCTAAACGCCCAGGAGGGGCACCAGGGCTTGGCGGGCAGCGGCCCAAGAGGTTAGGAACGCAGTCTCCAGCTGGGGCTTCTCTTGCTCCCAGTCCTCGCGCTGGGATTTCAGGGACGATTTCAGGCACTCAGGGCGCCTTTGTTCCCTCTCTCTTGGTACCTCGGACCGAATCGGCAGCTCCTGTGAACGCTGCTATGTTGAAAAATGACCCACCCGCTAAAAAGGCTCTTGCTTGCTTCCCGGGCAAGGACTTTGGCAAAGTCCGGAGGGGGCGGAGGCAGCGTGCCTGCCGGTGACTGCCCCGAGGCGGGGTGCTCTGAACCCCGCTTGCCCCTGGCCCCTTCGTCCAAGCATGCTGCTTAACTGAGGCAAGGAAGCTGGTCCACGCTCCCAGGAGGGGTGCTGCCTTTGGTCTGGGTTTGCAAGATCCTCTGGCCAGGGCCGATTATGTCCCCTGGGGACGCCTAGCAGTGCCTGGGGACATCCCAGCAGGAGGAGGGGCTGTTCAGCCTCCAGGGCATCTCACAGCAGAGACTTTCCAATGCTGAAGTCGGCCCCGCCCCTCATGCTGTGACCCAGACACACCCCTGAGGTTTGCGGCCTGAGGGGAGGCTGAGGTTTCTGCCTGAGGTTCCTGGGGGTGAGCCCGCTGCCACCAGCAAGGCTGCCTCTGTTCGCCCCGCGTGAAAACGCGCTCTTCTCTCTGCAGAACCTGCGAGCCAGGAGCAACAAGGAGGCCAAGGACCAGACGACCAAGAACTCTCTAGAAAGTGAGTTCTCGGTGCTGAGGCCCCTGCGTGCCCCCGGGGGAGTGGGTGGGGGGTGGCCGCTGCGAGGGGACAGGGCGCCCAGCCGGGGCCCCCTCTGCTGCTGCAGACCTCCAGTTGTGAGGAGGGGAGCGGGGAGCGGGCAGTGGTGGGCACGGTGGGATGTGGGCAGGACCTGTGGCCGCTGCCCTCAGGGATCACGCGGGAAGCCCCCCAGGCCCCTCCAGCGCCATGGTGTCATCCAGCGACCTTGCAGGGGGATCGTATCGTCCCTTCTTCCAGATGACGCGACAGGTTTAGGATGGAAGGACCCGTGTAGAAGGCGGGTGGCTGGGCAGGGGTCAGAGCCGAGTGGCAAGGCCCCCCAGGCCTGTGTTTGCCCTCCTCCCTCTGGGCAGAGTGGGCTCAGGAACGAGAGAGAAGGTCCTCCTCACTCCTGGCTGTTAGGGTCTTGGGAGGATGCTTGTTCACAGAGCGGAGCACAGGTGATAGGAGCGGAGCCAGAGCTCCACCCGCTTGGAGCCGGTCTCCCCGCGTCCAGCGCCTGCAGCGCTCGAGGGGGCCACGGGCAGAGAGCCCCCGACACAGGAAACACAGCACGCCCTGTGCGTGCAATGGAGGAGCAGAGGGCTCTGCCCGCCGCTGGGGCTCCAAAAACGCCCAGGAGGCGGCTGGAGATGCTGCTCGCCGCAAAAAAGATGAGAGACCCTGCCTCGAGACCTGGCACAGCCTGCATACACAAATACTAAAAAGCAAAAGAGCTGACCCCCGGTTCCGCCGGGCCTGGGTCCCAGCGCCAGGCCTGGGTCCGTGTGAAGACCGGCGGGCTGTTCTGCTCGCAGGGACCTGCACCGGCCCCTCCTCCCAGGAAGCTGCCTGGCTCCCTGACCCCCGCCTTTGAGTGCTTGCTGTTGAGGTAGCCTTGCAGGCTTGGGTCCTGGATCAGCCCCAGACCCGGCGCTGACATCACGGACCGAAAGCCCACAGCGACGTCCCCAGCCTTCCAAGGCGCCGGGTTCCCCCCCACCCCGGTCCCCAAGCAGAGGGGAGGTGGGGTGCCCTGGGATGCGGGGCGGCGGCCCTTGCAGCCAGGGCAGGTGGTCGGCCTCCTCCACGTGTGACCTCTCAGCCCCTGCCTGTCTCCCCGCAGCTCTGCTGTACAAGCCCGTGGACCGGGTGACCCGGAGCACGCTGGTCCTGCACGTGAGTCCCTGGGGCTCTTGGCTTCTGCTCTCAGGGCTGATGCTACTGTGGGTCAGCTCTGCCCATCTGCCCTCTTTTCTGCCCCGCTTCTGTGCTGAGCATGCAGAAGTGAGGCACCTCTCCTTCCCCCGGCTCCTGGGGTGGGGGGTGGTCCAGGGCTCCCAGTGCCTCATCAGAGCGGGCTCAGGTGGGGAGGGGCTCGAGAATGGGGGAGGGCACGGATGCCAGGTGCCCGCCTAGGCTGCGGTCAGACCACACCCCCCACCAGATGGACGGTGCGTGAGGGGCCCGCCTGGCGGGGCTGCTTCTGAGGACAGCGGGCAGTCACTCACGTTATCAAGTGGCCGTTACTCAGCGTGCACGCCTGCGTGCGTGCGAGCGTGCTCAGTCATGTCCAGCTCTTTGCGACCCTCTGAACGGTAGCCTACAAGGCTCCTCTGTCCGTGGGATTCTCCAGGCAAGGACACTGGAGTGGGTTGCTATGCCCTCCTCCAGGGGATCTTCCCGGCCCAGGGATCGAACCCACGTCTCTTACGTCTCCTGTGTTGGGAGGCGGGCTCTTTACCACTCGCACTGCCTGGGCAGCCTGGTCATCTTAATACCGAGAAACAAAAGCAGAGGGAAGAAGGCCCCCAGCCCTACTGCCCGGCAACCCTATCCGTAGGTCTTTAGAGCAAGTCTTACACGCGCATCTTTTAAAAATGTACAACCAGCTCCAGAAGCATGTGAAGCGTGCGTTCCTTTCCTGCTCCTTGCCCCCAACAAACCCACCGCCAGGAAGATCTTTAATGCCGACATACGTGACGTACTGTAATCACTCAGAGACGTGCTGGGCCTCCCACTGCGCGCGTGGCCTTTGCCCCCGTGTGCTGCGCCAGGGTGGCTGCGCCCCAGGCAGCGCTGCCTCTTTCTTCTCTGAGCTGCGTGGTTTCCCACGCAGCGCACGTTTAGTAATGTCTTATGTCACAGAGACTTTGTGGATGGAGGGAGATGAGCTGAGATTTGCGGTTTGCACACGTTTGCCGGGCTCTGGTCTTGCCTGGAGAATCCCAGGGATGGGGGAGCCTCATGGGCTGCCGTCTCTGGGGTCGCACAGAGTCAGACACAACTGAAGCGACTTAGCAGCAGCAGCAGCAGCAGCCAGGCTCTGGCGCTGGAGCCCTGGAGGCCCTTCATTTGACCCCCTGGCAGCGATGAGCTTGGGCCTGGTAGGGAGGCTGGTCTGGGACCCCCACACTGGAGTCTTCCCTGACTTGTCTCGTCTCCCCAGGCTCTCGTTGCCATAGGATTTGGGAGCCAAAAGGGTTCTGTGGCTCTGGACCAGGGAGCTGTTGACTTTGAGCTCAAATTACTGGCATCCCCTGTGGAGAGAAAGTCCCAGGCTCTGATCTAAGAGAGCAGGAGTCGGGAAGGTTGGGGGCTTTCTGCTGGCCTTAAACAGGCCAGTGCACCCGGCTGGTCTCGGTGGACACGAAATGCATCCAGAGGCGGTTTCGCTTGATGCCACCACACATAAGGGGCACCGCTGGCATCGAGCGGGCAGAGGCCAGTGACGGGCCCCCAGCTGTCAGAGGGGCGGCCCCGGCCCCCCACCCTGGCCCAGTGCATCTGCGGCTCGCGCGTCCGACGAGCCCAGCGGCTCTGACTCGACCCTTCGCCCGACGCAGGACTTGCTGAAGCACACGCCCCCCAGCCACCCTGACCACCCGCTGCTGCAGGACGCCCTCCGCATCTCGCAGAACTTCCTGTCCAGCATCAACGAGGAGATCACGCCCCGCCGGCAGTCCATGACCGTGAAGAAGGGAGAGGTGAGCGCAGGGGCTGCTGCCCCGGTGGGGGACCCTGGGCCGCACCGTGTCCCTGCAGCTCAGCCCAGCACAGAGACGCTGGCCCTGGGGCCCTGGACCCTGGCAGGGTGGACCCCGGCCAGCAGGCGGGGCGTCCAGGTGGGGTTGCAGGGATATCGTAGCCTCACTGCAGGGGTTGTGTCCGGAGCCCCCGCACTTTTGCCAGATCTGGGTCCCAGAGATGGGCCAGAAGGCTCATGGCACTTGTCTGCCTGGAGACTGCTCTGTGACCCCCTGACTATTCTTTCACACGAAGACAGTTGACAGCGGGTTTAAGGACTTCCTGGGGAAGAAAGGGAGTGGGGCATGGTGTGTTCATAGCTAAGAACGGGGTTGACATCCTCGGGGGGGGTTGCCCTCCCCCCCCCC
>SJYW01023260.1:0-17216 GCA_006410735.1 Raphicerus campestris | reverse complement strand
TGCGCCCACCATCCCCGTGGTGCTGGACGAGGAGCTGGACGCCATGAAGATCAAGATCTCCCAGATCAAGAGTGATATCCAGAGAGAGAAGGTGTGCGGGCGGGGTGGGGGGGTGGTGGGAAGGCTGGCTCTGCAGCTCCGGGGGCAGCAGCACCTCCCAGCGGGCGGTTCTGCTGGGCCTCTGACCCACTGTGGGTCTCTGGGGCCTGCTGGGACCCCGAGAGCACTCAGAGCACCAGGCGTCCCATCAGACATGGAGCCTTCTAGGATCGGGCGGAGCGGGTGGGGGGGTTGCCTTGATGTCCCTGTTACAACTGCTCCAATGGGGAGCGAGTCCCAGGTGGGGGACACGGCCCCTCCGGAGGGTCTGACCTGTACCAGGCAGACCCCTGGTTGTTTCTGGCGAGGAGCAGTGTTCTGAGGGAACAGCGAAGGTGAGCCCCCAACCTGTAGTGTCAGTCTGCAGGTACTGTGTGGCGGCCAGACACAGGGTGGGTCCCCAGAAGGCTGATGTCCACGGACTCCAGCTGCTGCGTTGGGTGCAGTGGGACAGGCATCCTTCGCTGCCTGCCCCTGCCCTCCCTGCTGCACCAGAAACCCCGGGGGCTGGGGGAGCCCCGGAGCTCTGGGCCGGCGCGAACTCTGGGTTGTCTGTCTGTCTGGCCGGGGCAGAGTGTCCTGAGGGCTGTCGAGCCCATCCACTGATGCACGTGTCCAGGCGGTGCCCGGTGGGAAAAGAGAGGGTTTTCCCTGCCAGGTCCTGGGGGTGTGTCTCACCCTGCACGGGCCCCTCACTCCCAGGGGACGCGATGCCAAAATGTGCAGACCCGGGAGCAGGGCGGGGCCCTCAGGGTCACGACGGGCCCCTGGACGTTGTCCTAAGTTTGGGGAAAGTGAAAGAAGGGAGGTGGGTGAGAGGAAGGCCTTACTCCCTCAGGGAGCATGCACTGAGCGTGTCTAGCAGCCTGGGCCCGGCCTGGACGGTGTGGCCCTCTGTCCATGGGCTTCTGTCCTCTGCGGACCGAGGGTCCAGCCCATGGGCAGGCTGAGCAGGAGCGCGCAGCGCTGGGTCGGGGCTGGACACGTGGCCGCACCCTCTTCCCGCAGAGAGCGAACAAGGGCAGCAAGGCCATCGAGAGGCTGAGGAAGAAGCTCTCGGAGCAAGAGTCTCTTTTGCTCCTCATGTCCCCGAATATGGCCTTCCGCGTGCACAGCCGCAACGGGAAGGTGAGTGGGAAGGCCACGCCACGCAGGCCACGCCCCCACCAAGGCCACGCCCCTATGCCACCGCCTACCGGCCACGCCCACAGGCCACGCCCCTGCCCGCTGGTTACACTGCGGACCACGCACCTCACAGGCCGCGCCCACATGACAGCCAGGTCACGCCCATGGGCCGGCCCCGCCCCCCCACTCCCGGTCCTGCCCACAGGCCAAGCCTCCGCCCGCCAGTCACGTGAGTGGCCACATGGCTTGCTGACCCCGCCCCGCGCCGATCACACCCTGTAGGCCACGCCCCACCCACAGGCCACGCCCCTCTTCCCACCGGCCGCAGCCCTACCCGCTCTTCACACTCTAGACCACGTCCGTGCTCCCACTGGCCACGCCCCAACCCGCAGACCACGGCCCCCCACGCTGCTGGCTGCCTGTGGTCCCTCTTTGGCCTCAGAAGCTTGTGCAGATGGCACACGGGCCCGAGGGCTCCCCTCTCAGGGGCTCTGGCGCAGACCCCCACAGCTGGGAGGTGGCAGGGACTTCAGGGGCGTCTCCATGGGGTTGGGGGCTCACAGGCGGGAGCCTGTGGGCCTGGGGGACCACTTCACTTCTACCCTGAGGGCTCTTCTCTGTGGGTGTCACGCGCCCGCCCGGGGTCTCTGTGGGGGTCTCTCAGCCCTGTCTCTCCCAGGCTGGTGGGCATCAGCCGTCCCCTCGGCACATCCGTCCTGGGGACCCGGTGGCCCCGGGCTGCGATGCATCACCCTGACCCAGGTGGGCAGGGGTGCAGGTGCAGGGTTGCGCTACTCCCTAGCTCTGACGCCTGCAGTGCCCGGAGCGGGTTCGCTGCCGGCTCCACGAGATGGCCGGGACAGAGCCCGGTCCGCTGGGAGCCCAGTCAGCGGGGTGGCAATAACTGGGGCGTGCTCTCCCCCTGTCCCCAGAGTTACACGTTCCTGATCTCCTCTGACTACGAGCGCGCCGAGTGGAGAGAGAACATCCGGGAGCAGCAGAAGAAGTGTGAGTGTTCACCGGGCCGGGGCGGCGCTTCAGGTGCTGGCACCATGGCCTCTGAGCTCACTTTCCCTGTGAGTGGGCCCCCGGGCCAGGGCGCTGGCGCTGTGGCCTCTGAGCTCGCTTTCCCCAGCGGGCTGGGCCGTGGAGCTCATCCAAGTGAGGTATGCCTTCGAGCCCTGACACAGAAGATGCTTGAGGGTAGCTGTCCTGAAAGGAACCCCTGCCCTCTGTAACTGCCCACCAGCCTGCCCTCTGACCTACCCCCATGAACCCCTCCTTGCTCCCCTGGCCTTCCCTGAACTCCCCCACCCCACCCCGCCTGGTGGGTCTCCTGCTCTGACCCATGCCTACCTCTGGGGCTCCCCCACCCCGGCCTCGCCTGCCCGCCACCCTGCCACACAGCCCAGCAGATGCTGGCCCACGGGACCCTTGGCTGAGCCCGGCTAGGCGGCCACACCCTGCTGGCCCTGTTCCCCTGAGCCTGACCGCTGTGGGACAGGTCACCCAGCCCACTCCGGGATGGCCCCTCTCCGGGCGCGTCCCCGTGTGTTAGCAGGTCTCTCCCGCTCAGCTCACAGCCGTCCGTGCCGCCTGGCTGCCTTCAGGGCAGGAGGGCAGACCCTGCCTGGGACCTGGGGCTGCGGCTGCCTGCTTCCCTCCTCTGCTCCCTGCCGCCCCCCCCTCGCCCCCCAGCTGTGACTTGGGACTCCAAGCCATTCTTGCTGAGAGGCTCCCGCATGTGCCTCTGGCAGGGGCAGCCAGGCTGAGCCCCACATCCTGGGTGGGTGGGGGGCTCCACACGCCTCTGCCCTGCCCCCCCAGGGCACCGTCTCTGGGGATGTGGTGCTCCTGGTGGCGCTGACGGCCAGTGCCTGGGACCCCGCCTATGTTCCCGTCACGGGTGTCCTGTTGTAACCAGGAGCCCAGACCACTTGCAGTGCCTGTTCTCTGCTCAGAAGCGAGGCCTGTTCCCCCACCTGGTGGAGAGACAGGGGTGCAGCGGGCAGAGCTGCGCTGGGTGTCTGGGGAGACCCCACAGGAAGCCGCCCCAGGTCTCCCCTCACGACTGCCATGTGGCTGAGCCAAGGTGGCAGGCGACCCTGTGTGAGCATCTTGCAAAGATTCCCTCCATGCTCCCCGGGCCACGACCCCCATCCCTTAGTGGCTCCTCCCTGGGAGCACGTGGATGCTGTGGGCCTCCTCACCAGGGTGTGCTGAGGGCCTGCCGCAAGGGTAGCTGGAAAAAACACTCCAGGAGGTCCTGGGGTTCTGAGGAGCCGGGTGGACTCACCGGCTGGCGCCCCTGTGCCCTCATCTCAGGTTTCAAGAGCTTCTCGCTGACGTCCGTGGAGCTGCAGATGCTGACGAACTCGTGTGTCAAACTGCAGACCGTCCACAGCATCCCGCTGACCATCAACAAGGAAGGTGGGCCGCCCCCACCCTGCACATCCAGGCCGCCGCTCCTTGCTGCTGTTGGCGCTGTCCTGGGGCCAGGGACCTCCATGCCCGGGCCTCTGTGTGCTCCTGTCGGCTTCTCCCTGGAGTGGACGGGACAAGTTGGGGTGGGGACCAGAGGTCCCAGAGGACCGGAGACTTGGTCCCAAGTCGCTCCTCAGACCCTCTGTGATCCGGTCTGGCCCTGCTTCCCGTCCCCCCACCCACCCCCACGTGTGGTCGTGCCACACCTGCGTTCACTGTTATACTCATGCACACGCGCTCGCACACGAGAGTGTGCTTTGCACACTGCGCCTCATCCACATGACGTGCTCCCCGCCCCTCTCCTGTCCTGAGAGCCCGTCACATCTCGTCTCCGTCCCTGGTTTGCCCACGCTGAGAACTTAGCACTCGACCCTAAGGCCGAGTGGAGGCCGCAGTGGATGTGTTTCTGCTCATGCTGTTGCCTGGTCCCCCGCTAAGCCAGTGACAGCCATGCGGTGCCCCCCACCCCCACCCGTGAAGCAGAGCGCTGCCTCCTGCCTGCCCCTCCCAGGAGGACGGGCGCTCACCTGTCTGATCTCTCGCACAGATGACGAATCTCCTGGGCTCTACGGGTTCCTGAATGTCATCGTCCACTCTGCCACCGGCTTTAAGCAGAGTTCAAGTAGGTGGCTGGTATGGGGAGTAAGGTGGCCGGGACCCTGAGCCAGAGGGTGCGGGAACCAGGGAGGCGGCTGACCGCCTGGAGGTGTGGTACTCGCTAACACCCGCTGGGTGTGGGGTTGCTTTCAGGGGTGGACCTTGCTCTTGCCTGCACCTGGCTCTTCAGACTCTGGGAGCTGGGAGCTGCCCCTGCAGGCAGGTCATGCAATTGTAGAGGTCAGGTTTTGCTACAGAGAAGGGAATCAGTCCTGAATATTCATTGGGAGGACTGATGCTGAAGCTGAAACTACCGTACTTTGGCCACCTGATGCGAAGAACTGACTCATTGGAAAAGACCCTGATGCTGGGAAAGATTGAGGGCAGGAGGAGAAGGGGAGGACAGAGAATGAGGTGGTTGGATGGCATCACTGACTCAGTGGACATGAGTTTGAATAAGCTCTGGGAGTTGGTGATGGACAGAGAGGCCTGGTGTGCTGCAGTCCATGGGGTCGCAAAGAGTCGGACACGACTGAGCGACTTGAACGTCAACAAAATGCAGCCTGGGTCTCCAGAAGGCTGAGGGCTGGCGCCCTGACCCTGGTGCCGGGGAGGTTTTGCTGCCCTGACGTGCCGAAGGGATACCCTTTTCATCCTTCCCCTTGGGGCCATCTGTCCCAGCCACTCTGGAGTGGTGAGGATTGGTCGCATTTCGGCGCAGGCTCAGCACACACTGTCAGCCCGACCCCTAAGCTCTTAGGGCCCCTCGGAGGAGGGCACGGGGCACACACCCTCCTAACCGTGCCACCGTCGCTACAAAACCGAGCCAGGCACGCCTGACGAGCCCCAGAGGAGAAGCTGTTTCCAGGCCGAGTGGATACGATCAGGGCTCTGTGTCCAGGATATATCGAGAAAGCTAACGGTGCAGATTTATTATAGATTTGTGGTTGAATGGGAAAAATGGGTCAAAGAGCTTATCTCAGGAGTGATGGAAATGGACTGAAATTGCATGGTTGGGATGCCTGCAGAATTCTGCAGACTCACCCAAAAGCACCCGGCTGGGCGCTCACAGTGGGTGAGTGTTCATACTTCAGCAGAGCCGTTTTTTAAAGGAAGCCACAGAATGTCTATTGGATAAGTTAAAACTATAACTGATTTGAATAAGCCTGATACTTACTCAAGTACACATTTTTGCTTTACCCTATAGTAACTCTATTAATGGGGCTTCCCTGGGGGCTCAGACAGTAAAGAATCTGCCTGAGATGCAGGAGACCCAGGTTTGATCCCTGGGTCGGGAAAGATCCGCTGGAGAAGGGAAAGGCTCCCCACTCCAGTACTCTTGCCTGGAGAACTTCATTGATACGCCAGTGGACCGAGCCCCCTCCACGGCCCTGCGTCACTTCCCTCCCGGGGCGGAGCTCCTGCCTGTGAGCAGGGCAGCCCGTGCCGTGCGGGTGCCGGCTTCTGGCTGCGCTCGTGAGGCGCGAGGCTCTCCTGATGGCTCTGCCTTAGTGAAAAGGAAGAAAACCGAGAACTTTTCCGGGTGGTCCAGAGATCAGGATTTGGCGCTTCCACTGCAGGGGATGGGGGCGGGTGCCGGTTCCATCCTGGGTTGGGGTCCCGAGATCCCGCAGGCATCACAGCGCTACCAAAAAGAAAAAACCCAAGACGCTTTTTTTTTCTTTAAGATTTAGAAAATAGCACCTGCTTTTATGAGAGACATGGGTGACAAAGGGCCCTGTGGTCAGTCCTGCTCTCCGTGTGGCCCCGTAGGTCTGTACTGCACCCTGGAGGTGGATTCCTTCGGCTACTTTGTAAATAAAGCCAAGACGCGCGTCTACAGGGACACGGCCGAGCCCAACTGGAATGAGGTGAGGCCCCGCTTCCGGGCAAGCGAGAGGCACTCGGTCCACGGGGTGTGGCCACCCGGGGCTTCCCTGCCGGCCTCCGTGCCAGCAGCCATTCCCAGACTCTCCCGGGGGAGCAAGTGGGCCAGGAGATTTTATCTCCGTGTTCCTGAGAATTCGCCTGCACGCACACCCCGCCCCGCCCCCACTGCCAGTGACGGAGACACTTGTTCTGCTGGCAGAGCGTTTGGAAAAAGGGCTTCGAAGGGCTTCTTACCATTAAGGCCCTTGTTATTGCCGAGTGTTTATCTGGGAGGTTTCCATGGTGTTTTTGCTGGGAAATTGGAATGAGTCTTGGGCGCGGTGACGCTCTTGAGGCCAGGAAGCCGGGGCTCTGCTCCTGGGGCGGGGGTTGCCTCGCTGGGCTGGAGAGGACCCTGGTCTCTGTGCTCACCATCACTTTCGTGATGGTTAGACGTGCCACACACCGCCCTCGGACCGGGGCCCTGGGGAGCCAGTGGACCTGCCTGGTCGTTAGAACTCCGGGCGCCCTGGCTGTCTGGGGCGGGGCAGGGGTGTCGGAGCCGGGCGGACCCATCCAGGAGGGTGTGACCCCGCAGAAGCAGCGCATGCCAAGGGGGTTGCAGAGACCGAGCTTGGCTGAGGGGCTTCAGGGCAGCCCACCACCCTGGTTGCACGTGTGGACCGTCTAGGTTCTCGCAGGTTCCTCCCCCCACCACCAGTCAGGCTCAGAAATACCTGCTCTCCCGACCCCCGACCCCCATTTCCCCACCAAGAACCCATGCTGGCGGAACCTTGCTGGGAAACGCCGGAGTTCCCAAGGTGTCGTGGGGGTGGCGGANCAATCAGGCTCAGAAATACCTGCTCTCCCGACCCCCGACCCCCGTTTCCCCACCAAGAACCCATGCTGACGGAACCTTGCTGGGAAACGCTGGAGTTCCCAAGGTGTCGTGGGGGTGGCGGAGGAGGAAGCAGGCCCTGCGCACCCCGTAGCAGACACGCTGAGAGCCTGCAGGAGGGCCTGTCCTCCCGCGTCCCTCTCGCCTCGCCCGGGTTGCCTCCCTGGGTCGATGTTTATGTTGTCCCGTCAGATAGACTGTCCCCGGATCAGCTTGAGTCTGCAGCAAAGCTGAGCGCAAAGGACAGAGCACACCCATGTCCCCGACCCTGGCCCCCAGTGTCGACCCACCTGGAGGGCACTGGTCGTGATCAGCGGGCCCCCAGAGACACTCCCCCCGAGCCCGCAGCGGCCCACCCCGGGCCCTCTTCCCCCTGAGCCCGCAGCGGTTCTGCGTTTGTGACCAGCACCCCCACCCGGGCCGTCTGCTGCAGGTGGTTCAGGGACCACCCTGTGCGAGATGCTGGCACCTGGAGCTTGGGTTAGGCGTGAGAGGCGCCCGGAGCTTCCAGAAGCTCCCAAACTAGCCGGCATTGTGATGTTCANCCGCAGCGGCCCACCACGGGCCCTCTTCCCCCCGAGCCCGCAGCGGTTCTGCGTTTGTGATCAGCACCCCCACCCGGGCCCTCTGCTGCAGGTGGTTCAGGGACCACCCTGTGCGAGATGCTGGCGCCCGGAGCTTGGGTTAGGCGTGAGAGGCGCCCGGAGCTTCCAGAAGCTCCCAAACTAGCCGGCAGTGTGATGTTCTCAGGGCAGCGGCTGCCAAGGGCCTGCCTCACGGGGTGACAGCGGGGAGGGGCTCGCCGTGGGGACTCAGGGGAGCTGTCTGTGTGGGAAGGGGCCGCTGTTTAGAGGCCCCTTGNTCCGGGCGCGTCCCCGTGTGTTAGCAGGTCTCTCCCGCTCAGCTCACAGCCGTCCGTGCCGCCTGGCTGCCTTCAGGGCAGGAGGGCAGACCCTGCCTGGGACCTGGGGCTGCGGCTGCCTGCTTCCCTCCTCTGCTCCCTGCCGCCCCCCCCTCGCCCCCCAGCTGTGACTTGGGACTCCAAGCCATTCTTGCTGAGAGGCTCCCGCATGTGCCTCTGGCAGGGGCAGCCAGGCTGAGCCCCACATCCTGGGTGGGTGGGGGGCTCCACACGCCTCTGCCCTGCCCCCCCAGGGCACCGTCTCTGGGGATGTGGTGCTCCTGGTGGCGCTGACGGCCAGTGCCTGGGACCCCGCCTATGTTCCCGTCACGGGTGTCCTGTTGTAACCAGGAGCCCAGACCACTTGCAGTGCCTGTTCTCTGCTCAGAAGCGAGGCCTGTTCCCCCACCTGGTGGAGAGACAGGGGTGCAGCGGGCAGAGCTGCGCTGGGTGTCTGGGGAGACCCCACAGGAAGCCGCCCCAGGTCTCCCCTCACGACTGCCATGTGGCTGAGCCAAGGTGGCAGGCGACCCTGTGTGAGCATCTTGCAAAGATTCCCTCCATGCTCCCCGGGCCACGACCCCCATCCCTTAGTGGCTCCTCCCTGGGAGCACGTGGATGCTGTGGGCCTCCTCACCAGGGTGTGCTGAGGGCCTGCCGCAAGGGTAGCTGGAAAAAACACTCCAGGAGGTCCTGGGGTTCTGAGGAGCCGGGTGGACTCACCGGCTGGCGCCCCTGTGCCCTCATCTCAGGTTTCAAGAGCTTCTCGCTGACGTCCGTGGAGCTGCAGATGCTGACGAACTCGTGTGTCAAACTGCAGACCGTCCACAGCATCCCGCTGACCATCAACAAGGAAGGTGGGCCGCCCCCACCCTGCACATCCAGGCCGCCGCTCCTTGCTGCTGTTGGCGCTGTCCTGGGGCCAGGGACCTCCATGCCCGGGCCTCTGTGTGCTCCTGTCGGCTTCTCCCTGGAGTGGACGGGACAAGTTGGGGTGGGGACCAGAGGTCCCAGAGGACCGGAGACTTGGTCCCAAGTCGCTCCTCAGACCCTCTGTGATCCGGTCTGGCCCTGCTTCCCGTCCCCCCACCCACCCCCACGTGTGGTCGTGCCACACCTGCGTTCACTGTTATACTCATGCACACGCGCTCGCACACGAGAGTGTGCTTTGCACACTGCGCCTCATCCACATGACGTGCTCCCCGCCCCTCTCCTGTCCTGAGAGCCCGTCACATCTCGTCTCCGTCCCTGGTTTGCCCACGCTGAGAACTTAGCACTCGACCCTAAGGCCGAGTGGAGGCCGCAGCGGATGTGTTTCTGCTCATGCTGTTGCCTGGTCCCCCGCTAAGCCAGTGACAGCCATGCGGTGCCCCCCACCCCCACCCGTGAAGCAGAGCGCTGCCTCCTGCCTGCCCCTCCCAGGAGGACGGGCGCTCACCTGTCTGATCTCTCGCACAGATGACGAATCTCCTGGGCTCTACGGGTTCCTGAATGTCATCGTCCACTCTGCCACCGGCTTTAAGCAGAGTTCAAGTAGGTGGCTGGTATGGGGAGTAAGGTGGCCGGGACCCTGAGCCAGAGGGTGCGGGAACCAGGGAGGCGGCTGACCGCCTGGAGGTGTGGTACTCGCTAACACCCGCTGGGTGTGGGGTTGCTTTCAGGGGTGGACCTTGCTCTTGCCTGCACCTGGCTCTTCAGACTCTGGGAGCTGGGAGCTGCCCCTGCAGGCAGGTCATGCAATTGTAGAGGTCAGGTTTTGCTACAGAGAAGGGAATCAGTCCTGAATATTCATTGGGAGGACTGATGCTGAAGCTGAAACTACCGTACTTTGGCCACCTGATGCGAAGAACTGACTCATTGGAAAAGACCCTGATGCTGGGAAAGATTGAGGGCAGGAGGAGAAGGGGAGGACAGAGAATGAGGTGGTTGGATGGCATCACTGACTCAGTGGACATGAGTTTGAATAAGCTCTGGGAGTTGGTGATGGACAGAGAGGCCTGGTGTGCTGCAGTCCATGGGGTCGCAAAGAGTCGGACACGACTGAGCGACTTGAACGTCAACAAAATGCAGCCTGGGTCTCCAGAAGGCTGAGGGCTGGCGCCCTGACCCTGGTGCCGGGGAGGTTTTGCTGCCCTGACGTGCCGAAGGGATACCCTTTTCATCCTTCCCCTTGGGGCCATCTGTCCCAGCCACTCTGGAGTGGTGAGGATTGGTCGCATTTCGGCGCAGGCTCAGCACACACTGTCAGCCCGACCCCTAAGCTCTTAGGGCCCCTCGGAGGAGGGCACGGGGCACACACCCTCCTAACCGTGCCGCCGTCGCTACAAAACCGAGCCAGGCACGCCTGACGAGCCCCAGAGGAGAAGCTGTTTCCAGGCCGAGTGGATACGATCAGGGCTCTGTGTCCAGGATATATCGAGAAAGCTAACGGTGCAGATTTATTATAGACTTGTGGTTGAATGGGAAAAATGGGTCAAAGAGCTTATCTCAGGAGTGATGGAAATGGACTGAAATTGCATGGTTGGGATGCCTGCAGAATTCTGCAGACTCACCCAAAAGCACCCGGCTGGGCGCTCACAGTGGGTGAGTGTTCATACTTCAGCAGAGCCGTTTTTTAAAGGAAGCCACAGAATGTCTATTGGATAAGTTAAAACTATAACTGATTTGAATAAGCCTGTATACTTACTCAAGTACACATTTTTGCTTTACCCTATAGTAACTCTATTAATGGGGCTTCCCTGGGGGCTCAGACAGTAAAGAATCTGCCTGAGATGCAGGAGACCCAGGTTCGATCCCTGGGTCGGGAAAGATCCGCTGGAGAAGGGAAAGGCTCCCCACTCCAGTACTCTTGCCTGGAGAACTTCATTGATACGCCAGTGGACCGAGCCCCCTCCACGGCCCTGCGTCACTTCCCTCCCGGGGCGGAGCTCCTGCCTGTGAGCAGGGCAGCCCGTGCCGTGCGGGTGCCGGCTTCTGGCTGCGCTCGTGAGGCGCGAGGCTCTCCTGATGGCTCTGCCTTAGTGAAAAGGAAGAAAACCGAGAACTTTTCCGGGTGGTCCAGAGATCAGGATTTGGCGCTTCCACTGCAGGGGATGGGGGCGGGTGCCGGTTCCATCCTGGGTTGGGGTCCCGAGATCCCGCAGGCATCACAGCGCTACCAAAAAGAAAAAACCCAAGACGCTTTTTTTTTCTTTAAGATTTAGAAAATAGCACCTGCTTTTATGAGAGACATGGGTGACAAAGGGCCCTGTGGTCAGTCCTGCTCTCCGTGTGGCCCCGTAGGTCTGTACTGCACCCTGGAGGTGGATTCCTTCGGCTACTTTGTAAATAAAGCCAAGACGCGCGTCTACAGGGACACGGCCGAGCCCAACTGGAATGAGGTGAGGCCCCGCTTCCGGGCAAGCGAGAGGCACTCGGTCCACGGGGTGTGGCCACCCGGGGCTTCCCTGCCGGCCTCCGTGCCAGCAGCCATTCCCAGACTCTCCCGGGGGAGCAAGTGGGCCAGGAGATTTTATCTCCGTGTTCCTGAGAATTCGCCTGCACGCACACCCCGCCCCGCCCCCACTGCCAGTGACGGAGACACTTGTTCTGCTGGCAGAGCGTTTGGAAAAAGGGCTTCGAAGGGCTTCTTACCATTAAGGCCCTTGTTATTGCCGAGTGTTTATCTGGGAGGTTTCCATGGTGTTTTTGCTGGGAAATTGGAATGAGTCTTGGGCGCGGTGACGCTCTTGAGGCCAGGAAGCCGGGGCTCTGCTCCTGGGGCGGGGGTTGCCTCGCTGGGCTGGAGAGGACCCTGGTCTCTGTGCTCAGCATCACTTTCGTGATGGTTAGACGTGCCACACACCGCCCTCGGACCGGGGCCCTGGGGAGCCAGTGGACCTGCCTGGTCGTTAGAACTCCGGGCGCCCTGGCTGTCTGGGGCGGGGCAGGGGTGTCGGAGCCGGGCGGACCCATCCAGGAGGGTGTGACCCCGCAGAAGCAGCGCATGCCAAGGGGGTTGCAGAGACCGAGCTTGGCTGAGGGGCTTCAGGGCAGCCCACCACCCTGGTTGCACGTGTGGACCGTCTAGGTTCTCGCAGGTTCCTCCCCCCACCACCAGTCAGGCTCAGAAATACCTGCTCTCCCGACCCCCGACCCCCATTTCCCCACCAAGAACCCATGCTGGCGGAACCTTGCTGGGAAACGCTGGAGTTCCCAAGGTGTCGTGGGGGTGGCGGAGGAGGAAGCAGGCCCTGCGCACCCCGTAGCAGACACGCTGAGAGCCTGCAGGAGGGCCTGTCCTCCCGCGTCCCTCTCGCCTCGCCCGGGTTGCCTCCCTGGGTCGATGTTTATGTTGTCCCGTCAGATAGACTGTCCCCGGATCAGCTTGAGTCTGCAGCAAAGCTGAGCGCAAAGGACAGAGCACACCCATGTCCCCGACCCTGGCCCCCAGTGTCGACCCACCTGGAGGGCACTGGTCGTGATCAGCGGGCCCCCAGAGACACTCCCCCCGAGCCCGCAGCGGCCCACCCCGGGCCCTCTTCCCCCTGAGCCCGCAGCGGTTCTGCGTTTGTGACCAGCACCCCCACCCGGGCCGTCTGCTGCAGGTGGTTCAGGGACCACCCTGTGCGAGATGCTGGCACCTGGAGCTTGGGTTAGGCGTGAGAGGCGCCCGGAGCTTCCAGAAGCTCCCAAACTAGCCGGCATTGTGATGTTCACAGGGCAGCGGCTGCCAAGGGCCTGCCTCACGGGGTGACAGCGGGGAGGGGCTCGCCGTGGGGACTCAGGGGAGCTGTCTGTGTGGGAAGGGGCCGCTGTTTAGAGGCCCGTTGGGCAGGCAGCGCTGGCCGCCCCTTTGCGGGGCCTGCCCGGTAACCCGGGGCTTTCCTCCTCTCTCCGGGGCGCAGGAGTTTGAGATCGAGCTGGAGGGCTCGCAGACCCTGAGGATCCTGTGCTATGAGAAGTGTTACCACAAGATGAGGCTCACCAAGGAGGACGGTGGGGAGATCGCAGACCGGATCGTGGGCAAGGGCCAGGCTCAGGTGAGGCGGCCCCTCGGCTCCCCACAGGCTCCGGGGGATGTCCTGCCCCGGACCCGCGCTCCCCGCCTCCGGTGCCCGTGTGCTTCCCCACTTGATGCCCAGGGACACAACACCGAGGCGGGGGTCGGGGGACACAGTGAGGCAGGCCCGGCTCCAAATTGTCGGCCGTGGGAGACCTAGGCTGGCGCCGGCCTGGGTCCTTTCCTGCCCCAGCCTGTCAGTCACTCAGTGTCTTGTCCCCGAGGGAGTTCCAGCTCTGCCTGTTTTTCCAGGAGGACTTGTGCCAGCCTGGCCTCTGGAGAGCCCGAGGTGGTGCCCTGCAGGGTTGCCCTTGGCAGTCAGAGCCGCCTCTAATTGGAAAAACCCGAGACTCTGAGTGAGTCTCCCCACCTGGCGCCCCCTCTCCAGCGTGTAAACCCCACTTCCAGGCCTGCAGCTGCCTCCCTCTGTGGGGCGGGCGCTAGTCCCCCCTGCCCCCGGAGCTGGCAGAGGAGCCCCTGGTGGGTCAGGAGGAAGTCTCACAGAGGACTGGGGAAGGGTCCCCAGGTCCAAGCCCTCTGGGCCCTCGGCCTTCCGAGGACAGGCCCCCGGCTCTCGCAGAAGCACCCGCCTCGTCCTTCTCACAGCCTCACCTTCACGGCTCTGCACCCCAGGAGGAAGGCCCAGCATCCTCTTTCCTTATGGGGCAGCTGACCGGACCCAGTTAAGGGGGCTCCTGCCTGCCCTGGAGGTGGGCCCTGACTGCTCCCCCAGTGCCCCAGGAACCCCCGCCCCCACCACAAGGCCTCCTGGGGGGAGTGGCTGGAGGTGCCAGGTAGCCATGGGAGGGCAGGGCTCCCCAGGAAGCCCTGCCTGCCTTCTCCTCCCAGTGCAGGAAATAAAGACCCTCCAGGCAGAGAGGGTGGCGCACCCCCCGCAGAGTTCCTCCTCCCCGTTGCGACCCTGGGGAATCCTCGCCAGGCTGGCTGGCTGGCTTCCCCGGGAGGGGCGTGGTGCCTGAGAAGCTGCTTAGGGAACTGGCCGGCTTGGGGCCTCCAGGGACCCCTGTCCCTTGGGACTGGGTCTGAGAGCCAGGGTGTCCCTCTGATCACCCGTCTCTGCCACCCTCCGCCACCTGCCAGCTGGCACCATGGGGCAAGGGTGACGGGGGGAGGGGGGCGTGGCAAGGGCAGTCCTGGCTGCCCAGGGACGGGAAGCTGACGGCGCCTGGGGCTCGGTGCTCCTGGGGCAGAAGGCTGACTGTGTGGTATCCCAGGAAGTCCAACCTCACTGCTGACCGTCCCGGTTTTGTTTTTTTTAAGTGGTTACTTAAAAAAGGAGACTGTTTAATTTGCGATTATTATGTGCGCGTTCACGTCGTTTGCCTCGCTGGGTCTTTGCCGCGGCACGGCTCCTCTGTAGTTGCGGTGAGCAGGGGCTGCGCTGCTCGTGGGGCGGGCTTCCCACCGCTGAAGCTCCTCTCCCTTCGGAGCAGCGCGGACTCTAGTGGGGGCTTCAGTGGTTGCGGGGCCCCCCCCCCCCTGCGCTAGAGCACACGCTCAGTGCTTGTGAGCAGCTAGCGTGGAACATGTTCCTCCGCAGCAAGTGGGGTCTTCTCAGACCAGGGATCGAACCAGTGTCTCCTGCCCTGGCAGGAGGCCGCCTCGGTNGCAACCACTGAAGCCCCGGCACTAGAGCACACGCTCAGTGCTTGTGAGCAGCTAGCGTGGAACACGTTCCTCCGCAGCAAGTGGGGTCTTCTCGGACCAGGGATCGAACCAGTGTCTCCTGCCCTGGCAGGAGGCCGCCTCAGTCTGTCCTTGATGGATGGCAGGGCATTGCCCAGACGGGGCTGTTCCGTGGGCATCCTGAGCCGGACACCTCTAATCGCAGCGGTGCTCAGGCAGCTGCCTGGCGCTGGTCATCGTGGGGCCTCAGTCGTCGCCTCCGCGCTCGAGGATGGCTGGCCTCCTTTGTACCCACCCCCCATTCCCTTCTGCACCTGCCACTGCCCCAGTGTCCGTCCCCCACACCCAGGCTCTGCCCACACGTTGCCCAGCCCATGGTGGGCTGGCAGGCTGGGCGCCCGATTCCTTTCCTCGACTTTGGTTCCTCCAACCTTGGACTTGACGTCATGTGCGTCCTCCTGCAGGACTGGGGTCCCGGGGGTGGCGGGGTCTGAACCGGGGGTTCTCAGACAGGAAAGAGAACACTCGTCTTCCTCCTTTATGGAGTCAGATTCTCTCTCTGGAAAGAGAGATCGAACCGGGGTCTCCTGCGTGGCGGGCAGATTCTTCTCCGTCTGACCACCAGGGAGTGTGCGGTAGTAATCAGGCAACAGCGGGACTGAGGGGGTTCTGGCTGCGCTGCTCTAGTGGGATTCTTGCTGAAGACAGGCCCGGGTCATTCGGATGTCACCAGGGAAGGTGGGGACGAACAGCGTGGTCACGTGTTGAGGATGGTTAAATGTTGAGGGTAGGAGTTTTTAAAATTTTTTCTTGAATGTTACCCTCTGTTTATTTGGCTGCATTGGGCCTTAGTTACAGCTCAGAAGAGCTCATTCAGGGCTTGGGGATCCATGACCCCCCGCACTGCAGTGCGGACTCAACCACCGGACCAACCTCCAGACCCCCGGGGAGGTCCCTAGGGCAGGGGACTTTTGCTTAACTGACTTAGCAGTTCAGTTCAGTCGCTTAGTCGTGCCCGACTCTTTGTTTTAGCAGGTTCTTGCTAAAACCTCTCTCTCGGAGACGAGACCTGCAGGCATACCTCAGCGGTGCTGCAGGGACGCAGGTCACGTGACGTGTCTGCTTTCCCAGTGCGTGGAAAGGGTATGTTGACACTGGACTGAGGTCAGAGTGTGCAGTAGCGTCACGCCCGCAAAAAGCAGCGTACGTGCCTTAATGAAAGAAACAGACTTCATTACTAGGGAGTGCCAGCCAGCCCCGGGCAACACAGGGTCGCTCCAAAGCTCCAACTTGTGAAAGACGCAGATGGCGCGGCAGGGAAAGTGAGGGCTTCTCTGCAGCTGGAAAGCAGGTCAGGGGAGCCTGCAGCCTCGGGTCCCCCAGCCTGCTGCCCTTCCTGGCCCCTGGGGTGACTCAGAGCCGTCATCAGTCCCGGGGACGTCCCGGAGGGGCGGGAGGGCATCTGTGACTCAGGCAGGGGGCTGCCGGTCTTGTTTACAAGTCTGGATCCTCAGCAGGGGAAGGGAGGCAGTCAAGGGAGGCTGGTCGTGCTGACAACAGGACCCCAGCCAGCCGCCCTCCTCACCCGCGGACACGTGTCTCTGTGGGGGCACCTCGGGGAGGATGTCGGTGACTCCCAGGCCCAGCCTGCCTAAATGGGGTCTTTCCCAGCAATTCCAGGTGGTCTCCAGCTGGGCCACGTGCAAGGGGCGTGCGGCCCTGCTTGTCCTGCTGTGGAGGAGGGGTGGCTACACTCCCCCCCAGCCCTCTCCCCCTCCCTCACACACCTCAACTCAGAAGCTGAGTGCAGAGCCCTTCCCATGAGCAGAGGGTGGGCACGGCCGCCCGCAGTGTCCGAGCTTGGAGCCAGCCTGGGTCAGCGGGCCCCAAGGGGCCAGGGGCGGAGGCCGAACACGCTGTCAGGGCCGGAGGCATCCCAGTCGTCCGGGCAGCCGGGCCCTCGCCCCCAGGTCAGGGTTCTGGATCCACCCAACCCCCTGGATGGTGCTGGGGAGTCCTGGGTNGGCCAGGGGCGGAGGCCGAACACGCTGTCAGGGCCGGAGGCATCCCAGTCGTCCGGGCAGCCGGGCCCTCGCCCCCAGGTCAGGGTTCTGGATCCACCCAACCCCCTGGATGGTGCTGCGGAGTCCTGGGTTCAGGAACCACTGGCCCTGGGGGCAGGGGCCGTCGCCAGGGAAGGTGGCGCCTCGAGGCGTCGCGAATAGCTTCCTGCCGTTTTCCTTCTCGCCTCTGTGTGCAGTGTCCGTCTCTTCTGCTCAGAGGCTGACTTTACGTTGTTGTCGTTCAGTCCTCGGGACACTTGCCTTCTGCCCCTAACCGCAGCCAGCCAGCGTGCGGGTGGGAGCCTTGGAGGAAGATGGGCATCAGATAAGTGTCACAGAGTCCCCAGGCCCACCTGGCACCAGGGCTGCCTCAGGGCTGGCCACGTTATTCCCCATGGGCATTCACATGCAAGGGCCACTTGGGTGCTGGGCAGTGGGGCTGCTGGGGGTGGTCAAGGGTGGATGAGGTGCGAACCTGTTTCAGGACATCAA
>SJYW01023259.1:4879-28094 GCA_006410735.1 Raphicerus campestris | reverse complement strand
AGTGGAGAATATTTGTCAGCCCCCTGATTGCAGCTGCAGAGTGAGTTAACTAGTTAATGAAATAAATGACTTTGATGTACGTGGAATTTCAGTAAACTCAAAATCATGGCTTGTGATAACACTTTAAGACAAAGATGTTCAAACATTAAAAAAAAAAAAAGAAGAAGAAGAAGAAGAAGAAGAAGAAGTGTAGCATCCATAAGCCAGAATTCAAACATTACTCAGAAGACAACTAATGTCTTCTATAGCCAATNAAAAAAAAGAAGAAGAAGAAGAAGAAGAAGAAGAAGTGTAGCATCCATAAGCCAGAATTCAAACATTACTCAGAAGACAACTAATGTCTTCTATAGCCAAGCATGACATCCTGACACACCCAGATATGACAGAAATGAAGTAATTTAACAGTGGAATAAAGCCATGAAGAGTCTCTAAATCCTAGAGGCTAAGTCGAAGTACAGCGTCCCCGGGGGTGCTCCTGTCAGACCCCAGGCTGAGTGCCATGACGCCTGACTTGCAGTCATCCCACCAACATTCCATCAGGTAAATCTGGGACCAGGACTCGTTCTTCTGTGGTTCCAGTGCCTCAGCTGCTGGTACTGATGGACAAAGGGGGCTTAGCAGGTTGGAGTTCAGGGCACACAGCCTACCCCCAAAGATGCCAAAGCTGCATATTATTCCTAATTAAAGTTACTTGAAAAGCAGAACATATATGAACCCTTTGATCCTTCTTTGTCTCCCTGAATATAGGAGATAAATCTCCCTTATGAAGAGTACCCTCCCACTAACTGGATGCTAATAGAGACATCCTTATCACCAGAGATAATTCATTTCAGGGCTGACAAGCCCATATACACAAACCCTGCTCCTTCTTTAATACTTTATTGAAGTGAAGTGAAGTCGCTCAGTCGTGTCCGACTCTTTGTGACCCCACGGACTGTAGCCTACCAGGCTCCTCCCTCCATGGTATTCTCCAGGCAAGAGTACTGGAGTGGGTTACCCAAGCCTAAATTTTGCTTAATTTCCTTATTTATTAAGGCCTCAAACCTAAGCCTCTTTGTCTTGTCAAATGCTCACAAATGTATTGTTTCTTTACATAAAAAGATGCAAAATCTGCCTACTTCATATCACTCTCTGAGCATCATTTTATGATCTCTCATGCACATGAAATTTTCTCCTGTTAATGTGTCTTGTATAAATTTTATTACCAGTACAGGCACAAAAACTCAAGAGGAGCAAGGAATAGTAGCAAGGAATAGTTCCACCTCCTGTACAGTACCAGTCAAGTTCAAGTTTAAGAAAAATAATACCTCCATCATTACCAGTGCTTTGCACAATTAAATTCACAACAGTAAAATAGCTATAACATGAGATATGAGTTTGCATTTGATCTCTTATTAGCCATGAGTTGTTTCTCTTCCCTTGAGCAGTCAGATGACATTCGGTTTTTATTTCTCTGAATCGTCAAAGTCCTGGTTACTATATCTTTTACATAGGAGATTATATCAAAGGTCCAAAGGGTCACTGTTCAGTTCAGTCGCTCATTCATGTCTGACTCTTTGCGACCCCATGAATCGCAGCACGCCAGGCCTCCCCATCCATCATCAACTCCCGGAGCTCACTCAGACTCACATCCATCGAGTCCGTGATGCCATCCAGCCATCTCATCCTCGGTCGTCCCTTTCTCCTCCTGCCCCCAATCCCTCCCAGCATCAGAGTCTTTTCCAATGAGTCAACTCTGTATGAGGTGGCCAAAGTACTGGAGTTTCAGCTTTAGCATCATTCCTTCCAAAGAAATCCCAGGGTTGATCTCCTTCAGAATGGACTGGTTGGATCTCCTTGCAGTCCAAGGGACTTTCAAGAGTCGTCTCCAATACCACAGTTCAAAAGCATCAATTCTTCCACACTCAGCCTTCTTCACAGTCCAATTCTCACATCCATACACGACTACTGGAAAAACCATAGCCTTGATTAGACAGACCTTAGTCGGCAAAGTAACGTCTCTGCTTTTGAATATGCTATCTAGGTTGGTCATAACTTTTCTTCCAAGGAGTGAGTGTTTTAATTTCATGGCCGCAGTCACCATCTGCAGTGATTTTGGAGCCCCCAAAAATACAGTCTGACACTGTTTCCACTATTTCCCCATCTATTTCCCATGAAATGATGGGACCGGACGCCATGATCTTCATTTTCTGAATGTTGAGCTTTAAGCCAACTTTTTTACTCTCCTCTTTCACTTTAATCAAGAAGCTTTTCACTGTAGTCTAACACAAACAGAAAACAAACTGTGTATTCATAAATTTCCTTTGTCCAAAGACAATAAGAACCCAATGCATTAAATGTACGTGAGCACGTTTACTAAGGGTGAAGATAAATACCATTAAAGAACAGATGGGTTCAGCTTCAAAAGACAATGCGACAAACAGATGTTTTCTTCTTATCTGTTTAAGATATCTGGAGCCTGTAGACATACTTCTACATGGAGAACTCAGGGTGCAGGCTGATTTTTTTCTTAAGATAGAGCACTGGTTCAAAAAATGTGGTCAAGAGTTTTAAGCAACTTAACATTTATCATCCTAGAAAGCCATGTTCTGCAATCTGCCTTAAAAATGTATATTTGGGGGACTTTGTTGATCCAGGGGCTAAGACTTCACACTTCCAATGCAGGGGGCCCAGGTTCAATCCCCTGTCAGGGAGCTAGATCCCAAATGCAGGAATTACAACAGCACCACCATATAAATGAGTAATTTTTTTTTTAATGCCTATTTTGTGAAAGCAAAACTATGGCTAAAGTCTCAAGCAATCAGTCTTCCCAGCAGGAATGTGTGGCAATCCAATCTAGGCCAGCTTTTCAGCCAGGATGTAAACAAAAATAAAAGTCAAATTTTTCATTACCTAAGAAAGTTTCTATTCCTTTGAAAAAGAAGTTTGGGGAGTTATAGTTTCTCATGGACAGAATTAATTATATACGGTAATTCTATATATCTTCTTCCAGTGGGATCCTGTTGTGCACCTCTCATGTTAATCTCATTTTCTTAGATTTAAAAAATCTCCATTCTGAGCCTAAAAATATATGTCTCCATGTCTGTTCCTACTGTGCAGCCTTTCCAAATACCAATAGATATAATTATTAGGACTTCCCTAGTGGCTCAGCAGTCAAGAATCTCTCTGCAATTTAGGAGCTATAGGAGACGCAGATTCGATACCTGGGTCAGGAAGATCTTCTGGAGAAAGCCATAGCAACCCCCTCCAGGATTCTTGCCTGGAGAATCCTATGAACAGAGGAGCCTGATGGGCTACAGTTCATGGGGTAGCAAAAAGTCAGACATGACTGAAGAGACTCAGCACACATGACTGCTGAAGCGTTCATCTCTGATTGCCACTAACGTTATTTTAAATCTATCAACACAGTCAGAAAAATTGTACTTTTTTCTGAGCACTAGTCAGTTTGTGTTCAGATCTGAAATGTCCGCCTCCCTCAGTCAGTTCAGTCATTTCAGTCGTGCCTGACTCTTTGTGACCCCATAGACAGTAGCACATAAGGCTGCCCTGTCCATCACCAACTCCCAGAGCTTGCTCAAACTCATGTCCATCAAATCGGTGATGCCATCCCGCCATCTCATCCTCTGTTGCCCCCTTCTCCTCCTGCTTTCAATCTTTCCCAGCATCAGGGTCTTTTCCAAGGAGTCAATTCTTCGAATTGGCCAAAGTATTGAAATTTCAGCTTCAGCATCAGTCCTTCCAATGAACACTCAGGACTGATCTTCTTTAGGATGGACTGGTTGGATTTCCTTGCAGTCTAAGGGACTCTCAAGAGTCTTCTCCAACACCACAGTTCAAAAGCATCAATTCTTCAGCTGTCAGCTTTCTTCACAGTCCAACTCTCACATCCATTCATGACTACTGGAAAAATCATAGCCTTGACTAGACAGACCTTTGTTAGCAAAGTAATGTCTCTGCTTTTTAATATGCTATCTAGGTTGGTCATAACTTTCCTTCCAAGGAGCAAGCATCTTTTAATTTCATGGCTGCAATCACCATCTGCAGTGATTTTGGAGCCCCCCAAAATAAAGTCTGACACTGTTTCCCCTGTTTCCCCATCTATTTCCCATGAAGTGGTGAGACCAGATGCCATGATCTTCGTTTTCTGAATGTTGAGCTTTAAGCCAGCTTTTTCACTCTCTTTCCTTCACTTTAACTAGACTGTTCCAATTCCCAGTACTGTGCTTGGCCCCTAAGTTTTTAACTGAGTGTGTGAGTGAGTGAATCTATCTGCTAATCCTTTCAACCAATTACTTTTTGCTTATCCTGAGTGTCACTAAATTACTTTTAATCTTCTATCATTCTCCCAAATCTATTGTATAAAACTCAAGTTATCATATCTTAAACATTAACAAGATAAAGAGTTGAGGATGTGACAATTATCATTCTTAAGTAGCAATAGCTATGTTTTACATTACCTTGTTATATGGAAAGTAAAATGTATCTTAGAGGTTACAAGTAGCAGAGATTATTTTCTTTTTCTTTTGGCTACATCCCAGAGCTTGCAGGAACTAGTTCCCCCACGAGGGATCAAACCCCAGGGCTGAGCAATGAAAAGGCCAAGTTGTAACCACTGGACCGCCAGGAAATTCCCTAGCAGGGACTTTAACTAATCTTATTCCCTTAGAATTCCCTTGAATTGCCACCATTCTACCTAATGATGTGATATAATCCAAAATTAGAATACAGCACACACAGCAGCAGTGGAAACATTTACTGGTGTTTTCCTTTACAAGGAAACATTTTTTTCTCTCTACTTACATTTACTTTCAACTTTTTTCTTTCTGTCTTAACTGAGTCTTCTATTCACCAATGGGACCTGAAGGCTGGTGACTTTGGGTATTAAAAAATCTATATTCAGAAAAGGGTTGAGCATTTATTTCCAAGCTCAGATGGTAAAGATTCTGCCTGCAATGCAGGGGACCCAGGTTTGATCCCTGGGTTGGGAAGATCCCCTGGAGAAGAATATGGCAACCCACTCCAGTATTCTTGCCTAAAAAACCCTATGGACGGGGGAACCTGGTGGGCTACAGTCCATGGGGTCCCAAAAGTGTTGGACACAACTAACACTTTCACACTTTCACTTAGCTTTATTATCCAGTGATCAGATAGCTCAAATGATTCAACCGTTAGGTATTACTAAACTCTTAAAAATATATATATTTTGGTAACACCTAGATTAGCCTAACTCCCAGGGATGCTGCAATGATGATACCTATGAAGCATTCTTTACAAGAAGCTCTGTATATTTGAAATGTAGTGTTATTTTCCCTCTCTTACCTATATTATTAAACCTTGCTTATTGTGGTTCACTGCATTTGGCCCCAAACTATAAGAAAGATAGCTGTAACAAATGTAGAGAGAATTGTTTTTGACTTATAGGAGCCCATAAAAGCCAATATGTGTAGTTAGATTAGGGATATCTTTAGAAAAAGTTAGGAATTATGAATTCCTAGTCCAAGAACTAGGGGCTTTCCAGGTGGCTCAAACAGTAAAGAATCTGCCTATAATGCAGGGGACCTGGGTTCGATCCCTAGGTTGGGAAGATCCCTTGGAGGCGAGCATGGCAACCTACTCCAGTATTATTGCCTGGAGAATCCCCATGAACAAGGAGCCTAGAGGGCAACAGTCCATGGGGTTGCAAAGAGTGAACGACCAAGCATAGCAGTAAGCACAGTCTAAGAGCAATAAAGAAATATTTATCATGGCTACTGACAGAGCAAATGCAGACAGAGAATTTGGGGGGTAATAACAGTAATCTAGGCCTCATTTAAAGAATATAGTCAGTGAAAAGGTTATTGTTACCATCTTTCTAAATTCCATATATATGCATTAGTATACTGTATTGGTGTTTTTCTTTCTGGCTTACTTTACTCTGTATAATCGGCTTCAGGATTGGGAACACGTGTACACCCATGGCGGATTCATGTTGATGTATGACAAAACCAATACAATATTGTAAAGTAAAAAATAATAATAATAATATAGTCAGTGAAAAGGGAAGAGTCATACCTAGCAAAATTCACTTCAAATGTAGAAATTCAATACAAGCTGCAGTAACAATTTCCTTTTTCTCTCCGTCTATAGATTCTGAGACTGCATTGCCTGATGACTGTAAGACTGATCTTTGTCTCAACAAAGATCACAGGGCACCAGCTGAAGGAAATAGGAGAGCTCAGTCTGTGCTTCCACAAGAGAGGAGCACAGCTAATCTCTGCACTGAGATTGTCGCTGGTCAAAATCTACACACAGAAACTTAACATTTCAGAGCAGAAACTAAATCACCTAAGTAGTCTGTGCATTTTAGGCACAAATGCAGGGTAACTGTGAACATGATTATCTAAAAGAAAGTGATGTTGAGTAGGCTTATCTCTAGCATTTTCCCCCAAATTGTAGGTCACAAACTATTAGTGGACCACAGGATTGATTTAATTGGTTGGAATAAGCTTTTTAAAGAAAACAAGTGAAATAGACAGTAATACAGTAAAACAGAAAAAGATAGATAAGAATAGGACAGAATAGGAAATACAGAAGGTACTATACTCCCACATAGTAAGTGTGAGTATGAATTTACAAACCTTTTCTATATATATTATGCATGCATGCAGTGGGTCACAGTGTAAAATGTATTTTTTTACTGTGGAATGGGTCAAAGCACTTTGATTCTTATCAAAGTTTTCAGCCTGACGTACCTGGATATTGCATCCTCAGTGCAGCTGTTTCTAATTATGTGGTCTTGGGTAAGTTATTAATTCTCTTTAATCTCTTCAGCAACCACAACAGAATTCTGAGCTATCTCAGGGCTCTTTCATGTCTGTAAATGACTGAACTACTGGACTAGGCAACTTTGTTTTCTACATGAGGACAAGCAGGACTGGAATCTGGCTTCTCAACTTGGGAGCAATATGGCCTTGCCCAAACTATCTAACTTCACTGCTCTTTTGTTTTCCTTTTTTCTTTTCTTTTCTTTTTTTCAATTAAAAAAATATGACTATTAACGGCAACACTCTCACATGTCTGCTGTGAAATTTTAATGAGATAAAATGCACAGATTGCTTAGCACAAAGCCTGTGAAGAGGTTCCAAACATGCCACCCTAAATGTGCCCCTTTCCCATATTATTGTGACTCTTTTGAGATGAAGGTGATTGAGCAACAGCAAATGCAATCTTTCTGACTTCTCCCCTGAGCAATAGCAAATGCAGACAATAGTCTGACCTCTCCCTTGCTGTCTGAAGATTTCCCTTGTGAAAGGTGTACTCTGTACCAGGAAGTGGGAAACATCACCAGAGACAAGTAGCTGATGCTAAAATGAATGTGCACACACAAACATGAAAATGACCCTTATCCCCCAGTAGTTTCCCTCAGATNGCCCTGTCCATCACCAACTCCCAGAGCTTGCTCAAACTCATGTCCATCAAATCGGTGATGCCATCCCGCCATCTCATCCTCTGTTGCCCCCTTCTCCTCCTGCTTTCAATCTTTCCCAGCATCAGGGTCTTTTCCAAGGAGTCAATTCTTCGAATTGGCCAAAGTATTGAAATTTCAGCTTCAGCATCAGTCCTTCCAATGAACACTCAGGACTGATCTTCTTTAGGATGGACTGGTTGGATTTCCTTGCAGTCTAAGGGACTCTCAAGAGTCTTCTCCAACACCACAGTTCAAAAGCATCAATTCTTCAGCTGTCAGCTTTCTTCACAGTCCAACTCTCACATCCATTCATGACTACTGGAAAAATCATAGCCTTGACTAGACAGACCTTTGTTAGCAAAGTAATGTCTCTGCTTTTTAATATGCTATCTAGGTTGGTCATAACTTTCCTTCCAAGGAGCAAGCATCTTTTAATTTCATGGCTGCAATCACCATCTGCAGTGATTTTGGAGCCCCCCAAAATAAAGTCTGACACTGTTTCCCCTGTTTCCCCATCTATTTCCCATGAAGTGGTGAGACCAGATGCCATGATCTTCGTTTTCTGAATGTTGAGCTTTAAGCCAGCTTTTTCACTCTCTTTCCTTCACTTTAACTAGACTGTTCCAATTCCCAGTACTGTGCTTGGCCCCTAAGTTTTTAACTGAGTGTGTGAGTGAGTGAATCTATCTGCTAATCCTTTCAACCAATTACTTTTTGCTTATCCTGAGTGTCACTAAATTACTTTTAATCTTCTATCATTCTCCCAAATCTATTGTATAAAACTCAAGTTATCATATCTTAAACATTAACAAGATAAAGAGTTGAGGATGTGACAATTATCATTCTTAAGTAGCAATAGCTATGTTTTACATTACCTTGTTATATGGAAAGTAAAATGTATCTTAGAGGTTACAATTAGCAGAGATTATTTTCTTTTTCTTTTGGCTACATCCCAGAGCTTGCAGGAACTAGTTCCCCCACGAGGGATCAAACCCCTGGGCTGAGCAATGAAAAGGCCAAGTTGTAACCACTGGACCGCCAGGAAATTCCCTAGCAGGGACTTTAACTAATCTTATTACCTTAGAATTCCCTTGAATTGCCACCATTCTACCTAATGATGTGATATAATCCAAAATTAGAATACAGCACACACAGCAGCAGTGGAAACATTTACTGGTGTTTTCCTTTACAAGGAAACATTTTTTTCTCTCTACTTACATTTACTTTTAACTTTTTTCTTTCTGTCTTAACTGAGTCTTCCATTCACCAATGGGACCTGAAGGCTGGTGACTTTGGGTATTAAAAAATCTATATTCAGAAAAGGGTTGAGCATTTATTTCCAAGCTCAGATGGTAAAGATTCTGCCTGCAATGCAGGGGACCCAGGTTTGATCCCTGGGTTGGGAAGATCCCCTGGAGAAGAATATGGCAACCCACTCCAGTATTCTTGCCTAAAAAACCCTATGGACGGGGGAACCTGGTGGGCTACAGTCCATGGGGTCCCAAAAGTGTTGGACACAACTAACACTTTCACACTTTCACTTAGCTTTATTATCCAGTGATCAGATAGCTCAAATGATTCAACCGTTAGGTATTACTAAACTCTTAAAAATATATATATTTTGGTAACACCTAGATTAGCCTAACTCCCAGGGATGCTGCAATGATGATACCTATGAAGCATTCTTTACAAGAAGCTCTGTATATTTGAAATGTAGTGTTATTTTCCCTCTCTTACCTATATTATTAAACCTTGCTTATTGTGGTTCACTGCATTTGGCCCCAAACTATAAGAAAGATAGCTGTAACAAATGTAGAGAGAATTGTTTTTGACTTATAGGAGCCCATAAAAGCCAATATGTGTAGTTAGATTAGGGATATCTTTAGAAAAAGTTAGGAATTATGAATTCCTAGTCCAAGAACTAGGGGCTTTCCAGGTGGCTCAAACAGTAAAGAATCTGCCTATAATGCAGGGGACCTGGGTTCGATCCCTAGGTTGGGAAGATCCCTTGGAGGCGAGCATGGCAACCTACTCCAGTATTATTGCCTGGAGAATCCCCATGAACAAGGAGCCTAGAGGGCAACAGTCCATGGGGTTGCAAAGAGTGAACGACCAAGCATAGCAGTAAGCACAGTCTAAGAGCAATAAAGAAATATTTATCATGGCTACTGACAGAGCAAATGCAGACAGAGAATTTGGGGGTTAATAACAGTTATCTAGGCCTCATTTAAAGAATATAGTCAGTGAAAAGGTTATTGTTACCATCTTTCTAAATTCCATATATATGCATTAGTATACTGTATTGGTGTTTTTCTTTCTGGCTTACTTTACTCTGTATAATCGGCTTCAGGATTGGGAACACGTGTACACCCATGGCGGATTCATGTTGATGTATGACAAAACCAATACAATATTGTAAAGTAAAAAATAATAATAATAATATAGTCAGTGAAAAGGGAAGAGTCATACCTAGCAAAATTCACTTCAAATGTAGAAATTCAATACAAGCTGCAGTAACAATTTCCTTTTTCTCTCCGTCTATAGATTCTGAGACTGCATTGCCTGATGACTGTAAGACTGACCTTTGTCTCAACAAAGATCACAGGGCACCAGCTGAAGGAAATAGGAGAGCTCAGTCTGTGCTTCCACAAGAGAGGAGCACAGCTAATCTCTGCACTAAGATTGTTGCTGGTCAAAATCTACACACAGAAACTAACATTTCAGAGCAGAAACTAAATCACCTAAGTAGTCTGTGCATTTTAGGCACAAATGCAGGGTAACTGTGAACATGATTATCTAAAAGAAAGTGATGTTGAGTAGGCTTATCTCTAGCATTTTCCCCCAAATTGTAGGTCACAAACTATTAGTGGACCACAGGATTGATTTAATTGGTTGGAATAATCTTTTTAAAGAAAACAAGTGAAATAGTAATACAGTAAAACAGAAAAAGATAGATAAGAATAGGAAATACAGAAGGTACTATACTCCCACATAGTAAGTGTGAGTATGAATTTACAAACCTTTTCTATATATATTATGCATGCATGCAGTGGGTCACAATGTAAAAATGTATTTTTTTACTGTGGAATGGGTCAAACCACTTTGATCCTTATCAAAGTTTTCAGCCTGACGTACCTGGATATTGCATCCTCAGTGCAGCTGTTTCTAATTATGTGGTCTTGGGTAAGTTATTAATTCTCTTTAATCTCTTCAGCAACCACAACAGAATTCTGAGCTATCTCAGGGCTCTTTCATGTCTGTAAATAACTGAACTACTGGACTAGGCAACTTTGTTTTCTACATGAGGACAAGCAGGACTGGAATCTGGCTTCTCAACTTGGGAGCAATATGGCCTTGCCCAAACTGTCTAACTTCACTGCTCTTTTGTTTTCCTTTTTTCTTTTCTTTTCTTTTTTTCAATTAAAAAAATATGACTATTAACGGCAACACTCTCACATGTCTGCTGTGAAATTTTAATGAGATAAAATGCACAGATTGCTTAGCACAAAGCCTGTGAAGAGGTTCCAAACATGCCACCCTAAATGTGCCCCTTTCCCATATTATTGTGACTCTTTTGAGATGAAGGTGATTGAGCAACAGCAAATGCAATCTTTCTGACTTCTCCCCTGAGCAATAGCAAATGCAGACAATAGTCTGACCTCTCCCTTGCTGTCTGAAGATTTCCCTTGTGAAAGGTGTACTCTGTACCAGGAAGTGGGAAACATCACCAGAGACAGGTAGCTGATGCTAAAATGAATGTGCACACACAAACATGAAAATGACCCTTATCCCCCAGTAGTTTCCCTCAGATATTTCCTAGCCACAATTTACTGTCCCTCAAATCTTAACCCCCATTCCTTTTGTCTTGTCACTTCACAATTTATCATTCTCTGTTAAAAAGATCTGTAAACTCTTGATCCTCACTGTTCCTTTGGGTTACCCTTTTTCCTATAAAAACTTACATGTGTGGGTAAAAATATTCAATAAAATTTGTGTGTTTTTCTCCTGTTAATCTGTCTTTGGCCAGTTCAATTCCCAGGCCCCAGCTATAGAACTTAAGAGGATAAAAGAAAGTTCTTTTCCTGCCATTACACCAGACACATTGTAAATACCAAATAAATGTAATGTTCTCATTGTTAATAAGTTAACAAGAAATTAGGAATAAAAATTAATAAATTATCCCCTTTATTATCCTACAGCCTCCTCTGTATGAAAGACAAGCACAAAGAAAGGATAGAAACCCAAAACCATGTAATGATTCATAGACCTGCTGGCATTAAAGCTTCCTAGGAAATACCAAAATAAGATTTTTTTTTAAAATCTAAATATATGAACCATTAAGAAATTGTTCTGTTGGAAATGAAATACTTGGTAGTCATACTGCAGTGAAGCCAGATATGATGGTGGCGCTGTGCCTGAGGGATGGCACTTATCACTGTAACATTCTCCCTGAGTTTGCTCAGTGGTAAAGAACCCACCTGCCAAGTAAGAGATCTGAGCTCAACTCCTGGGTCAGGAAGATCCCATGGAGCAGGAAATGGCAACCCACTCCAGTATTCTTGCCTGGAGAATTCCAGGGATAGAGGAGCCTGGTGGGCTACAGTCCCTGAGGTTGCAAGGAGTTGGACATGACTTAGCGACTAAACACCACCCTCCCTGAAAAGGAGCCTCCCTACGTGAGATCGCCGCGGGTCATGACTCTATCTGCAGATCAGACTGGCTCAGGCCTTAGTACGTGTTGTATGTTGCATTAACTTGGCTGCCTCTTTGTGTCCTGTGGAAAAGTCCATTTAGAAAACAACATATTCTAGCTCAGGCTTAAAACTGTCTCAGCCTGACTGAAACATTTTTCTGAACTGTCAAATGTGATTTCTTTTCAGTCTTTTCAATTGGATTAGTGAAATAAGCAAGTGGCATATAAGTGACATTTAAAACAAATATTAGCAAAACAAATTATTAACATAGAGCCCAGATAGTTTTACAATGTTAAGTCCTTATATCTTAGTTTGGCTAAACAGGCTGGTTCTGTTTCTATTTCACTAGAGAGAGAAAGAGCAGTTATCAAAAATCAAAGAAGCAGTAGTTAAGAAGAGTATTTCTTGGCATCTAACTTACTCTGTCTATTGGCAGGTTTATTACATCTACACAATAAGAGTCATCATTAGTAACCATTATTTTGCTGAAATTAAACAATACACCTAGTGCTCGCATATATGTATCAAAATAGGCGACTATTGCTATCAAAAAGAAAAATTAACTAAAACATCGACTTCCTAGTGCCATTATAAAGGTATATGAACAGTCCTTGTCCTTGCTGCCCTCTCTGCTTCTCCGTAAAAAGCTGACCACATTTACCCTTGTAGATGAGCATAGCAGGAACTGCTGTCTGTCTCCACCAAGAACAGAGGTGAACAGGAGTGCCCTCTAATTTTCACCTGAGACCAGAGAAACAGGAACTCAGAACAAGTGTGACAGGAGACTAAGAACCTGGTCAGTTTATGACAGGATGGGAGTGTCCTTGAAATTTACCAACAGGGAGAAAGCACAGAAGAGTAGGACCTCTGAGAGGCTAGAGAAATCAGCTATGGAAATACCCAAGAAGATGCATGAAGAAAATTGTTGGCTATTCCAGTTCAGAATTTTTGAAGAGTCTGAATTTAGTATAAGATCGGGGGATAAACCAAGTATGAGTTTGAGAGATGAGGACAAAATCTTTATAAGACTTTTTTTTTTTTGCTTAAAAAAAATAAGCCAGATTAGACAGATCACAAGACAATGTCAAAGAGTTAAAATTTTAAAGACACGTGCTCACTTGTCAACATAATTATGAGGTAATGAATCTCCCAAGGTGGTATTTAATTAATATTTTAGCTACTTAATAAATATTTATGGTCTGGACAAAAAAAANAAAAAAAATAAGCCAGATTAGACAGATCACAAGACAATGTCAAAGAGTTAAAATTTTAAAGACACATGCTCACTTGTCAACATAATTATGAGGTAATGAATCTCCCAAGGTGGTATTTAATTAATATTTTAGCTACTTAATAAATATTTATGGTCTGGACAAAAAAAAATCTTTTATTCAGTTGTATATGGCTTATCTGCTTTTAATTTTTAACACACAATTCTTATAATTGAAAAAATCCAAGATAATAAGTAATGTTTATGGATGACCTAAACTGCCTTAACTAGTGAGATATTTATTATATTTTAAATGCTAACATGAGTACAGCAAGACTTTCATTAAAATGTCATTAAGAGACAGTGTTTACAGGAAAACAATTTCAACCAAATCCTTAAAATCAGACAATCAACAACTGATTCTGAAATCACCTAAGGGTTTTCTGTGAAAATTAATTATGGGATTTATATCACTCNTTGAAATTTACCAACAGGGAGAAAGCACAGAAGAGTAGGACCTCTGAGAGGCTAGAGAAATCAGCTATGGAAATACCCAAGAAGATGCATGAAGAAAATTGTTGGCTATTCCAGTTCAGAATTTTTGAAGAGTCTGAATTTAGTATAAGATCGGGGGATAAACCAAGTATGAGTTTGAGAGATGAGGACAAAATCTTTATAAGACTTTTTTTTTTTTGCTTAAAAAAAATAAGCCAGATTAGACAGATCACAAGACAATGTCAAAGAGTTAAAATTTTAAAGACACATGCTCACTTGTCAACATAATTATGAGGTAATGAATCTCCCAAGGTGGTATTTAATTAATATTTTAGCTACTTAATAAATATTTATGGTCTGGACAAAAAAAAATCTTTTATTCAGTTGTATATGGCTTATCTGCTTTTAATTTTTAACACACAATTCTTATAATTGAAAAAATCCAAGATAATAAGTAATGTTTATGGATGACCTAAACTGCCTTAACTAGTGAGATATTTATTATATTTTAAATGCTAACATGAGTACAGCAAGACTTTCATTAAAATGTCATTAAGAGACAGTGTTTACAGGAAAACAATTTCAACCAAATCCTTAAAATCAGACAATCAACAACTGATTCTGAAATCACCTAAGGGTTTTCTGTGAAAATTAGTTATGGGATTTATATCACTCAGTAACATCCTGAAATAAGAATAATCCTCATTTTCCAAATGAAGATATAAGCATTAGAAAAAAATTAAAAGATGGCCACCATCCCAAAGCTAGAAAACTCACTTCTAGCTAATTCTGACACTCAAGTTGTGCCCAAGCCTCTCTATTATATGAGCCACTATCATAGAGATGAAAATATGAAACAAACACAGGACATATTCTTGAGAGTAGGTCCAAATGCTTTAATTATCTAGTACCATATGTAGATGATGGACATCTTTCTGTTTGTATAATTAACCAGCATATGGCTATTGGAATTAACCTCACTTGAAAGAAAGGAATTAAAATTCAGTCTTAATATCTTCAAAGGTATGCATTTATTTAGACTCCAGTACAGTTCTCTTGCCCCTAAACTATCCCTTGGTTTTGGTTTAGATAATATTTGCAGGATGGTTACTTCTTCTATTAATTTTTTTCACTCAACTATTTTTGTGCATGTGCTTTAGCTTCAAATGATTAGAAGTGTTAGCATAGCAGTTGTGTCTTTGTTTTAACTTAGTTTACTCAGACTTGATCAGGAAAATGGAAATATTGTATTATTTACTAACTCCACATACTGCAACCTGAAAGTTAGAATACATCATTTAAACTAAGAGACCAACACTTTACCTAAAGCAGAAGTAAGTTGAATTATTTGTGGAGGCCTTTCCCCTTCTGGTTAATGTATGTGATCTTCTAACTGCCAACAGTGATTAAGTTAGTTATTGAAACTTGTTATATAACTTTCTCAGAAAACTGTCATAGAGAATGGGCAAGTTCAAGCCCAAACATCTTTGGGGTTTAAAGCATTATACAGTAACTGGACAAAGTGAACTAGTTTGAGCCTAACCTGAGCCCCAATCCTGAGACAAGTTGATGAGTGTTAATATTTTAGCTTTTCTTTTTCTTCCCCACCTCTCTTCCTTCCTTCTCTCTCAGACACTACATGTGTCAACACATTTAATACTAATATCAACCCTCTGAAGGAGGCACAAGTATTGTCCCTATTTTACAGATGTCACTTAACTTCTTTATACCTCAGGCTGAGCAAATTTCCATTGAATCCCTGGGATTCAGATTTCAGAACTGTTTCTATTTCATTGGCAAAGTCCTGGAGTGCCTTAATGCAGCAGGTCAGAAGAAGAAAATAAGCCAGTTTCAAGGATGCCCAGTGAGTGCTTCAGTTTAAGAGATCTATTTCATCAAAAGTCTGACTTGACTGATGTCTGAGATGTTTCTGGTTATTTTCAAAGCTTTAGAATAAAATGTTTCAATCCGAGGAAGAAAACTCAAGAAAGTGCCCAGGGAAGTATGACTGGAAGCAAAGTCCCAGAGCAGAGGTTTGGCTGCACCCAGGCTGGGTCCAGAGCTCTCTTGTCTCCTGGAGCACCGGTCTGCAGTAGCTGGACCATGACAGAAGGTCCTACAAGGAGGGACACACCACACGTTAAACCCTTCCATAGTCCTACAGGTGGCAAAATTGAGGCATTTCTATCATTTTTTTTTCACACATTTTTGCCAGAATGACTGATACTTTAAATGCCTCCCACTTCACCCAGAAACACTGCCACGCATTCTACTCTCAGCTTTGCTGGTCTCTCTAGACTTTTGCTCTAACTCACTACTTCTTTCTGCTTGAACTGTCCCGTTACCTTCAGTTTTCCTCGGTGCCTCGCTTTTATTTCCCTGTTGAGAGCATTCTGATGGGCACCATAGTCCTCCACCTGCTTAGGTTTAGATTCTGGTTTCTCCTCTGAAATGTCTTGAGATGTCTCTTTTCTTATTTGGGTTCTATAATCTCTACAACCCAAGTGAGGCTCCCCAACTTCCCTCCAATGTCTACATCTACTAGTTTGCAATCAGTTAAAATATACTGCATGATTCTGACCTTGCCTGGTTCACACCCTCAGTTTCCATTATTTACTTCTCTCTTGCTCTGGTTCCTTAGCTAATTTACTTCTGTTTAGATTTTCATGAAGTAATAGTTTAACAGGCTCCCTCAGGGTCTTAGTTTATTGCCTAAGGAAGAACTTAAGACCTTAAAGAGGGCTATCAAGGAATGACTAGGGCATCTCAAACCACACCATAAGTGTTGCCTACTTGATTTATTGATTGAACTATTTTAAATGGTGCATGGAGGATACCAATGTAGACTAGATTTTTTTTTTTCATGCAGCATCTTAGTTTCCTGAGTAAGGATCATACCACCCTGTTCCCCCTGCACTGGGAGTATGAAGTCTTTCTTTTTTTTTTTTTTTTAGGGAATAGCTGTGTTGTAATCATTTCAGGTGAATAGGTGCATAGCAAAGCGACTCAGCCATACATATACATGTATCCATTGCAAGGATGGATTCTCAACCACCTGCCNATGAATTTTTTTTTTTTTTTTTTTTTTTTTTTTAGGGAATAGCTGTGTTGTAATCATTTCAGGTGAATAGGTGCATAGCAAAGAGACTCAGCCATACACATACATGTATCCATTGCAAGGATGGATTCTCAACCACCTGCCTGCTAGGGAAGTCCTCAGATTCTATTTTTATGTGGTTTAAATTTGAGTGAAGGAATCAGATAATAAGAAAAAAACCAAACAAACAAATAATTTCAAAGTGATAAATGGTGAATTAGTCTGTCTGAGCTGCTATAAGAAAATACCACAGACTGGGTAGCTCATGAACAACACAATATTTTCCTCACAGTTCTACAGGCTGTGAGGCCTCAGATCAAGATGCCAGTATGCTCAGGTGAGGGTCTTTTTCCAGGTTGCAGACTTCTCACTGTGTCTTCACATGGTGGAAGGAGGCTTGCAAGCTCTTCAGGCGTCCTGGATTAAGGCACCCATTCTTTATGATCTAAACATCTCCCAAAGGCCCAACATCCTAATATGATCCCAACAGGCATCAGGAGTTCAGCATATGAAGACTGAGGGGGTTCAAACATTCAGACTGTGGCAAATGCTATTATAAGATTTAAAGAGAAAAATGAGAAAGAGCAGAATCAAAAAGGCAATTATTGTCCATTTTACAGTATACAATATATAAAGTTAATTCCTAAAGAGATTGTACTAATTAACACATCCTCCAAAAATTGGTGCTTATTCCCCAGACCCAANCACCCATTCTTTATGATCTAAACATCTCCCAAAGGCCCAACATCCTAATATCATCCCAACAGGCATCAGGAGTTCAGCATATGAAGATTGAGGGGGTTCAAACATTCAGACTAATGCAAATGCTATTATAAGATTTAAAGAGAAAAATGAGAAAGAGCAGAGTCAAAAAGGCAATTATTGTCCATTTTACAGTATACAATATATAAAGTTAATTCCTAAAGAGATTGTACTAATTAATACATCCTCCAAAAATTGGTGCTTATTCCCCAGACCCACACTAACACTGTATTATTATATTTTTCAAGTCTTTGCCAATCCAAGTAATGTAAAAATAATATCTCATTATTTAATAATTATTTTATTTTGAGAAATTGGGTCATGCATCATTTTTTGTCATTTCTGGTCCATGTCCTTTTCCCACGTTAGATTTGAGTTGTTTTGAATTGATTTGCTTCAGCACTCTTTATATATCATCAGAATTATTATTTTGTCATGTATTCCAAATATATTTTTCCAGCTCATGTTCTGAGTTGTCCATGGTATTGTTTCCATGTAAAGCAAGCTGCTTTTCTCTATGTTTGTTTCTAAATATTTGGAGAATAAATGAGACTTAGTTTAAGTTCCCCAGTAGCAAACCCTAAGATGAGGTTTCATGTGCAAGTGATTTATTAGGAAAGCTTTTTCAGGTAGAAACTCTCAGAGAAAGAAAGCCACAGAAGAAAGGGGACAAAACCAAGAACGGATGTAGTTTCATGTAAAGTCCTACAGAAGGCAGCATTAGCCTGATCACACTGCAGATCCAATTGAGGGCTTTAGGAAGCAAAATCATACTGAATAGCAAGGAGCAAGGAGGAAGAAAAGCCATTGAATCTGGGGGAGGGGATGCACACAGACTATAATCAGGACTTTGGGGCACCTCCCACGTGTCTGTTAAATTGTATGGGTCAAAAGTCAATGAAAGGAAAGAATCGAGATGTTCAAATACAGCGTTTGATTTCAATGTTGAAATTTATTATTATTTACTTGTGATCAGTTATTAATCAAGGTAACAGAAGGAATCCACCCAGTCAGGACAATTAAGTCCACCCTGGCCAAGTCACCAGTGATTACTCCTTTTCTTCACCTCTCCCTACATTTCCACAATCAGGCCTAATGGTGACAAAGCTTTTGGGAAAGTCAGTTTTCAATAAGTTGAAAGCCAAGTATGCAATTTCAGATGCAGATCTTGCGTGTATGTGAAAAGATGTAATGGACTGAAAGGGGGATGCTTTGTCTTTCAGGAACACAGAATTGAGTCCTGTACTGTTACTCATAAAGAACATCCTTGCTTTATTTTTAGAGTAACTAGAAAATAACCCCTGATGTTGATCTTCATTAATATCACAGATGCCTAGTCTCCACTAAGGGAATGTCTTTCTTAATTCTCTTATGGAGTAAAATTTAATATTGCGAGGTAAATATCATGCTGATAGCATCTGAACAACTCTTATGACTCTTTTAATGACAGACTCTTGTCTAGCGCAAAGCACTACACAGTTCAGGACTGCCCTTTCCCAACTGTCATTTCAGGTATGCACATGTGTGGATTTTCTATCTCCCCTAATGATTTTAATATACATCTTTGACTAAAAATAACTGAATTACTGCCCTTTGTTCTAGTACATATTTTTCAAGTGTCTCCTGTGTGACTGCTCTGAGCTTGACCTAGGAATACAATGATGAATTCACTCTGACTTGGGAAATTTCAATGAGTAGAGGGAGAAAGGGAAATGAAAAAAAGTGTCTGTCATGTAGGACATAGTAATTCAGAGACTGCTTATTATTCCCTACTCTCTTATTCCCTTTATTAGTACTGATAGATTTTAATCTAATCTAATGGATGCCAGAAATACAGATCACATTTAACAGCCTTCCATGAAGCTAGCTGGGGGTCAGGTGACCCAATTCTGCTGAAAGATATAACCTGATGCATCATGTGACAGTTTCTGGGAAATTTTCTAAAAAGAGTGTGAGTTGCTTTCTTAACATTCTTCAGAGGTGGTCAGTGAAGAAGTTTCTTCAGTATCATTTTGATCTCACGGATTTAAATATATTGGGTGTGTTTCAATCTATTGCAGTTATTTCTTTAGTGATTCTCAAATTTTCTCCCCTTTGGCAGTGGCTCTTTGAGTCGTCTAGTGAGTACTTTTGATACAATCCTAGTGACCCCCAGCAGAACCCTTGCTTTATAGTATAACAAAATATTTCAGACACATTTTGTACTTTTCCTGTCTTAGGCCTGGAATCAGACAGTTTCCTAAGAGATTCTAGTTTCTTTTATGGGTAAATGATACTTAGATGTTTAGAGTTTGAGAGTTAAGGATATATTGCTTATAGTTAATTTAACAGTTTTTTCTCAAATAAATAAATAAAAGAACAACGACTATGTTATATTAGAATCAGTCTACTTGCAGGTTATATTTTTCTATAAATTAGTAAGAAGAAATTTGGTGCAATGAGAAATAGAAAGTAAAAAATGACCCCCAAAAGATAAAACAATCCTATTTAAAATCACATCAAAAAGATGTGAATTGATTTGGAATAAACTTACCAAAGAGATGAAAGATGTGCATTCTGAAAACTATAAAACATGGAGGAAATTGAGGAGGACACAAAGAAGTGGCAAAATATCCCATGCTCTTGGATTGGAAGAATTAACATTGTATAAATGGCCATACTACCCAAAAGCAATATACAGATTTAAAGTGATCTCTATCAAAATACCTATGATATTTTCCACAAATAATCCTAAAATTCACATGGAAGCACAACTGACCTTGAAAACAAATCTGACCTCCCAAAGCAATCTTGGGAAAAAAGAACAAAGGTGCAGTTATCAGTCACACAGACTTCAGACTATGCTATAAAGCTTCAGTAACAAAATGAGCCAGGAGGTAGATGGGCTTCCCCAATGTAAAGTGATTAGAGATTCATTCCCTGAAGAATGCTTCATAAAAGTTATTCACACTACCAGGGGATGTGACTCAGCAACTCTGTCTCTGAGTCCATCCGTGAGTCTATCCACACATACTGTACCTTTTTCCTCCTAATAAATAAACACTTTAATTGCTTTCTGACTTTACTTTCTGTCTTTGTGGAAATTCTTTTCTGCAAAGCCAAAGGGCCAAGACCATTGTCATTGACCCCTGGTCTAGTGGCTGGAATCTGGTAGTTTCACCGTCATGACTCAGCCTCAATCTCTGCCTGGGAACCCAAGCCCATCCGAGATCAAAAACAGCATGGTACTGGTACAAACATAGAATAGAGAACCTAGAAACACACACACACACACACACACAAATGGTTAATTAATCTATGACAAAGGAGGAAAGACTATAGAATGGAAAAAAGTCTCTTTAATAAATAGTGCTGGAAAAATGGGAGAGCTACATGTAAAACAATGAGGTTAGAACATTTCCTCACACCATATACAAAATAAACTCAAAATGGATTAAAGACCTAAATGTAAGACCTAAAACCATAAAATTAGAAGAGAAAATAGGCAGAACATACTTTGACATAAAAGATTGTAGCGATATTATTTTGGATCTGTCTCCTAAGTCAAAAAATAAATAAATCCATAAAGCAAAATTAAACACATCAGAGCCAATTTATAAAAAAAAAAGAAAGAAAACCATTGACAAAATGTAAATATAACATATAGAATAGGAGAAAGTATTTGCAAATGATATGATTGATAAGGGATTAATATACAGCATATATAAATAGATCTAATGAAAACATAACTAGTTTAAGTTCAAAGGAAAAAGGTTCTAAGCCTGGGTATTTCTTCATGATATTGTCACTTCATTACTTTGAGTCATATAGACTTTTATCTACCTCAAAATAGAGATAGGATTGCCTGTCGCAGTTTTTATAAGGCTCAATATTGACAGTGCTTGATGATAATAGCTAACATTTGGTTGGGAACTTCCATGTGCCAGATTTCATGCTAAGTGTTTTATCTATTTGATATGATTAAACTGTATACAAGGAAAAAACCAAAATGATCTCCCTTTTACGAAAGAGAACACTGAAGATTAATGAACCTGAGCACCTTGCTGTTTCCGTAAAGGAAAGTTCGGACAGTCCCAAGAAACTGTGGTCATTAAGCATCTTTAGAGGTGGATTTCTTGTCCAGGAGCAGTGATCCAAATTAAACAGAGAGTCTGCAGCTGGAATATCTGGGGAATGACTGAACATAACCAGTAGTCACAGCCCAAATTAATAAAAATACATAAAATTCATGTCAAAAGTTGAATGAAAATGTTCAAATTCCACTGCAAGAAAAGAAAACTAGGCAACTCAGAATCCAGACAGGGCTGTTTTGAAAACTAGCTCTTTGACTTTGCCAAGCGATTCATTCTCCTCAGGCCTCAATTCTTCACAGAGGAGTTGAACTATGTGATTTCAGAGGCTCAGGAACTCCGATAAGATTAGAACAATAATGCTGGAGGGTGACTTTGCAATAACTCACTATAAATGTGCAGAGTTAAAAAAAAAAAAAGAAAACCTGTAACAAAGGTATAATTTCCACTGTTCAGGTTTCTGAATCAGTCGTTCATTCATTCAAATATTTATTGGGCACCTACTGTGCACCAGGCACTGTACCAAGTAGTGTTCTGGCAGTGAACAAAGCGAAGTCTTCATTCTCCTAGTTTAGAAGACAGAAATAAGCAAATATGCAATCTATACTGTGTCTTCAGTGATAAATGCTACAGACCAGAGAATAAACAAGGGAGATTGATGGTGAAGGGAAGTATCCCACCCTAGTGCCCTCTAGATTCCTCTGTGAACAAATCAGGCCCACTCCCAAATGTTCACCTCTGATCCATTTGGCTGAAATACCCTCCCCCAAACATCCCCACAGTCAACTCTCTGTCATTCAAACAGTGTCTGCTAAAGCTGCCCAACACATGAAAATCCCACTCTCCTCCATTCTGCTTTTTCTGTTTTTTTTCCCCCCCCATAAATGTAACATCTGAAACAAATTGCTAATTTAGGTGTTGACTGTCTCCTCCAGAAAGACTGTGAGTTCTAAGAAGGCAAGGCTTTTTGTTTTGTTCAAGGATATATTTCAAATCCTAGAACAGCACCTGATAAGAAGTAAGGTTTAATAAATCAGTCAGTCAGTTCAGTTGCTCAGTCGTGTCTGACTCTTTGTGACCCCATGGGGTCACAGCAGGCCAGGCCTCCCTGTCCATCACCAACTCCTAGAGTTCACTCAGAGTCACATCCATCGAGTCGGTGATGCCATCCAGCCATCTCATCCTCGGTCGTCCCCTTCTCCTCCTACCCCCAATCCCTCCCAGCATCAGAGTCTTTTCCAATGAGTCAACTCTTCGCGTGAGATGGCCAAAGTCTGGAGTTTCAGCTTTAGCATCATTCCTTCCAAAGAAATCCCAGGGCTGATCTCCTTCAGAATGGACTGGTTGGATCTCCTTGCAGTCCAAGGGACTCTCAAGAGTCTTCTCCAACACCACAGTTCAAAAGCATCAATTCTTCGGCGCTCAGCCTTCTTCACAGTC
>SJYW01023256.1:0-16037 GCA_006410735.1 Raphicerus campestris | reverse complement strand
ATTGGAGTTTCAGCTTCAGCATCAGCCCTTGCAATGAACATTCAGGACTGATTTCCTTTAGGATTGACTGGTTTGATCTCCTTGCTGTCCAAGGGATTCTCAAGAGTCTTCTCCAACACCACAGTTAATTATATACTAGTTATTCCTCAATAAAGCTATTTCAAATTCAGAAGAAAACAATCAATTGGTTTTAAGACAAAACATTTGTATTTTTCAGACTTTTCCCCTATTTTTTATGTAAATCCTTAAAAAACTGTTTACAATGCTATGTGTGTTTCTGTCATACAACAATGCAAATCAGCCATGGGTATATATTCCTTCCCTTGCTAGCCTCCCTCCCTTCCCCTAGTCCAGTCCCTCTAAGTCATCACAGGGAATCCAGAATCAGATTTTGTGTGATCTGTACTTTTAGAATTCCTGGAGAAAATAATTTGGGAAAAAAAAATCAAAAGTAAAATTATAATATTTTTAATAGGAGAGTTTGACTAATATGTAACTGCTATATAGTCAATTCTTCAGCTAACACTTTGTAGGAGCTAGTTTCTGTGAAAGCATTTGAACCTAGTAATTTTTCTCAAATATCCTTAAACCATTAAGGACTTTTTCATTTCAGTGAAGAGACAGTAACTTTCATCTGAGAATCTTGGAAACTATTTTGAATTTCTGTACTGTTTTTCATTATGAAGAAGTAGTGGTCTGCAAATTGAATAATAATTATAAACTCATTGAAATAGGAAGATTGGCAAGGAAATGTTTACAAAAATAATTTACATAGAAAAAAAATTATGTAAGAATGATGCAAAATATTGAGAAACAAGAGATAAAGAAAGAAATTGGACTCAGTTGTGTGGATACTACACCATTAACTAAAGGTATCACTGGGAAAATAACTTTAATGACCACTATCTGTACTAGGGTGTTTTTTGTTTTACTTTTATTATTCTTGGTGTCCTCTTTGTGTTGTGCTATTTCTAGGTTGTAGGATTTTTAAAACTTGTATTTTCAAGCACCACAGGATTAATAAAGCAAACATATGTATCCCCAAGTGAAGAAGTTCTCGAAGCATCTGTTGTTATTTTTCTTGGTTTAATTTTTGCTTTTCTTGTAGAAAATTACATTTTAGATTTCTCTTTTCAAATCGAAGCTGTAATAAAGAAGTTCAGTTCAGTTCAGTCGCTCAATCGTGTCTGACTCTTTGCGACCCCATGAATCGCAGCATGCCAGGCCTCCCTGTCCATCACCAAATCTCGGAGTTCATTCAGACTCATGTCCATCGAGTCCGTGATGCCATCCAGCCGTCTCATCCTCGGTCGTCCCCTTCTCCTCCTGCCCCCAATCCCTCCCAACATCAGAGTCTTTTCCAATGAGTCAACTCTTTGCACAAGGTGGCCAAATTACTGAAGTTTCAGCTTTAGCATCATTCCTTCCAAAGAAATCCCAGGGCTGATCTCTTTCAGAATGGACCAGCTGGATCTTCTTGCAGTACAAGGGACTCTCAAGAGTCTTCTCCAACACCAGTGTTCAAAAGCATCAATTCTTCGGTGCTCAGCCTTCTTCAAAGTCCAACTCTCACATCTATACATGACCACTGGAAAAACCATAGCCTTGACTGGATGGACCTTAGTTGGCAAAGTAATGTCTCTGCTTTTGAATATGCTATCTAGGTTGGTCATAACTTTTCTTCCAAGGAGTAAGCATCTTTTAATATCATGGGTGCAATCATCATCTGCAGTGATTTTGGAGCCCCCCAAAATAAAGTCTGACACTGTTTCCACTGTTTCCCCATCTATTTCCCATGAAGTGATGGGACCAGATGCCATGATCTTTGTTTTCTGAATGTTGAGCTTTAAACTCAAATCAAATAATAATGAGTTTATTTTTACATAGAATAATTAGAAATATGGTAAATCTAGAAGGTGATACTGATGGAAATTTATGCCTGGAATATTTAATGCACCTTGTGAAACAGCTACATAATGACAGTATTGGGAAATGTTTAAATCGTGCATCTGTCTTGAAACAGAAGACATATACTGAAAATGAATACATTTTCACCCTTTACACAAGTAAATAGTTATACCCATAATAGGAAAAAATGCCATAATTTACCAAGGAATTTGAGTGATATGTTTAAAAATAATATGTTGTAATTGTCAAAGATATCTAAAATTAACTTGTTATTAAGAACCAAAGAATCAATTCAATATCCTTTGCCAATTTTATAATATTAACAGTGTACAGAAGAATACCTTCTTAGCTAAGGGTAATGATCTAGATGATATCATTTTGGAAACCAAGGGGAAATGAATAAGCTTAGTGAGTTTATATGACCATAAATATTTTTAGAGCAATTGACAGTCCATAGAGGAAGATCCATGGAGAATGCGATGGAACCCCACTCCAGTACTCTTGCCTGGAAAATCCCATGGATGGAGGAGCCTCATGGGCTGCAGTCCATGGGGTCGTGAAGAGTTGGACACAACTGAGTAACTTCACTTTCACTTTTCACTTTCATGCATTGGAGAAGGAAATGGCAACCCACTCCAGTGTTCTTGCGTGGAGAATCCCAGGGACGGGGGAGTCTGGTGGGCTGCCATCTATGGGGTCACACAGAGTCGNATTATGAAGAAGTAGTGGTCTGCAAATTGAATAATAATTATAAACTCATTGAAATAGGAAGATTGGCAAGGAAATGTTTACAAAAATAATTTACATAGAAAAAAAATTATGTAAGAATGATGCAAAATATTGAGAAACAAGAGATAAAGAAAGAAATTGGACTCAGTTGTGTGGATACTACACCATTAACTAAAGGTATCACTGGGAAAATAACTTTAATGACCACTATCTGTACTAGGGTGTTTTTTGTTTTACTTTTATTATTCTTGGTGTCCTCTTTGTGTTGTGCTATTTCTAGGTTGTAGGATTTTTAAAACTTGTATTTTCAAGCACCACAGGATTAATAAAGCAAACATATGTATCCCCAAGTGAAGAAGTTCTCGAAGCATCTGTTGTTATTTTTCTTGGTTTAATTTTTGCTTTTCTTGTAGAAAATTACATTTTAGATTTCTCTTTTCAAATCGAAGCTGTAATAAAGAAGTTCAGTTCAGTTCAGTCGCTCAATCGTGTCTGACTCTTTGCGACCCCATGAATCGCAGCATGCCAGGCCTCCCTGTCCATCACCAAATCTCGGAGTTCATTCAGACTCATGTCCATCGAGTCCGTGATGCCATCCAGCCGTCTCATCCTCGGTCGTCCCCTTCTCCTCCTGCCCCCAATCCCTCCCAACATCAGAGTCTTTTCCAATGAGTCAACTCTTTGCACAAGGTGGCCAAATTACTGAAGTTTCAGCTTTAGCATCATTCCTTCCAAAGAAATCCCAGGGCTGATCTCTTTCAGAATGGACCAGCTGGATCTTCTTGCAGTACAAGGGACTCTCAAGAGTCTTCTCCAACACCAGTGTTCAAAAGCATCAATTCTTCGGTGCTCAGCCTTCTTCACAGTCCAACTCTCACATCTATACATGACCACTGGAAAAACCATAGCCTTGACTGGACGGACCTTAGTTGGCAAAGTAATGTCTCTGCTTTTGAATATGCTATCTAGGTTGGTCATAACTTTTCTTCCAAGGAGTAAGCATCTTTTAATATCATGGGTGCAATCATCATCTGCAGTGATTTTGGAGCCCCCCAAAATAAAGTCTGACACTGTTTCCACTGTTTCCCCATCTATTTCCCATGAAGTGATGGGACCAGATGCCATGATCTTTGTTTTCTGAATGTTGAGCTTTAAACTCAAATCAAATAATAATGAGTTTATTTTTACATAGAATAATTAGAAATATGGTAAATCTAGAAGGTGATACTGATGGAAATTTATGCCTGGAATATTTAATGCACCTTGTGAAACAGCTACATAATGACAGTATTGGGAAATGTTTAAATCGTGCATCTGTCTTGAAACAGAAGACATATACTGAAAATGAATACATTTTCACCCTTTACACAAGTAAATAGTTATACCCATAATAGGAAAAAATGCCATAATTTACCAAGGAATTTGAGTGATATGTTTAAAAATAATATGTTGTAATTGTCAAAGATATCTAAAATTAACTTGTTATTAAGAACCAAAGAATCAATTCAATATCCTTTGCCAATTTTATAATATTAACAGTGTACAGAAGAATACCTTCTTAGCTAAGGGTAATGATCTAGATGATATCATTTTGGAAACCAAGGGGAAATGAATAAGCTTAGTGAGTTTATATGACCATAAATATTTTTAGAGCAATTGACAGTCCATAGAGGAAGATCCATGGAGAATGCGATGGAACCCCACTCCAGTACTCTTGCCTGGAAAATCCCATGGATGGAGGAGCCTCATGGGCTGCAGTCCATGGGGTCGTGAAGAGTCGGACACAACTGAGTAACTTCACTTTCACTTTTCACTTTCATGCATTGGAGAAGGAAATGGCAACCCACTCCAGTGTTCTTGCGTGGAGAATCCCAGGGACGGGGGAGCCTGGTGGGCTGCCATCTATGGGGTCACACAGAGTCGCACACGACTGAAGCGACTTAGCAGCAGCAGAAGAGGAAGATACAAAACTGAGTTTCATTCCTGAAAAGAGGTTAAACTGATTAGAAAAGAAGGTTGAAACTAGAGAAACATTACCTAGGATTAATGTGAGATATTTTAGAAAGGGCATTATGAAGCATTCATAACAATAAACTACATAAAAACTAAAGTATATTCACTAAGGAATTCTCCAAAACTGATGAAAAGTAAATAGTGGTTAAACAGAAAAAGGAAAGCATGTGTTGTGTAAATAAAGTTGACTTTTAAAGGAATGAAGGAATTCAGAAACATGGAGAAAAGACCTAGTTATATTAAGCCATTAGTATACATCAATAAAATTATATCATTTTAAGTTTCCTAATAGATAAATGAAGGAATAAATTTTGAATAAATAATATTATTTTAAATATATTAATATCTCTATTAACTATCATTTTAACAAATTGGTTTTTGTAATAACTAATAAGACTTTTGGTAACATAGTTCAGTGTGAAATAGAGAAAAAGAAAGCTAAATTATACTTCTTTACATTAAGTGTTTTGGAATTTCTTATAGACTCTAACAGCAAGCTACTCTGTACTTCTTTATTCATTAATGACTCTTACAAAGTACACATGTTTACCATCATAAATGGGATCAAAATAGAAGGATGGGAATGGCATTGCTAAGTATAGCCAGAAATTTAAGTGAAGAGGTGGTAACAATGCTGAACTATTTCACTGACCAGTCTATAGAAAAACATATCCACAAGCACTGGAAATCAACATAAGGGAAGTTAAGAAAATGTTAGCAAAAGAAGTGTTTCATAAAAGCTATCAAGGAAATGTATCCACCATTTCTATTTCCGCATCTATTTGCCATGAAGGATAGGACCAGATGCCGTGATCTTAGTTTTCTGAACATCGAGCTTTAAGCCAACTTTTTCACTCCCCTCTTCCACTTTCATCAAGAAGCTCTTTAGTTCTTCTTTGCTTTCTGCCATAAGGGTGGTATCATCTGCATATCTGAGGTTATTGACATTTTTCTCACCATTTCTTAGAAGCCAGTGATTTAAAAAAAAAGTCCACTTAGTGTTCTATAGAAAGCTCTAGTTCTAATAATGCAAGTTTCTCTTTCACTTTTTATAAGGCTCAACTTTTTTTTTTCAATGGTAAAAACCACACAGACTAAAATTTACCATCTTAATAATTTTTAAATATACAGTTCAGTACCATTAAATAGATGCACACTGTTGTTTAACAGATCTCCAGAACTTTTCTCCTTTTGTGAAACTGAAATTCTATATCCATTAAACAACTTCCCATTTCCCCCCTTCTCTATCCCTATGTTCTTGCATTTTCTACGAATTTGACCACTCTAAATACCTCATGTAAGTAAAATCATAAAGGATTTGTCCTTTTGTGACTGGTTCATTTCAGTCAACATGATATCTCAAGGGTTTTACACATTATGCTGCTGCTGCTAAGTCACTTCAGTCGTGTCTGACTCTGTACAACCCCATAGACTGCAGCCCACCAGGCTCCTCCATCCCTGGGACTCTCCAGGCAAGAACACTGGAGTGGGTTGCCATTTACACATTATAGTATGTAACAAAATGCCCTTCATTTGAATAATATTCCATTGTATGTATATACCACATTTCCTTATCCATCTGTCTGTCAATGGACATTGGGTTGCTTTAATCTCTTGGCTATTGTGAATGATGGGGCTATGAACATGAGTGTGCAAATATTTCTCTAAGGCCCTGCTTTCAATTCTTTGAGATCTTGTCCTCCCTATTTACAACCTGATATATATTGAGGAGTAGTACTGCTGGGCCATACAGGAGTTTTAATTTTGGGGGGAACTGCCATACAGCTTTCCACAGCAATTGTACCATTCCACAATTTCATCAAAGGTGTGCTCACATTCCAATTTTTCCACATTTTCATAAGACACATATGTTTTGATATTAAATATTACATAATAAACACTCAAGTCATAGTGAGAGAGCATCCATACTATTTCCCTACACTAGGGTTAAGCAGGTGTTAAGATGTGTTGAGTTTGCTTTTAAGACTGTTCTGTTTCTTATGCAAATGTTTGTGGAATTGCAGGTGAGAATGTGATTCTACTGAAATATAGATGAGGATGTTTTGAAAGTTGTGGATATGAATGGAGAGATGTTCAGGAGTGAGAAACATGATCAGAAGAGAGATACCAGAATGGTTGGGAAGATGACTCAGCATGAAAGTGCTAGGAGCATTATAGTCAACAAATTTAAGTTTCTAGGCTTGAAATGGGAGTTGGAAAAGACTAAGAAATATGCTTACTTGGAACTGTGATGTGTGGTACAAAGGCTTTAGAGCCAAAAGACCTGGGCTTTGCCACCTGATCTGTGTTGTATAATATTTGGCAAGAAAATCAATCTACCCGAATCACCATGTTCTCATATAGAAGTAGGAATAAAATTAAAAGTTTGCAGATTTGTCTTAAAAATTAAATAAGAAAATGAATTTGAACTTGTGTAACACTATGTCAGTGGCTTCCCAGGTGGTTCAATGGATAAAGAATCTTCCTGCAAACTAGGAGATGCAGGAGACTTGGGTTCAATCTCTGGGTCAGGAAGATGCCCTGGAGGAAGGCATGGAAACCCATTCCAGTATCCTTGCCTAGAGAATCCCATGGACAAAGGACCATGGAAGTCCATAGGGCTGCAAAGAGTCAGACTTGACCAAAGTGGCTTGGCATGCATACAACACTATCTCAGACACTTAGTAGGTGCTTCACGACTTTTACTTGTTTTCCCTATTTACACTCTTGTTTTTGCCTACTTCTCCATATCAACATCAAAACAAAACAAAACAAAACCCTAATCTGCAGTTTCTGGCATTAAGACCTCAATTAAAAATATTCCTTCAATATAACATAATATAATATGCTAGAAACAAGTTGTGATTTTTCTATGACTTTTTAACATATAGTGTTGTAGCATAAGGTAAGTTGAAGTCGCTCAGTCGTGTCTGACTCTTTGTGACCCCATGGACTGTAGCCTACCAGGCTCCTCCGTCCATGGGATTCTCCAGGCAAGAATACTGGAGTGGGTTGCCATTTCCTTCTCCAGGGGATCTTCCCAACCCAGGGACCGAACCCAGGTCTCCTGCATTGGAGGCAGACGCTTTAACCTCTGAGCCACCTGGGGAGCCCATATTGTAGCATAGAAATTTATATTGACAGATAAGACCCCAGATAATGTGCTAACATCTCAGAATACGGGCTTCCCAGGTGGCTCAGTGGTTAAGAATCTACCTGCAAATGCACAAATGTAGGAACCACAGCTTCAATCCCTGATTTGGGGAGATCCCCTGGAGTAGGAAATGGCAACCCACTCCAGTGTTCTTGCCTGGAAAATTCCATGGACAGAGGAGCCTGGTGGGTTGCAGTCCATGGCTTCTCAAAGAGTTGTCTACAACTGAGTGACTGAGCACTATCTCAGAATACAAGATGAATATTTTTGAAAATAATTTAGCTGCATTAAAAAACTCTGAAAATATTTTTCTATAAAACATATATCTAAACTGCCAAATCTATAAAATCTTAAAAGGTTAAAAATCAGATAACAATAGTAGTCAAGTTTCAAGGTCATATTTTTGGGAAGATATTTTTTATTATCCTTTACTAAAGTTTGAACAGTTATCTTTCCCCTGGAATAAATTATTGTAGTAAAGTTTTAAGAATATAAACTCTTGCAAACAAAATTTGTAGTGCTTTCTGAGATTTTCCTAATGGATTCATTACTTTTCATCCCAATTTTCCACAGCTTATATTTCTTTAAAGTTGTATTGAGCAACTGTTTTCTTGAGAAAAATATTGGTAAAATATTTTATTCTGTTTCTCTTAATGTTGGACACGAGGATGCTTATAGTCAGAACCATAGCCTTCAGGCTCTGGACTTCTTACTTTTTTTTCCATTTTTATTTATTTTACAATTGATGATTAGTATACAACATTATTAAAGAATGGGGTAGCAGTACAAATAAACACTATTGAATCAGTAGAAATTTTGGAAATTTTATACTAAAATTTAAGATAAAAACATCAAATTGTGGTTGATTATTTCTTCTTTAAAACCTTAGTACACTTTGAGCCAGAATGACTTCTTTCTTTATGAGTTATTCATTTACTACTATAATCACTGAATTTCCTTTTTCTGTTTAAAGATATACCACTTATTCAGACAAGGGCTTCATTCATATGTGTGATTAAATCTGTGTAACATGAACCTTCAATATGTTGTCTGTGACAGGAAGATAACATCTACTCAAAATGCCCTTAAAATAATCAAACAATTTAGTTAAATGATGCTACATGTCTCATTTAGTCCTTATCACTGTTTTCCTTCAGGCTATGACTCTTTGGTAAATTTCATCCTCTTATTATTAACTTAATAAAGACAGATGATGATGGAAATGAATACAAAGAAGAACTAGTAGTAACACATTTAAAGAATAAATGTTAATGAATTTTCTCTGCATTTTATAGCAGACTATATTGTTCCCTTTCTCTCAAACATTTTAATAACTGCTCACACACACTTTAAAGTTCTTGCATGAAAATAAACATACACAATCAGCAAATAAATACAAGTTACTTTAAAAATGCTCACAAAAACATAATAACTCAGGTTGCTTTTTAAAACCATGCAACCAACGTAGTGTGTATATTTAGAAATTTAGCAATTAACATCAGTTCTATTCATTACATTTCAAAAGGAGGAGAAATAATAAGTCAGGTTGCCATTTAGTTTTTCATANCCTACTGAAATATAGATGAGGATGTTTTGAAAGTTGTGGATATGAATGGAGAGATGTTCAGGAGTGAGAAACATGATCAGAAGAGAGATACCAGAATGGTTGGGAAGATGACTCAGCATGAAAGTGCTAGGAGCATTATAGTCAACAAATTTAAGTTTCTAGGCTTGAAATGGGAGTTGGAAAAGACTAAGAAATATGCTTACTTGGAACTGTGATGTGTGGTACAAAGGCTTTAGAGCCAAAAGACCTGGGCTTTGCCACCTGATCTGTGTTGTATAATATTTGGCAAGAAAATCAATCTACCCGAATCACCATGTTCTCATATAGAAGTAGGAATAAAATTAAAAGTTTGCAGATTTGTCTTAAAAATTAAATAAGAAAATGAATTTGAACTTGTGTAACACTATGTCAGTGGCTTCCCAGGTGGTTCAATGGATAAAGAATCTTCCTGCAAACTAGGAGATGCAGGAGACTTGGGTTCAATCTCTGGGTCAGGAAGATGCCCTGGAGGAAGGCATGGAAACCCATTTCAGTATCCTTGCCTAGAGAATCCCATGGACAAAGGACCATGGAAGTCCATAGGGCTGCAAAGAGTCAGACTTGACCAAAGTGGCTTGGCATGCATACAACACTATCTCAGACACTTAGTAGGTGCTTCACGACTTTTACTTGTTTTCCCTATTTACACTCTTGTTTTTGCCTACTTCTCCATATCAACATCAAAACAAAACAAAACAAAACCCTAATCTGCAGTTTCTGGCATTAAGACCTCAATTAAAAATATTCCTTCAATATAACATAATATAATATGCTAGAAACAAGTTGTGATTTTTCTATGACTTTTTAACATATAGTGTTGTAGCATAAGGTAAGTTGAAGTCGCTCAGTCGTGTCTGACTCTTTGTGACCCCATGGACTGTAGCCTACCAGGCTCCTCCGTCCATGGGATTCTCCAGGCAAGAATACTGGAGTGGGTTGCCATTTCCTTCTCCAGGGGATCTTCCCAACCCAGGGACCGAACCCAGGTCTCCTGCATTGGAGGCAGATGCTTTAACCTCTGAGCCACCTGGGGAGCCCATATTGTAGCATAGAAATTTATATTGACAGATAAGACCCCAGATAATGTGCTAACATCTCAGAATACGGGCTTCCCAGGTGGCTCAGTGGTTAAGAATCTACCTGCAAATGCACAGATGTAGGAACCACAGCTTCAATCCCTGATTTGGGGAGATCCCCTGGAGTAGGAAATGGCAACCCACTCCAGTGTTCTTGCCTGGAAAATTCCATGGACAGAGGAGCCTGGTGGGTTGCAGTCCATGGCTTCTCAAAGAGTTGTCTACAACTGAGTGACTGAGCACTATCTCAGAATACAAGATGAATATTTTTGAAAATAATTTAGCTGCATTAAAAAACTCTGAAAATATTTTTCTATAAAACNGACAGAGGAGCCTGGTGGGTTGCAGTCCATGGCTTCTCAAAGAGTTGTCTACAACTGAGTGACTGAGCACTATCTCAGAATACAAGATGAATATTTTTGAAAATAATTTAGCTGCATTAAAAAACTCTGAAAATATTTTTCTATAAAACATATATCTAAACTGCCAAATCTATAAAATCTTAAAAGGTTAAAAATCAGATAACAATAGTAGTCAAGTTTCAAGGTCATATTTTTGGGAAGATATTTTTTATTATCCTTTACTAAAGTTTGAACAGTTATCTTTCCCCTGGAATAAATTATTGTAGTAAAGTTTTAAGAATATAAACTCTTGCAAACAAAATTTGTAGTGCTTTCTGAGATTTTCCTAATGGATTCATTACTTTTCATCCCAATTTTCCACAGCTTATATTTCTTTAAAGTTGTATTGAGCAACTGTTTTCTTGAGAAAAATATTGGTAAAATATTTTATTCTGTTTCTCTTAATGTTGGACACGAGGATGCTTATAGTCAGAACCATAGCCTTCAGGCTCTGGACTTCTTACTTTTTTTTCCATTTTTATTTATTTTACAATTGATGATTAGTATACAACATTATTAAAGAATGGGGTAGCAGTACAAATAAACACTATTGAATCAGTAGAAATTTTGGAAATTTTATACTAAAATTTAAGATAAAAACATCAAATTGTGGTTGATTATTTCTTCTTTAAAACCTTAGTACACTTTGAGCCAGAATGACTTCTTTCTTTATGAGTTATTCATTTACTACTATAATCACTGAATTTCCTTTTTCTGTTTAAAGATATACCACTTATTCAGACAAGGGCTTCATTCATATGTGTGATTAAATCTGTGTAACATGAACCTTCAATATGTTGTCTGTGACAGGAAGATAACATCTACTCAAAATGCCCTTAAAATAATCAAACAATTTAGTTAAATGATGCTACATGTCTCATTTAGTCCTTATCACTGTTTTCCTTCAGGCTATGACTCTTTGGTAAATTTCATCCTCTTATTATTAACTTAATAAAGACAGATGATGATGGAAATGAATACAAAGAAGAACTAGTAGTAACACATTTAAAGAATAAATGTTAATGAATTTTCTCTGCATTTTATAGCAGACTATATTGTTCCCTTTCTCTCAAACATTTTAATAACTGCTCACACACACTTTAAAGTTCTTGCATGAAAATAAACATACACAATCAGCAAATAAATACAAGTTACTCTAAAAATGCTCACAAAAACATAATAACTCAGGTTGCTTTTTAAAACCATGCAACCAACGTAGTGTGTATATTTAGAAATTTAGCAATTAACATCAGTTCTATTCATTACATTTCAAAAGGAGGAGAAATAATAAGTCAGGTTGCCATTTAGTTTTTCATATTCATAGAGAGGAAAATAATGTTATTCACTTGATAGATGTTGACCATTGTTGTAGACCCATCTGTACCTATGAACACATGTAGAACTGTCTACTGAGACTAAAAAACAGTTATCTCACACTTCTTTTCATTAAAACCGAAAATTCAGTTAAGAAATGGATACTTTTTAAGAATCATATAAAAAGGTAGAAACCTCTTTTGCTATATGGTTATATTGCAACATCATAAAAGGGTAAGCTATTATAGAATTCAAAAGGATTATCCATGTTCAAAGAAAGGGGTGAACAGATGGTTTTCTTTCGTAAACTTTTTTTGATTAATAAATTTTGTCAAAATACAGAACAAGCATAAAGCTAGCGTTTGTTATCCGTGTGTAAATACCTATCAAATTTAAAACATTTGGCAAAAAAATTATTGAAAAAACCAAATGTAAACTATTTTGACAAGCCTATTTATGAATAGATATATTCTGGCATTTTACATGGAACCGTCAAATGCTTCCTTTCCCACCTCATTTATCACAGGGTCTTGGCTGCTGAGACTGGCTGCCATCTTGTGATGCGAAGACTTGCACAAAATGTACATGGTCAGTGGTCACACTCACAAGAGGAATTGTCAGTGTCATACTGAAAGGGGGAATTGCAAACGAGATTTAGAATATGCCTGCAGCTTGATACCTGCCAAGGAAGTGGAGGATAACCCTCTGCAGTAAACTAGATCATTTAGGTATTAAATGTTTTGGTCAATAAAATCACTGCTGGTGTTTTACCCAATATTAGTGAAGATGTCCACTCTCAACACAGAGTTTAACAGTTCCCATTCAAAACTCATTTTCAATTTGAGATTAAGAGAGAGGGATGCTGACTTTTGTGACAAAAGCAAACTAGATGAACAGTGTTAATATCTATCTACTCAGTGTGGGTTTTCAAACCCACCATTCTAAATCTCTCAGTTGCCTGCTTGTCTGTTCCTACACTAGATATTTGCAGGTATGAATGATTCCTGGCATACTTTAAGAGGCAGTTGTCCCATGATGATGAAGAAGTGTTTATGTGTGTTTGACTGGATACATTCTTCACTTTGTTACCATATGTGCAACATGGTCAGATGGTTAATGAGTTTTCAGGGCTGAAATGCATCTGGTCCAACTTTAAACTTATGGTTTATAATACTTCACTGGAAAGCATGTAATTAATCTTTTGGTGGATAATCTACCATAACTCCTAAACTAATTAAGAATAGATATTCTTTTTAACAAGATTTGAAAATTAAGTTTTATATAGGTTAAAGGAGGAAAAAAGCTTGTACAATGATAAAAAAAAAAAGTAATAACGCCTCAGATAAAATTGATTCCCTTTCTCCTTCCTCCTCCACCAAATGCTGTTGATAGAATTATGCCTTTTCATTGAATGTGTGCTAATAGTCTTTCCCCTGAGGAAAAGGACAGTCTCATTCATCTGTGAATTCTGAGCATCAGGAATAGAATAAAAGCATAAAATGTATTTATTGATCAAAATATTATGGAAGTTATTTCAAAGATATTCCACCTTGTAATACATGGATTAAAAAAACTTTGTAGGCAAACACGTACAATTGCATGTTGTACATGTTTGCCTACATAGTACAAATACACATACAAATACATATACATGATTGTATCTACACAAATTTCACAAATGAATAAACTGAGGGAGAGAAATTTTCAAAAATATATATAAAGTCAGACTGGTGATATTATTTCATTTATGATTCAAATGAAGAGAATCTGGTGCTGAAGCTTATGTTCTTAACACTGTGATATATGAGCCACTAAATAGTTCCTCATGTGGACCTAACACAATTTCTTTGATCATTCTATTCTCCCCAACCAAGTTGGCTTTTCTAATTTATTATAATTATAAATAATTATAAGGTATAAAGTAGAATTCATCTGCTAATAAAGAACCCACAAATGGTGTTCAAGAATCATATGATATTATACCATTTTTAAATGAAAAATTTCTTTATAGAGCATTATAATTTACAATACCAACTGCATTTTAAATGTTGCAGATTTTTTCACACCTTTGGCATCATTAAAAATCTAAAAAATTTTTCCCTCCAAAATTTTGTTAGTGTTAAAAGCAATGTTATTGTTATAATTTATGTATTTGATTCTAGCTTAAAAATTTCCTACATGTTTATTTACAGGTATTATTTTTGCCCAAATTTTAAACTCATGCTAATCAAAAATGTGTTTGTTTATGTCTTAATGAATTTATTTCACATCAGTTTGCATGACCTAAATGATGATCAGTGACACTAGATCTTCATTATATGGGCTGTGAATGTGTCTTGGCCTTTTGTTTATCGTATTTTTAATGTACAATTTTTTCAATCATGTTTAATTTTCAAATCAATGTGATTTTTCCTTAAATAATTCTACTTTGTTTGGCTCAAGATATTTTTAACTTGAAAAATTTTGTAAGAATTTATTATTTTTTTCTATTTGAATTATTTTCTATTTCTTTAATCTAGCAGAAACACATTTTGGTTTGTTGGGTGACATGATCTTTCTTTATTTGAATATAGATCTTGAAATTATTTAACTTTTCCTGATTACAGGAATGTTGCCTAGCAAGATACCTTGCAGAGTCTGTAGCATGAAACATGCTCAACAGATATTTGTAAGGAATTAAATTTGATTAGTTGTCTGGCATATTGAAAGCACTCAGTAAAAATATATGTATCAATTAATTATTTAATTCATTTGTGGGTGCTCAGTTTCTCAGTCATGTCTGACTCTTTGTGATCCCATGAACTGCAACCTGCCAGGCTCTTCTGTTCATGGGGATTTTCCAGGCAAGAATACTGGAGTGGATTTCCACGCCCTCCTCCAGGGGATCTTCCCAACCCAGGGATCGAACCCAGGTCTCCCACATTGCAGGCAGATTCTTTCCCATCTGAGCCACTAGGGAAGCCCAAGAATGCTACAATGGGTAGCCTGTCCCTTCTCCAGGGGATCTTCCCAACACAGGGATCCAACTGGGGTCTCCTGCATTGCAGGTGTATTCTTTATCAGCTGAGTTACCAGGAAAGTCCGTATAATATGTTTTATATATTATGTATATATATATATATATGTGTGTGTGTGTGTGTGTGTGTGTGTGTGTATATATATATATGTGTGTGTGTGTGTGTGTGTACCCTAAGTCGCTTGTCATGTCCTCCTCCTGGGGATCTTCCCAACCTACTCTTTGTGACCCCACATACTGTAGCCAGGCTCCTCTGTCCATGGGATGCTTCAGGCAAGGATACTAGAGTGGCTTGCCATTGCCTCCTCCAGGGGATCTTCTCAACCCACAGATCAAACCCATGTCTTTTTGTGTCTCCTGCATTGGCAAGCAGGTTCTTTATCACTAACACCACCTGGGAAGCTCAGTCATGTCCAACTCTTTGGCAACCCTGTGGACTATAGTCCAGCAGGCTTGTCTGTCCATGGGATTTCCCAGACAAGAATACTGGAGTGGGTTGACATTTCCTCCTCAAGGGGATCTTACTGACTCAGGGTTCAAATCCGTATCTTCTGCATCTTCCTGCATTGGCAGGTGGATTCTTTACTACTGAGCCACCTGGGAAGCCATATATATATATTTCTGTCAAACCATCCCCCCAACCTCTTCCAAAAAAACAGAAAGAGAGGGAACTCCTCCTGATTCACTTTATGAGGATGAAAGTGAAAGTCGCTCAGTTGTATCCAATTCTTTGTAACCGCATGGACTATAAAGTCCATGGAATTCTCCAGAATACTGGAGTGGGTAGCCTTTCCCTTCTCCAGGGAATCTTCCCAACTCA
>SJYW01023247.1:0-10940 GCA_006410735.1 Raphicerus campestris | reverse complement strand
GGTATTCCCATCTCTTTCAGAATTTTCCAGTTTATTGTGCATGTCACAAGAAGCCCTTAAATAACACAGATCCACATAAGTGCTAGAAAAAACCTCCCTCTCACTTCCTGGTTTCTGTGCACAGGCTCTGATAAAGGCTGATACACCTAGTAGTGTTGTTATACATGACAGTTCCCAGTGAAGAGGCCAATCTGAAATAATTTTCTCTAATTATAATTTGTGAATGCTGTGTTAGAAAGGAAAAATAAAAATCCATGAGTGAGCTCCAGTTCCTTTCTTCTCTGCTGCTGCTAAGTCACTTCAGTCGTGTCCAACTCTGTGCAGCCCCATAGACAGCAGCCCACCAGGCTCCCCCATCCCTGGGATTCTCCAGGCAAGAACACTGGAGTGGGTTGCCATTTCCTTCTCCAATGCAGGAAAGTGAAAAGNACTCTGTGCAGCCCCATAGACGGCAGCCCACCAGGCTCCCCCATCCCTGGGATTCTCCAGGCAAGAACACTGGAGTGGGTTGCCATTTCCTTCTCCAATGCAGGAAAGTGAAAAGTGAAAGTGAAGTCGCTCAACAGACCTTAGCTGTAGAATGGGGTTCAAGGCCATTTACGTCATCTGATGAGCACGTCTTCTAGGGCTTCTCAGCCTCTTCTGAAGTAAAACTAGTTTTGAACTTTCCTGGAAGTCCAGTGGTTAAGACTTCTCCTTCCATTGCAGGGAGCACAGGTTCGATCCCTGGTCAGGGAATGAAAATCCTACATACTGCACAGTGGAGCCAAAAACCAAATGTAAAACTAGTAGTTTTGTTTATTTGGAATATAACATCCATCTCAGAAGAATGGCTCATCAGTTTCCCCTGTTTCTAAGCTTAGGAAGAAGAACTGGAAACTGAACGTGAGACTCTGATGCTGACCAATCTGACAAATCTCAGCCCCCCCGCCCCAAATCCAGATCCCAGTTTTCAGATCCAACACCTCCAGCTGGATTCTAGAATTACCTACTCTTCTCTGGCCTACTAAAATCAGCCCCTGCTTCAGTTAAGTTATTCCAGTTTTAATAATAGATAATGCCTTAATGTGGTACCATTTTAGGGACATTTGCATTTAAATAGGAAATCATGCCTTTATTACGAGGAATTAAGCTCAAATACTAAGATTCTAGGCATCCCGCCAGGCTGGTTCGTCAAGGAAATTTGGGATGAAGGGACCTTCCCAGATGTCCTTGACTGTGTGCCTGTGCGCGGTTGCTCAGCTGTGTCCAGATCTCTGCGATCCCATAGACTGTGGCCCGCCAGGCTCGTCTGTCCATGGGATTCTCCAGGCAACTATACTGGAGTGGGTTGTCATTTCCTCCTGCGAGGGATTTTCCTAACCCAGGGATCAAACCGGCAGGTTTTTTTGTTGTTTGTTTGTTTGTTTACCACCAAGCCACCTAGGAAGAACTGGGAAGCCCCAGATGTCCATGAACCCTACACTCATTCAGTCTGCTCTCCCAGCCCACTGCCTTCTGTCCAAAGCAGGGCAACTAAACCACACCCATGTCTCTGGGCGTGTGTGTGTTAGTCACTCAGTTGTGTCCGACTCTTTGCAACCACAGGGACTGTAGCCCACCAGCATCCTCTGTCCATGGGATTCTCCAGGCAAGAATACTGGAGTCAGTAGCCATTCCCTTCTCCAGGGGATCTTCCCAACCCAGGGACTGAACCTGGATTTCCTGCACTGCAGGCAGATTCTTTACGGTCTGAGCCACCAGAGAAGCCTGTATCCATGTCCAGTTCCGTTTATTTTTTTAAGTACTTTTAAAATTCAGTTCCAAATAAAGATCCTCATAATTAATCTGCTGGCTGGTAACTATGTTATGCTATTTATTATCATCCCTCTTGAGGAACCATTATATATTCATGAGTCTTTCTGGATAAAGTGGATATTTGTCAACAATTTCATTTTTAACTGCAAAATTAAAAATACATAGAGTTAAACAACTTTTCAAAACAATGAATGACAATTAAGACAAACAACCAATCACCCATTTTTGTGGTCAGCTGTATCCTTTCTTATCTCAGCACAGATCTTAAAGACAAAATAAAATCAAAAGCAATAATACATAGAGCATATGCTGGTGACTTGGATTCAGAAGTTCAAGTATCAGCTTTCTCCCAACAATTTTCCTTTAAAATGAGAACTCTGAGAAGGAAATTAAATGTGAGTCTAGCCCTGAATGTATTCCACGGAAGTCAATTAAAATCTGTCATGCAGGCCAGAAGCATTCCTGGGTTGTTCAAAAGAGGATAAGGGTAGGCAGAGAGATCCAAAGATAACAGGGTTGAATGCCAAGAGCAACAAGGGCCACAGGAAGGAGGCTCTTGATGGAGACAACAGATGCCACTTTCATCGTTTGTGTATCACATCACCTTTTATTTCCAAAGGACTTTAAAAAATGATCGCACATGTATGATCTCATTTCAAATTCCATTAGGATTTTCTCCAGCACCTCTACGAGACCTGGAGAATTAAGTGATGCAGCTTCAGTAAGTGCCAGAGTTAGATCTTGACCCCTAATCTGACCTTTGTCCACTGGCCTCCACCTGCCCACAAAGCCTCCTACTTCCTCAGAATGGTCCATAGAAACGTGGAAGCCCGTGCTGACAGCACCCGGACCAAGTACAGGAGCTATGTGCTCTCTTTAAGCACAATGATATCTAGAGCCACCTTGAACTCTCTCTAGATGATAATAATAATAAGGCTGGATTGGCTTTTCGCTGACCTAAACAAAACTAAAATGCTAGTACCTTTGGAAGTACTACAAAATTTTAAAATTTCAGGGACTTTCCTGGTGGTCCAGTGACTAAGATTCTGCACTCCAAATGCAAGGGGCCCGGGTTCAATCCCTGGTCATGGAACTAGGTCCCACATGCTGCAACTACGTGTTCACCTGCCATAACTAAAGATCGCACACGCCATGACGGAGACCGAAGATCCCGCATGTCACAACTAAGATCTGAGGCCGTCAAATAAATAAACATTAAAAACAATAATAAATAAAATGAGATTTCAACTCTTCCTGAAACGAAGTCACCCCAAGAGCCTCATTACCCCACACGGTAATTCTGATGAGTCAATGTCATGCCACAGGGCTGTGATGAGCAGAAAACCGTTTCCACCAGGAAACAGCCATGGAACTGATGTCTCACTTAGCATCCTGTGAATTTAAACCAAGCTAAATATAATGGAGTATTTTTGATTAAATTTCAAAACAAATTGTTCTTATGATAGAAATGGAAGCATAATATTATCTAAATATGGAAGTTGCTAAAGTACATTTTTAAATGTATTATTAATTTATTTTAGCAACTTCAAACAGCCCAGAGGCAAAAGTCAAATTCGTGGACTGCTTCTGATTTTAGATGTCACAATATGAGATTTTTTTTTAATCCTGAAAGTCTTCCATGTGTGAAGAAATTCTTAAAATAGAAGATTAAACTTTGGTTTAAAAATCAATAAAATAATTCAGGCTTAAGGAAGGGTGGCTAGATTTTGAGTACAAGCTCTCATAGTCCATGACCCTGGGCTGTGGGCAGCCCCTTCATTAACCTAATCCAAGTTCAAGCTAGCCCCATGCATCTTTACTTCAGACTCCTACAAAACTTCTGCCAACAGACCGTGTTCTCATCATTTCAGCCGGTGCCTTTCACAACATATAACCCATCCCTTTAATATTAATATGTTAGTTTGGAGACTTTCCCGGTGGTTCACTGGCTAAGACTCCACACTCCCAGTGCAGGAAGCCCAGGTTCAATCCCTACTCAGGGAACTAGATCCCAATGCCACAGCTAAGAGTTCCCATGCCCCATCTAAGACCTCGCACAGCCAAATAAATAAATTAAATTAATAAATAATTTTTTAAAGTACATTAGTTCCCACTAACCATTAATTCTTCTTGCATCGATGTTTAATTTGCTTGATTTATAGAACTTTGTTCAATTCTCCACTCCTGACAACGCTTGATGATTACCTATTACACTTTGCTTACCAGTATTGAAACATATACTAAGGCAAACTGAGACCAGATAATAACAAAGAAAAGGATAAAAGTAAAATGTGACAAAGAAAGCATATAAAGAAATGGAAACGGTTAATAGGAAAGAAAAACAAAAAACACCCCAGTGAATCTGGCCCAAATTGCTGACTTATAACGTGGAGACAGAATGAAGGGAAGAAAGTGAAGTTTTTTTTTCTGCAGATACAGACCTAACACACATGCATGACTATTTGTTGCTGGAGTCACTCCATCGTGTCTGACTCTTTGCAACCCTATGGACTGGCAGCCCATTATGCTGCTCTGTCCATGGAATTTTCCAGGCAAGAATACTGGAGTAGGCTTCCATTTCCTCTTCCAGAGGGTCTTCCTGACCCAGGGATCAAACCTGCATCTCTTGCATTGCAGGCAGATTCTTTAACACTGAGCCACCAGGGAAGCCCCACGACTGTCCTGGGCAAGTGTAAACAATATCTAAGCTGCTACGGGTAGTTTCTCTGTTCGTGTGCTTTGTTGCACCAGTTTCCCGCCAAAATGTTGTGATGGTGTGAAAACAAGACATGTAACTGGCAGTTTCAATGTCCTACACAGTGATGACCTTTGGATTCTGGACAGCTCCGAAACTTTCCACATTTGCTGGGGGCCTCTGTGGACTCCTCAGAAACAGTCACACCAGCATTCTCTGCACCTTTTCCGCCAGCCGAAAGTGTCCCTGTACATAACACACAGTCACCGCTAAGACACAGCTTGAATCTTCTGTGCAGAACTGTGTAGAAACCAGCCAGAGGCGTGTAGAAGATGGTCTATTACATTCACGGAGATGACCCCAGGGGCCGGCAGTGACCTTGCTCTGTTTCTCTGTTACAAAGCAGTCGTATCCAGGGAAAGTGTTCATACTACCCATCCCAGCCCGCTTCTCCATCCTTTACTGACTTGGAAATATCCTGTTTAACTGCAGAATCATCATGAACTAGAAATTCTCCTCCAGCATGAACCTGGAACGGACACATGCTGTGGCTCAATTAAATGCTGATCTTAGCTTCCGAAAGCCCATTACGTGAAAGGAAGCTGAGCACAGAACGAGTTCCCTATTGCTAATGAGTAACAGACACGCAGGTTTGGGCCAGGTTTTCAGGGACTGCTCTTGGATACAAGCAGAAAGCTATCTGAGAGAGGAAGCCACGTGACAGCTCAGGACAGCCTGACAAGTATTGGGGTAATGCCTGTCTCCACCCCCCTACCCCCCACCATGAAGACTGTGGATTTCTGGCCAGTTTCCAGTGGAGGCAAGATCTTCTCTAAATCTGCCTTATCTCATGTTCCCTAGAAATATACCAAGCTTCTAAATGGTTTCTTCATCCTGTTTTGTGCAGATGAAACTCCATGTCTGACACTCAGAGGTGCTCACAGAACGTAGGATGAGGGATGGAAATGTGGAGAAATAAATGATTCTCTGGGCTTCCCCAGTGGCTCAGTGGTGAAGAATCTGCCTGCAATACCAGAGATGCGGGTTCAATCCCTAGGCCAAGAACATCTGCTGGAGGAGAAATGGTAACCCGCTCCAGTATTCTTGCCTAGAAAATTCCATGGACAGAAGAGCCAGGCAGGCTACAGTCCAGAGGGTCACAAAGAGTCAGACATGACTGAGCATGCATGCATGCAAATGACTCCCAAATGGTAAGTGGAATAAACTCCTTTTGTGTGAGCAAGCAAGGCTGATGGTTTTCAGAGCCCTAAAGAAGAGCAGACCCACCAGATGTCACAGGCAAAGCCATTAAGCTGCGTTATTCCCAGGGGCTCCCACTCAGCTCGCTGACTTATGGACTGAAAAACAGGCCAAACGGATAAGCACCTCTTTGGGAAAGGAAAGACAAGGAAAGTAACCCACCAAGCTCTAAAGAGATGGTTTTCTTCTCTGGGGCATAAAGTCTAATCAGAGCCTTATTTCTGTATTTCAAAATAGTTATTAAAATCTAAAAATCATAGTTATCTGTCTCTGATAAAGAATTATAGAATAAATGTCTCTCCTCTTTGTAAAGACTAAGCGCTGTGAGCTTCCTGGGTGGCTCAGCGGTAAATAATCCACCTGCCAATGCAGGAGAAACAGATTCAATCCCTGATCAGGGACGATCCCACATGCCGTGGTGCAACTAAACCTGTGCACCCCAGCTATTGAGCTGCTGCTCAAGAAACCAGAAGCCACAGCTACTGAAGCCTGTGCACCCGAGAGCCTGTGCTCCACGACAGAAGTCACCGCAGTGAGAAGTCTGTGCACAGCTAGAGAGTAGCCCCTACTCGCTGCAACTAGAGAAAAGCCCATCAGCAACAAAGACCCAGCACAGCCAAAAATAAACAAACTAAAAATGTTTTTAAGATGGAGAGGTGTAACAGACAGAGTATAAAATCAGGGGCTGCAAAAAATAGTCCTGGAACTATTTTATCTTCCAAGTGGAACTTTTAAAGTCCTGGGGATGTAACGTACTGCATGGTAACTATAGTTAATAACACTGTACTGCATTTCTGAAAGTTGCTAAAAGAACAGACCTTCAAAGTTCTCATCAGAAGAAAAAAAAATGTGTAACTGCAGTGATGGATTGTAACTATTGTGGATGGATTAAACTTATTGTGACAATCATTTAACAATATCTATATAACCAGATCATTTTGTTGTACGCCTGAAAACCAAAGCAATGATGTAAGTCAATTACATCTCCCTAAGCCTGCAGGGTAGTAGCCTAAAAGAACAGCTTTGGGGATATGTGTAAAAGGCTGCCTGCCATACCTGCAGGGTTTTTCTCTTTCCCCGTGTTCCTCATGTCACCTATACCATGATTTTCTCAAAATTTACTCTAGAATAAAAGAGTCCTAGAGAACTTAGTCCCCTATTGTAACTGATGCCAAAAAAAACCCCATGGGAGTGGGGTTTATGAATCTAAATCTCTTCGGAAGATCTTGAGAATGGTGACTTTTAAAGTCTTGGTCTGATTTCTGTGGCATTTCACAAGGTGACCAGCATCTCATCTCAGGTCCCATCCAAGACCCACTGGGTCCAGAGCTGCATTTTTAACGAGATGTTCACGAGTGTGCATGAAAGCGGGAGGACTGCTGCACCAACAGGTCAAGAGGTCGAATCATCTGAAAAGGTTTCGACCTGATGCTCCCTGGTTTTCCTTGAAGTAAACAGTAAAATTTCACATGAAGATGCTAAAAACAGGCACTAAGACTCACTGTTAACACTGAAGGTCCTGCAGAGGCCATGCTTCCCAGCAGGGGGAGCCCTGGAGCAAAAGTCCAGAAACCTCCCTTCATTCTCTTCCTGGTTCAATTAATATCATGAATTAGCTCTTGGGCTTTGAGCAAATAGCTTAAATCTCCCTTCGACCTTGGTTTCCTGGTGTTTAAAACAAATTAGGTAGGGAGGCCTCTAAAACCACCCTCCACTCTAAATGTCATAACCCTGGAAATGTCACCAGTGACATATATAATCCTCACCCTAATATATTTGGAATGCCACCAGTCAATAATGCCTCCACAACTGTCTGTTAGCATGGGGGGGACACATTTCAATATGAAAACTCTGATGCCAAATATAAATCTGATGAAACATCTATCCTTTGGGAGAAAATTGTGCAATTTTAAAAATAATTTATAAGGACTCAATATGTTGGCATATTTCATTGCAGGCAAAGTAATGATTATATTCTGTCTATTACATAAAAGGCAGCAATGGCTCTTTTAAAACTTTTTAATTTTGTATGGGAGTATAGCTGATTACTGATGTTGTGATAGCTTCAGGTGAACAGCAAAGGGACTTAGCCATACATACACATGTATCCATTCCCTCCCAGGGCCTTCGCCGGTGGTTCAGTGGTAAAGAACCTGCCTGCCAATGCCAGAGATGTGAATTCAGTCCCTGGGTTGAGAAGATCCCCTGCAGAAGGAAATGCCCACTCACTCTGTATTCTTGCCTAGGAAATGCCATGGACAGAGGAGCCTGGCAGGCTGCAAGTCGATGGGATCACAAAGACAACAACAATCTCCCCCCAAACTCCCAAACTCTCCTCCCATCCAGGCTACCACATAGCAGTAAGCAGAGTTCCCTGTGCTGTATACAAGAGTTCCTTGTAGGAGGTCTGTTTAAAATATAGGAGTGTGCTCATGTTTATCCCAAGCTCCCCAACTATCCCTTCCCCCATCTTTCCCCCTGTAACCACAAGTTCATTCTCAAAATCTGTGAGTCTCTTTCTGTTTGAATTTAATTTCTGTAAGTAAATTCATGTGTATCAATTCTTTTCAGACTCCGCATATAAGGAATGTCATATCGTATTTCTCCTTCTCTGTCTGACTTACTTCACTCAGTGTGACATTCTCTAGGCCCATCCATGTTGGTGTAAATGGCAATAAGCAATGGTTTTTCACTACATTAGTACCAAGGATTGTAATTTAGACACAAGTCCATGGAATTCTAGATGGGCTGATCCTCGACTGTTGAGACAGCGACAGCTTGGCTGCACTTCCTTTTATGATCTCTGTATTTAGTATTTAGTATGCTTCTAATATTTGTTATTCTATTTTTAGTGTCCATAAAAGTACTTTGTCTCTCAAAGGCCCACAGAGTGGTTTCCGGAAATATAATCTGTGGGAGAAATCCTCTATCTTTTATTAACACATAAATGTATCTCAGACTCTTTCATTTTGGCCATTAAGCATCTATGCTCTGGGCTTCCCCGATGGCTCAGCGGTAAAGAATCAGCCTTCAATGCAGAAGACACAGGAGACATGGGTCTGATCCCTGGATGGGGAAGTCCAGAGCATAGATGTTTTCTCTGGCTCATAGATCTATTATCTGGCTCAGAAATCTTTAATGAGTGCTGTCAATAAGCTATTCGTTCAGACAAGAGAAGGGTCCCCCTCCCTTTGGAAGGACAACCTCTTAGAATAAATTAGTCTTTCTTGCTCTGTCGTGCCACTAACCCCTGGCTCTTTGAGTATCTTCCCATCCACTAGTATGCTACTCTGACCCTCTCATGCTGTGTTTCATTCCCTACTTAAAGGAGAAATTCCGCTCCAGTGCTGACAGAGCCGTGGGAGACCTAACCCCACCACATACTGAACAGAACTTTTAGAAACAGCTCCACACCCTGACGACCAGCTGCTGTTTTGATGGAGAAGGATACAGTGAATGCCTTTCGGTGAAGCTTTGATGGGCTTTCTCATCTACACTCTTGCCCTGTTTCTTTCTCAAAATTCTAAAGAGTCTCAGTTCCTTTTAGAGCTCTCACGAGGGCCTTTCTATTCATTAATGATGGTGGAGAAAAACAGCTCTCAGAGAAGTGTAGGGCAAACGAATATGGCACCTATCTCTGCCCCCTGGCACGTTGCTACTTCCTAACCTAAAGAGGAGCTCGCCCGTGGTTTCAAAGCAAGAGGAGGATGGCATCAAAGATTCCATTGGTTCAAATTATTCTGACCTATTTCTTTTTTAAATAATACGGAAAGGATGGGCAACACTGCTTAAAATGCGCCTAAGGGGTTCTGACAACATTCTGGGTCACACTGTCTATAATGCGGCCTTGGATCAAAGAATGTATTCTGATTCAAGAATTTATAAAACAGATACACCACATCCTTTCCATGGTCCCATATTTACCAAACATAGAACCCCTAATTTCATATCTAACTGAAAACTTAAGAGAACTGGTTCTCCATCACGTATTTGTTCTTGTATTTATTTTGTCCATTAGGTTCATAGATGGTTTTTGAGCACCTCCCATGCAGAAAGCACCTTTCTAGTTGTTGCAATGGATACGGAAGGAAGCAGCTGTTGTTCAGTCGCTCAGTCATGTCCCACTCTTTTCAACCCCAAGGAATGCAGCGCACCACCCTCAGTCGTCCACTATCTCCCGGAGTTTTCTCAAATTCATGTCCACTGAGTCGGTGATGCTGTTCAAACATCGCCTACGAAGGACGCAGACATAACAGCTGATGTCAACTATCTGAGACGCCCCTGGGAAGGGTCCCATGATCCCAGGTCTAAGCTGGACGTTTCTCTGGCTCCCAGAACATACCTGCAGGCCTCCCCCAGAGCATGCATCTCACTGCTCTCACCCATGATTTACTGGTCAGCACAACCCTGAACCTCCCAGCTCCTTCTCAAAGGCCATGTCTTATCTGTGCAAATCTGCATTGCCCAAAGGTTCAGGCAGTACCAGGCAGGTGACAGGCGGTGACTCCACCCATAAGTGGCTCATGGAGTAAAGTGAACACAAAGAATAATGGACATTCCCTGGTGGCTCAGTGTAAAGAATCTACCTGCAGTGCAGGAGACATGGGTTCAGTCCCTGGGTTGGGAAGATCCCCTGGAGAAGGAAATAGCAACCCATTCCAGTATTCTTGCCTGGGAAATCCCATGGATGGAAGAAGCCTGGGGGCCTACAGTCCCTGGGGGTCATAAAGAGTCAGACATGACTGAGTGCCTAAACAACAGCAACAACAGGATAGCAGCATAAATCAAATGTGTCTCATAGGAAAAATAAAATGTATGGGACTTGAGAAGAGAGAGTTTGCCCTGGGGGAAGAGGGACAGCATCCCAGAAGGAAAAAGATTTTGAGCCGAACCTGAAAAATAATTGGGCAGGTGAGAGGGCAGGGGGCAGAGGGCTGGGGCAGGGTGGTGAGACACTGGGCATTACAGGTGGAAGAAAGGGCATGAGAAGACTATGCAGCTGTGAGGGAGGAGTTGGGGAGGGGGAGGCAGGGGCTGAGAGAGGGGCTGAGGCTGCAGCTGGAAGGGGTGCCAGGAACGCAACTCATGGCTGGCGCCTCACTCTGTTCTGGGAGTCAAAACTGAAATAAACAAACCTCAGAAATGGGAATCTACCTGGAGCCCTACCAAAGGCAAAAGTTTTTGAAAA
>SJYW01023244.1:141196-168616 GCA_006410735.1 Raphicerus campestris | reverse complement strand
ACAGTTAGTTACTCAAAATTTACCCTTTGGTTTGTAAAAAAAAAAAAAAAAAAAAAAAAAGGCACAACGTGAAAAAAAAAAAATACACAAAGTAAAAGTTGAGAATTATGTTTTATTTGCTGGACAAAACTCAAGATTTAAGCCCCAGAGACATCCTCTGAGATGACTCTAAGGGAAGGCTCCAAAGAGGTAAGGGAGAAGCCAGAATATATGGGAGTTGTGCAACGAAAACCAACTAGCCAGAACATCAAAAGATGACTGTTAATTAAAGAAAACCAGACATCTCAAGTTAATAAATGTAGCACTTTTCTGTGTATAGGAAGATGCAAGAGTCTGGGCTCATTGAAGTCATTGAAACCATTCTTTTGTTATGCATCTTAACAACCTAGGGCCAGAATCACGGTTTTCTCCCTCTTGAATCCCCTCAGGGTGCACAGGGTTGGGAGGGGCTGGCTGCTGATTTAAAGGCTGCTGCATCCTTTGTTTACTGATGCAGCAGGCAAGTTTTCATCCATAGATTTGACCAAATGTTATTCAGGTTTTTCTCCACAAACCCCACATTTTGGCTCACCCTCAAGCTTAAGCAAACACTAATTTGCAGCTCACTGCTGGCTGTCCACAAACAAACATTTCCAGTTAAACTTCCCTAATCATGCTGCCTTCTCACTCCCACAATCACCTCACACTCCAGCAAAGTTCCTTCTAGCTCTACTTATCCCTCTATTTTTCAAAAAACCCTTTTAGGTTTGATTGTGAGATGCCTATGGATTCTGTGGTCAGTGGCCTTTCCCTATTGCTATGATCTTTTTGACTGAAGTCTTTCTGACTTAAGTCTGGATTTTTATTGAGTTTCATATGGCCAGGAGTTGGCTCAGGGTTGGACTTTCCATATGGAACTCTGTCATTCCTGCCCATATATCTAACTGCACCTTGCAGATCCTTTGAACTCTCATGTTCATTAATTTGGGAATCCAAGCAGTGCTCTGGAAGTCAAGTCTGTTACATCATAACAAGGAGTTATTTTGATTCTTTTGAATAAAGAAGTTTTTTTCTGGCATTTTGAGTGGGGACTCATTCCTTAACTCTTGAGCAGGAAACTTTCCCTACTCTTCAGTATGAAGACTCTAGTGGTTTTCCTTGACTCATCAATGAGAATTGGGGGATGAAACATTTTTGGCACTTCAGACAGGGACTGTACAAAGGAATAATCGAGCAGGACTTTTTTCAGGCTTCTTTAAGCTCTTATCTGTGATTTGATTAATAAATCTGATCTCTAGTATCCTGGGCCTGCAATAATTTGAAGTGGGGCTTTAGTTCCCAGCTAGAAATTGAGGCCAGGTCACAGATGTGAGAGTACCAGATCCTAGTCACTAGATCAGTGGTCAGTGACAAGGGCCTGGCCCTAAGGCTGTGAAGAAAATAATTCCCATAAAGACACAAAGTAGTAAACCAAGTAAAGCATTTATTAACAGGAAAAGCATGGAATACATGTGGATAGGCACAAAGGCCCACATGGAAGGAGAGTTCCTGACTTTCTGCCCTCAAGGTAGTTTGAATTACTTTTATGAGGAATTTTTTCTGGGTTTCCTTTGGGCCAGTCATTCTGATTTGCTTGGTTCACAGTCTATTTTGCTGTATCTCAGGATCCTCTCATGTGTATGCACACATCTCTTAACCAAGTCAGTTCAGTTCAGTTGCTCAGTTGTTTCCAACTCTTTGCGAACCCTCGCAGCACGTCAGGCCTCCCTGTCCATCACCAACTTCTGGGGCCCACTCAAACACATGTCCATCGACGGTGATTCCATCAAGCTATTTCATCCTCTGTCATCCCCTTCTCCTCCTGCCCCCAATCCCTCCCAGCATCAGGATCTTTTCTAATGAGTCAACTCTTCACATGAGGTGCTCAAAGAATTGCAGTTTCAGCTTCAGCATCAGTCCTTCCAATGAACACCCAGGACTGGTCTCCTTTAGGATGGACTGGTTGGATCTCCTTGCAATCCAAGGGACTCTCAAGAGTCTTCTCCAACACCACAGTTCAAAAGCATCAATTCTTAGGTGCTCAACTTTCTTCACAGTCCAACTCTCACATCCATGCATGATCACTGGAAAAACCATGTGAGTGAGTGAGTGAAGTTGTTCAGTTATGTCCAAGTCTTTGCGACCCCATAGACTGTAGCCTACCAGGCTCCTCTGTGCATGGGATTTTACAGGCAGAAATACTGGAGTGGATTGCCATTTCCTTCTTCAGGATATCTTTCCAATCTAGGGATCAAATCCAGGTCTCTCACATTATAGGTAGACGCTTTACCATCTGAGCCACCAAGGAAGCCATAGCTTTGACTAGATGGACCTTTGTTGGCAAAGTAATATCTCTGCTTTTCAATATGTTATCTAGCTTGGTCATAAATTCCCTTCCAAGGAGTAAACGTCTTTTAATTTGATGGCTGCAATCATTATCTGCAGTGATTTTGGAACCCCCAAAAATAAAGTCTGACACTGTTTCCACTGTTTCCCCATCTATCTTCCATGAAGTGATGGGACCAGAAGATATGATCTAGTTTTCTGAATGTTGAGCTTTAAGCCAACTTTTTCACTCTCCTCTTTCACTTTCATCAAGAGGCATTTTAGTTCCTCTTCACTTTCTGCCATAAGGGTGGTGTCATCTGAATATCTGAGGTTCTTAATATTTCTCCCAGCAATCTTGATTTCAGCTTCTGCTTCTTCCAGTCCAGCGTTTCTCATGATATACTCTGCATATAAGTTAAATAAGTAGGGTGACAATATACAGCCTTGACGTACTCCTTTTCCTGTTTGGAACCAGTCTGTTGTTCCACGTCCAGTTCTAACTGTTGCTTCCTGACCTGCATATAGGTTTCTCAAGAGGCAAGTCAAGTGGTCTGGTATGCTCATCTCTTTCAGAATTTTCCATAGTTTATTGTGATCCACACAGTCAAAGGCTTTGGCATAGTCAATAAAGCAGAAATAGATGTTTTTCTGGAACTCTCTTGCTTTTTCCATGATCCAATGGATGTTGGCACTTTGATCTTTGGTTCCTCTGCCTTTTCTAAAACCAGCTTCAACATCTGGAAGTTCACAATTCAGGTATTGCTGAAGCCTGGTTTGAAGAATTTTGAGCATTACTTCACTAGCGTGTGAGATGAGTGCAATTGTGTGGTAGTTTGAGCATTCTTTGGCATTGCATTTCTTTAGGATTGGAATGAAAACTGACCTTTTCAAGTCCTGTGGCCACTGCTGAGTTTTCCAAATTTGCTGGCATATTGAGTGCAGCACTTTCACAACATTATCTTCCACGATTTGAAACAGCTCAATCGAATTCCACCACCTCCACTAGCTTTGTTCGTAGTGATGCTTTCTAAGGCCCACTCGACTTCACATCCAGGATGTCTGGCTCTAGATGAGTGATAACACCATTATGATTATCTGGGTCGTGAAGCTCTTTTTTGTACAGTTCTTCTGTGTATTCTTGCCATCTCTTGTTAATATCTTCTGCTTCTGTTAGGTCCATACCATTTCTTTATCGAGCCCTTCTTTGCATGAAATGTTCCCTTGGTATCTCTAATTTTCTTGAAGTGATTTTTAGTCTTTCCTATTCTGTTGTTTTTCTCTATTTCTTTGCACTGATTGCAGAGGAAGGCTTTCTTATTTTTCCTTGCTATTCTTTGGAACTCTGGATTCATATGCTTATATCTTTCTTTTTCTCCTTTTCTTTTCACTCTTCTTTTCACAGCTATTTGTAAGGCCTCCCCAGACAGCTATTTTGCTTGTTTGCATTTCTTTTCCATGGGATGGTCTTGATCCCTGTCCCCTGTACAATGTCATGAACCTTATTCCATAGTTCATCAATCACTCTGTCTATAAGATCTAGTCCCTTAAATATATTTCTCACTTCCACTGTATAATCATAAGGGATTTGATTTAGATCTTACCTGAGTGGTCTAATGGTTTTCCCCACTTTCTTCAATTTAAATCTGAATTTGGCAATAAGGAGTTCATGACCTGAGCCACAGTCAGCTCCTGGTCTTGTTTTTGCTGACTTTATGGAGCTTCCCCATCTTTGGCTACATAGAATATAATTAATCTGATTTTGGTGTTGACCATCTGGTGATGTCCATGTGTAGAGTCTTCTGTTGTGTTGTTGGGAAAGGGTATTTGCTATGACCAGTGCGTTCTCTTGGCAAAATTCTATTAGCTTTTGCCCTGCTTCATTCTGTACTCCAAGGCCAAATTTGCCTGTTACTCCAGGTGTTTCTTGACTTACTACTTTTGGATTTCAATCCCCTATAATGAAAAGAACATATTTTCGGGAGTGTTAATTCTGAAAGGTCTTAGAGGTCTTCATAGAAAGGTTTAACTTCAGCTTCTTCAGCATTATTGGTTGAGGTATAGGCTTGGATTACCACGATATTGAATGGTTTGCCTTGGAAATGAACAGAGATCATTCTGTCGTTTTTGAGATTGCATCCAAGTACTGCATTTCGGACTCTTTTGTTGACTATGATGGCTATTCCATTTCTTCTGAGGGATTCCTGCCTGCAGTAGTAGATATAATGGTCATCTGAGTTAAATTCACCCATTCCAGTCCATTTTAGTTCGCTGATTCCTAGAATGTCGATGTTCACTCTTGCCATCTCTTGTTTGACCACTTCTGCCTTAACTCATGGACCTGACATTCCAGGTTCCTTTGCAATAATGCTCTTTACAGCATCAGACCTTGCTTCTATCACCAGTCACATCCACAGCTGGGTATTATTTTGCTTTGGCTCCATGCCTTCATACTTTCTGGAGTTATTTCTCCACTGACCTCCAGTAGCATATTGGGCACCTACCGACCGGGGGAGGTCCTCTTTTGGTATCCTATGATTTTGCCTTTTCATACTGTTCATGGGGTTCTCAAGGCACAAATACTGAAGTGGTTTGCCATTCCCTTCTCCAGTGGAGCACATTCTGTCAGACCTTTCCACCATGACCCTCCTGTCTTGGGTGGCCCACACCGCACGGCTTAGTTTCATTCAGTTAGATAAGGCTGTGTTCTGTGAAATCAGATGGACTAGTTTTCTGTGATTATGGTTTCAGTGTGTCTGCCCTCTTATGCCCTCTCGCAACACAAACAGTCTTACTTGGGTTTCTCTTGGATGTGAGGTATGTCTTCATGGCTGCTCCAGCAAAGCACAGCTGCTGCTCCTTTCCTTGGAGGAGGGATATCTCCTCATGGCCACCCCTCCTGACCTCGGGCGTGGGATAGCTCTTTTCAGCCACTCAGCTTAACCAAATGGATTTTACCAAAAATGGCATCTGGGTAGAGACAGAATCCCTTGACACTGTTCCGCTTTCAGCCTACAAGGAGACTTTTCTGTGCCTGTGTGGCAAAGGGAGGTCTCCTGATTTCTTCAGGAATGAGAGATATGTGGTCTGGGCAGGGCCCAGCCTCCTCCCTTAATTGTTTTCCTGTTGTCCTCTTGGAGGACAATGTTAATTCAGTTGGGAGTTAATCTCCAATTGCTTTACCCTAGGAAGCCCATCAACCTCCTGAGTCAAATCCTGTGGGTAAATCCTTACTCTGTTCTGTTTGCTCCCTTTTCTTTCTGTGCTCTACCATTATGACCTTAATTCAATTCAAAGTCTTTAAAAACTGGCAAAAGTTTTTGCTAAGGACAATTTAGAATTCCAGTGGCCTCAGAAACATAGGCTCTCTGCCTACTAACTTACTAATTACCTACCCCTTCCCATCTTCGTGCACCTTCTCCTCCTTCCTTCATCTCATGACCTTCAAATTTCCCTTTAGTTCCATTTATCCTTTGATTTATGTGTCACCATGAAACACTACTTCCTCCTCCATCCTTCTAGGAACCTCTGCCAATCCCTTTCCATCCCACTTCAGCCTTTCAGAGCCCTCTATTCACTTCATCTCTAGACCACACTCTGCCTCTTCTGGTTTCTTGAGGGGCATAAGGCACTTAAAAACAAGTATGTACAGTGGAAACGAGCTAATTAAGAACAGGTTGGATATTTTATCTATTCTGATGAGCTTTAGAGAACCCCAGACTTGGTGAATCCTCAGTCTGTTGCCCCAAGGTCAATACACAGTCTTCATAAGATTACTCATCAGAGCAAAGAAAGTCTCCAGTGTCTCCACCACTAATATTTTTGGGGATGCTTCAACTCTCATATTGAGTAGGAAACTTCAACTTGCCCCACTACCAGAAATATATACCATACCCATCATTTTAAAAAGTTGTAAGTTGGTCAACAGCAGAAGTCAGCTCACCACCAGTCACCTCACATGACTGACTCTTGACTGAATCACTTTCCCTATGGTCTCTCATTGACAGTTATCAGTAGGTAGGGCCCACTATGGTGCTGACCAACAGCTGAGGAGGACAAGTACCAGTAGGTACCTCATTGATAGTTGGTTGCTTGTGGGCAGGGCCCATGGAAGCACTGACCAATGACTGAGAAACATATGTTGCCTAGTAACAGGATGCGGAATAATAAGGCACAGCAATGGCTACTTCCCTGGTGGCTCAGATGGTAAAGCATCTGTCTACAGTGTGGGAGACCTGGGTTCAATCCTTGAGTCGGGAGAATCCCCTGGAGAGGGAAATGGCAACCCACTCCAGTAATCTTGCCTGAAAAATCCCATGGATGGAGGAGCCTGGTAAGCTACAGTCCATGGGGTCGCCAAGAGTCAGACTCTACTGAGCGACTTCACTTCACTTCACTTTTAAGGGCTGTGCTCATGCTGCTCTGTTACAAAAGGACACTTTGGGTCCAGCGTGCTGGAATCTTTTTTATTAACTCCTTTCCAACCTCAGACTTTGGTTTCACACACTTATTTAACTTTTGTTCATCATTCTTCTCATTGAATTCCCAGGCATACCTGTCACCAGTGATTATCTCTAAGCCTCTCCAACAACTGTAACTTGATCACATGCTCAGCATACAGTATAGTTAATATTTCAAAGCCAACAAGAATGTGAAGGCCAGCTCAACTTGAAAACTACTTTGACAGACCTTAACCTCAAAGTGACTCTTATTCTATTCATAGTGTAACAGAGCAGGATGAGCACAGTCTTCAGAAGAAAGACATTGCTGTGGCTCATTTCTCGCCACCCTGTTACTAGTCAACAGGTCTTGCTGAAACATTGCTTGGTGTTTCAGCAACCTCAGAGAGCTCCATCCACAAACAGCCAATTGTCAATGAGAAACCATTAGTTGTCCTGCTCAGGTACTGATCAGCACTACAGTGGGCCCTGCCCACAGTTACTGTCAATGAGGGACCATTGGGGAAGTGATTAAGTCAAGGGTGATGTGGTGGTCATCAGATGGAGAGTGAGAAAAGAAGCAGATTTAGGCATTCTTCTGGAGAGGCCAGAGATCACCCAGCGTTGGGCCAGTGGGTGAGCTGGAGGGCCCAGGGAACATACTATAGACTATAACCTGTACTGCTCCAGAGCCCTCACTAAGGTCCTCCACTAGCCTTGGCCCAGGCCTTGAGGAGCAGTGAATCTCTCCCCCATCCCTGTCTCTGCAACCTACTACCAGTGTCCATCTTTCTGGGTCTCAGGCTGTGAGAACTGATCTCATTTGGACAGGGTGAAGGGACTGAGGACCTATTGGGTAGGGCCCCTGGATCTGACAAGCATGATAACTGGGCAGGATGTAGGAAGTGGCCCTGAAGGAGCTGCTGACAGATCTGATTTCTCTTAACCAGGACTGGGATATTGTTGGGTGAAAGCTGCAGCTTGAGATTTCCCTTACTTGTCAAGACAGTGAAAATGAGTATACTACCCAAAGCAATCTACAGATTCAATACAATCCCTATCAAGCTACCAGCGGTATTTTTCACAGAGCTAGAAGAAATAATTTCACACTTTGTATGGAAATACAAAAAACCTCGAATAGCCAAAGCAGTCTTGAGAAAGAAGAATGGAGCTAGAGGAATCAACTTGACTGACTTCAGGCTCTATTACAAAGCCACAGTCATCAAGACAGTATGGTACTGGCACAAAGACAGAAATATAGATCAATGGAACAAAATAGAAAGCCCAGAGATAAATCCACACACCTATGGACACCTTATCTTCAACAAAGGAGGCAAGAATATACAATGGATTAAAGACAATCCCTTTAACAAGTGGCGCTGGTAAAACTGGTCAACCACTTTAAAGGAATGAAACTAGAACACTTTCTAACACCATTCACAAGAATAAACTCAAAATGGATTAAAGATCCAAATGTAAAGCCAGAAACTATAAAAGTCCTAGAGGAGAACATAAGCAAAACACTCTGACATACATCACAGCAGGATCCTCTATGATCCACCTCCCAGAATACTGGAAATAAAAGCAAAAATAANACTTCAAGGCTGTATATTGTCACCCTACTTTTTAAATTTATATTCAAGGTACATCATGAGAAATGCTGTAGTGGAAGAAGCATAAACTGGAATCAAGACTGCCAGGAGAAATATCAGTAACCTCAGATATGCAGATGACACCACCCTTATGGCAGAAAGTGAAGAACTAAAGAGCCTCTAGACAAAAGTGAAAGAAGAGAGTGAAAAAGTTGACTTAAAGCTCAATATTCAGAAAACTAAGATCATGCATGGCATCTCGTCCCATCACTTCATGGAAGATAGATGGGGAAACAGTGTCTGAATTTATTTTTCTGGGCTCCAAAATCACTGCAGATGGTGACTGCAGCCATGAAATTAAAGGAAGCTTACTCCTTGGAAGGAGAGTTATGACTAACCTTGACAGCATATTAAAAAGCTGAGACATTACTTTGCCAACAAAAGTCTGGTCACAGCTATGGTTCCTCCAGTGGTCATGTATGGATGTGAGAGTTGGACTATAAAGAAAGATGAGCACCAAAGAATTAATTATTTTGAACTGTGGTGTTGGGGAAGACTCTTGAGAGTCCCTTGGACTGCAAGGAAATCCAACCAGTCCATCCGAAAGTAGATCAGTCCTAAGTGTTCATTGGAAGGACTGATGTTGAAACTAAAACTGCAATACTTTGGCCATCTGATGCGCAGAGCTGACTCATTGGAAAAGTCCCTGATGCTGGGAATGAATGAGGGCAGAAGGGGACAACAGAAGATGAGATGGTTGGATGGTGTCACCAACTAAATGGCCATGGGTTTGTGTGGACTCTGGGAGTTGTTGATGGACAGGGAGGCCTGGCGTGCTGTGGTTCTTGGGATCACAAAGAATCAGACCAGTTCTTCTGTCTTCCCATTTTTCTCTGCCTCTCTGAATTTGTGTATCAAAGATCTATTATGGTCATGAAGGGGTGATCTTGTTGGGGAGCATCACTGTACAATCTGTACCGTACTCAGCAGGGAGTGGTGGAGGGGTGGGGCTGAATTTGATGGACCACAAGTCATGTCTTTCCTTAGGGTGTGCCAGCAGCTATCGCCTGGGGAATTTGGTCGTGCCAAGTCTGAAGCCAGATGTGAGGCAGAAACTTCCTTTTTTTCAGAGGCTTTCACTGTCCTATTGGGTGCAGGGTGGGTCCCAAGTTTCTGAAGCAGAAGCCCTGAATGTCAGGCCAGATCTGGCTGTGTATGCTCCCTCTCCCAACACTACAACCCTTGCCACAGAGGGACAAGAGGAACATGTTCTGGTTAGAACAACAAAAAAGAAGCAAATCTACAGGCTGGCTGCTTACAGAGGTCCAGGCTACCTCCNGGCTGTGTATGCTCCCTCTCCCAACACTACAACCCTTGCCACAGAGGGACAAGAGGAACATGTTCTGGTTAGAACAACAAAAAAGAAGCAAATCTACAGGCTGGCTGCTTACAGAGGTCCAGGCTACCTCCAACTCGCCATCTGTGGCAGCACCAGCAGTAGTGTCTCCTGCCCTACTTAAACATAGCTTCTGGTCTGAGACCCCTTGGTCCCTCACAGCTGATCACTTCCGCCACCCTCTGCTATCCCTGCCCTGTTGAAGAGGAGTGCTATTGGGCAAGTGAGGCCCTCATGGGCTCTGGGCACGTACTGGGTCATCTTCTGTGGCAGTCTGGACTCCATCAGAGATCAGGACTTCTCCTGATGTGCTGCCTATGTAAGTGCCCACCATGAGCATGGCCCCTGCTCTCCCACTCACATGCCACCCTGGGCCAGATGCACCTCTGTTTCCTACATCCTAGCTCTCTGCCTTGTCATGTTAGCCCCTGCTCCAGTGAAGATCGGCCACACGAAGTAAGCAGGGCATGTGTAGGGGTGGGTAGTTGTGGGGAAAACAGGCATCCACAAACGTGGTCTCAATCTGTCCTCTTCACTGTGGCTTGGGAGCAAGCCCCTGAACACATGCTCCTGGAGGGGGGAGTCCAGGCTTCCCACAGTCCCCTTGTTAGTCCACATGGCCTTGCAACCAGCTAAGGGTGTTTGTCTTCCCTGTGTCAGACCCTAGGATTTGTGTGTCCAATATATGACTTGAATCACTCACACCCAGGGCATATCTCCAACCATGTAATCTCCCTTACATTCTGAGTCCTCTCCCATGGGCACAGGTCAGGACTTGAATGATCCTTTTCTCTTCCTACCCTATTCCCCGTGGATCTTTCTTTGATCCTAGGTTTAGGAATCTTTCTGCATTTCCCGATTAGTTTTTTGAGCTAATTGTTCTACATGTTGATGTAGTCTTTTTTTATTTTTTTAAATTATTGGAGTATATTTGATTTACCATGTTGTGTTAGTTTCAGGTGTACAGCAAAGTGATTCAGCTTTACATATACATGTATTCGGGCTTCCCACTTGGCTCAGTTGTTAAAGAATCACCCTGCAATGAAGGAGATTTGGGTTCAATCCCTGGGATGGGAAGATACGCTCAGAGGGTCATGACAATCCACTCCAGTATTCTTGCCTGGAGAATCTCATGGACAGAGGAGCCTAGCAGGCTACAGCCCATAGGATCACAAAGAGTAGGGCACATCTGAAGCAACTGAGCTTGCACAGGCACGCATACATATAGCTGTTCCTTTACAAATTCTTTCCCATTTATGTTGTTACAGAATGTCTAGCAGAGTTGCCTGTGGTTTTGTAGTAGGTTCTTGTTGGTTATCTATTTTATATATAGTGATGTCTATATGTTAATCCCCAACTACCGATTTATGCCTCCCCACCAACTTACCATTTGGTAACCATCAGGTTGGCTTCTAGGTAGATGTGTTTTTTATGTTCTTTGGGGCAGGCGGTTTAACTGTTTGAAGTAGTCCTACTTTTTTATTTTTGCTTTTGTTGCCTATGCTTTTGGTGTTACATACATAAAATCACTTCTAAGACCAATGTTTACAACTTCTCCAGTACGTATTCTTCTAGTAGATTTATAATTTCAGATCCTACATTTAAATCTTTAATCAATTTTAAGTTTAGTTTTTTATATGGTATAAGGTAAGGGTCCAATTTCAATCTTTTGCATTCAGATTTCTAGTTGCCCACAGTGATTAACTGAAGAGATGGCAAGGTGAAATTTAATCATGATTATCTCAAGGCAGAAATGGGTGACAAGCCTATAGGAAAGTCATTGGAGCGAGGGACTTGGCCAGGAACATGAAAAGTTTGGGGACTCCCACTCGATTCCCACTGATACATAGGTGTGATCCTGGGAAGATGGGTTCTGACTCTTGGCACATAGACTTGCCCTTGACCTTTGCCAAGCAAGAGAAGCCTCTGGGCCAGCAGTATTGTGCTCTTATCATGAGTCCATGGGCACTACTTTGGCTTTTGCATTTGGTGTCATGCAAATGGGTGGTCTTAATACAAAGACATAGAGTAGAGTTCCTCTTGACTACTGATAAAAGAAGCTTCTCATTTAAGTTCCTTTGACTTCTGATCCACTCTCTACTTTTTGGTTTTTACTATATTTTCAAACAGATTCTTAGACATACTTGGCAGAAGAGAGTAATTCTCTCCTTTACAGTCTTAGATAATTCAACTTCTGATAATATTTTATATCACCATGCTGTTGATTTCTAATCTGTTTACCTCTCTGGCATGCATTTCTGATAAGATACATACTCAAAAATCTATCATACAAGCTGCATGTACTAAACTGCAAGTGATTAGAGAATGTGAAAAAATTAATACTCACGACAATGATTTTAAAAATTTCCTTGGGAGGTGATCATTAAGCTGGCCTCAGATGGTTGCTAGTTTCTGTGTCACGGAAGATAGGATGGACACAGGTATAGAGGAAAGCAGGTCTTAGGGAAATTATTGTATTAGTCAATAGAGGTTGTTATGAACACAGCTAGGGAGGTCAATCGGGATCTATTCATAGGGAACCTGTATAAGTGGAAGTATAAAGAGTTTCTACTACTCTTTGAAACTGCTAATGAGCAACCTCCCCCCCCCCCCCATAAAACACAGCTTTTGCAATAGGACTTGACATGTCTGAATCACAATATACCGTCATTTTCCGGGAGAGCTACAGGCATCTGATATTGATTTATTGTTGTTGATCTACTTGGATATACCCCTTCTCAACTCATGACTTATTATTTATGTTTTTCTCTTTTAACCCTAAGTGTCTTTGGATCCTTTTTAAACTCTATGCATGCTCACTTCTCTCTACAAGGTGGCAGTATATCCATGGATATTAAAATACATACCAGTGCTACTTTAGGGAAACAAGGGCCTCTAACATCCACTTTTGGTCCACCTCAGGACTTCTCTGATAGCTCGGTTGGGAAAGATTCTGCCTGCAATGCTGGAGACATCAGTTCAGTTCCTGGGTAGGGAAGATCTGCTAGAGAAGGGATAAGCTACCCACTCTAGTATTCTTTGGCTTCCCTTGTGGCTCAGCTGGTGAAGAATCCGCCTGAAGTGTGGGTTTGATCCCTGGGTTGGGAAGATCCCCTGGAGTAAGGAAAGGCTACCCACTCCAGTATTCTGGCCTGGAGAATTCCATGGGCTGTACAGTCCATGGGGTCACCAACAGTCAGACCTGACTGAGCAACTTTCACTTTTTGCTCTTCAGGCCTAGCAATCTATTACCTTTCCCTAACAGCAAGTATTTCAGTAAGTCCTACAACAGCAATTAAAGTGTGACAGTGTTAAATGGTGATAATATATACAGATATGGAATCACAACACTGACCTATATGTAGACATAAAGTCTCTCTGTCCACATCATTCTGGTAGCTACTTTAACTGATTAATTTTTGGCAGACAGGGATGATAGTTCTCCACTTCTTTTGAAAGAACAACAAACCCAGGGCGTCTCCACTCTTACTGATTTTAAATCATATTCAGTGACTGACTTTGAATCATCAGCTGAGTCTCTCAGGAGTTAAAGTGCCTGAAAGATTTAATTAGGGAGCTGCGGTCCAGATAAAAGATGCCATATCATTGACTTAAAATCTGAACTCAACTCTTTTGATGCTGATGGTGAAACTCTGTGTTTTAGCTTTTTCTAAAATGTTTTCTGAAGACACATGGGGTTCCTCTGGTAGAGACTCTGCCTTATATATCTCCATATTTGATTGACTACTCCTTAAACCTATTTAAACATTTCAAAATGGAAGTTAACACCAAATTAAATAATCCATACTCTTAAATCATGAAAACTTGTAGAAATTGAACTAACAAAAATCTTAATAGGGGAAGAATGTTTTACAACTGTAGTTATTTATAAATACTGGGGGATGGTGATAAAGACCAGCTTTTACTCAGTCTTATATTAGTACTTGTATAAATAGTCTCTATCCTGACTTCTCTGGCTGTCCAGTGGTTAGGACTCTGTGCTTTCACTAGAAGGGGAACAGGTTCAGTCCCTGGTCATGGAACTAAGATTCCACAAACTGCATGGTGCCATCCCACCCCAAAAAATTATCTGTGTGGAGTGATCCTGTTTGTCATCTGCACTGGGATTGGGCCACCTCCACTGCCCTGCCCTTGGGAACACACTACTCCCACCAATTTCTTAGGATAACAGTGGCCTACTTGATATTTGGTCTGTTCCCTCCAAACATTATTTTAATCTTTGGGAATGCTAGTTGTGAGTTTTAGTTGTACCAGCATTTTGTGCCTTCTGAGCACCATAAGCTGACAGCATAGGTGAGTGATGCAACAAAGCCCATTATGACATAAGTGGCCAGGATGTGATCACTGCCTGCTTCTCTCAGGGGAAGTATGACATTCACCATCCCCATGTGAAACCTTCTACCCATCTAGGTTCTGGCAATCTAGACTAATGTCATTCCACACCCAAAACAAAGGCAGTAACACCACACCACTACTCCTTGCCACTGAGATCAATTGTTAAGCAGGGTTATCTATCTTCAGTGCAGATTCCTGACCCAGTCCAAATCTCTACTCTCTGGCTAACTGGGGACCTGAGGGTCTGTTCTGTAATCTCCTGGGACCCCACATCCCTCCCCACTCAGGTGCCCAGCTCTTCTCTTCCTTCCCTCCCTTCCCATCAGAAAATTCATGCACACACACAAATATCATCTTTTCACAATTTGATGTTTATTTTAATTGCAGCCATCAGTTTACTGTTAGTGTGAGTGTCAGTCTTTTCCTGGTTGGCCATTTCTAAGAAAGCAGACCTCTGGAGACACAATTCTAAACTGTCTGACACTTTCTATTCAGTTATTGGCTGCCCAGGTTGTACTTCTCCAGGGTCTCTTATTCTGGGACAGCTGAGCTTATCTTCTCTTTTGAATCTGCCTCCTTCTTTGACTCTTCCTCCTATTTTGGTACCTTTTTCTGCTTTGATTCAGTTTCTAACATGCACAGGAATAGAAAAAACAGTTTTTTGGTTTTTTTTTTTTCTCACCTTCTTCGATTGAGTGGTATTTGATTGAATTTGATTTTCTTTCCCAAGGTTCCTTGTAGAGGTCTTCTGACCCTCATGGTCATATTTCATGCCTGGAAAGACAAGAGAAGTGTACTAGTTTTGAGGAAAGAGTATAACAACTGAGTTGGAAGGAAGGTTTTCATGAAAAGGGATGTGGCCTGATGAGGGCTTTTGTGCCAGGCAAAGGGCAGTGTAGAGGTCTTGGGCAGCAAAGTCAATGGAGAACACGGGGAGCATAGATGAAATCATCTTATTTTCACACTGCCTCTGTATCTCCGTTGCCAGAGGGTCTTCTTTCTTCCTTTCATCCTTGAAGCAAACCACATTGCAACTCTTCTTGGCTGCCGTGGCTTCCTGGTTACCTTAGTCATGATAATACCTTACCTTAGTCATGATGATACTGTGAAGTGGCCTAACCCAGAATCTCTGCCTCTGACTTCTCTCTATATACCTTCTCAGGACAATGAGGAGCAACACTCTTCAATCTGATTGGTTAGCTAGGCTCTCCCCTGGCCAATGGTGGCTTTGGGGTCTTAGACATCACAGTGTAGCACTTTGCCCATCAACATGGGCTAGTGGATGCTGAGGGAGGCCATGATATATCTTTCCCACTCCTGACACCTCTGTGTGTCTGATTCTGGGGAGTGGTGATTCAGGAGCATGGTGCTTCTTCTCATGATCCTCAAAATTTCGTTCAGTGCCCTTTATTCTTTGACTTATATGTTCTCATTCAACACTCCTGCCTCCTCCATCCCTGTATGAACCTCTGCCAAACACTTTTCATCCCATTTCAACACTTCAGAGTCTTCTAGTCACTTCATCTCTGGACCACCCTCTTCCTATTAGGGGTTCTTGAGGGGCTTAAGGAACTTAAGAGCACGCATTTAACATGGGAAAAGATAATTAAGAACAGGTTGGATGTTTTTTCTACTCCAATGAGCTTTAGAGACCCCAAGACTCGGTGAATCCTCAGTCTGTTGCCCAAAGATCTATACACTATCTCCATAAGATTAAACATTAGAGCAAAGAAAGTGTGAAAATTAAAAAAAGTAAGGTGCCCAAAGGCAAGAGTCAGATGACCACTGAACCACTGACTCTTGACTGCATCACTTCCCCAGTGGTCCTTCTTTGACAGTTATCATCAGGTAGGGCCCATGGTGGAGCTGACCAATAACTGAGCAGAAGTACCAGTAGGTACCTCACTGATAGTTGGTTGCTTATGGGCGGGGCCCAGAGATGTACTGTCCAATTGCTGAGCAAGACCTGTTGCTTAGTAACAGGATGTGGAGTAATAAGGCACAGCAATGGCTACCTGCTAAGGGCTATGCTCATGCTGCTCTGTTACATAAGGATAAGGATACTTTGGGCCCGGTGTGCTGGAATCTTTTTGGAATCCTTTCCAACCTCAGATTTTGATTTCACATGCTTGTTTAACTTTTGTACATCATTCTTTTCATAACAGGCATGCCTGTCAGCAGTGCTTATCTATATGCCCCTCCAACAGGTGCCACTTGATCACATGTACTGCACATAGTATAGCTAATATTTCAAACCCAACAAGAATGTGAAGGCCAGCCCACTTTGAAAACTACTTTGACAAACCTTAATGTCACCGTAATCCTTATTCTATTCACAGTGTAATTGAACAGGATGAGCACAGCCCTATTCAGTTAGCCATTGGTGTGCTTCATTTCAACCCACCCTGTTGCTAGGCAACAAGTGTTGCTTGGCCTTGCTTGGTGCCACAGATGGCCCCATTCACAAGCAGCCAACTGTCAGTGAGTGACCATTTGTTGTCCTGATCAGCTATTGATCAGCACCACAGTGGGCCCTGCCCCCAGTTACTGTCAATGAGGGACCATTCAGTTCAGTTCAGTTCAGTCGCTCAGTTGTGTGCAACTCTTTGTGACCCCATGAATCGCAGCACGTCAGGCCTCCCTGTCCATCACCATCTCCTGGAGTTCACTCAGACTCACGTTCATCAGGTCTGTGATGCCATCCAGTCATCTCATCCTCTGTCGTCCCCTTCTCCTCCTGCCCCCAATCCCTCCCAGCATCACAGTCTTTTCCAATGAGTCAACTTTCGCATGAGGTGGCCAAAGTACTGGAGTTTCAGCTTTAGCATCATTCCTTCCAAAGAAATCCCACGGCTGATATTCTTCAGAATGAACTGGTTGGATCTTCTTGCAGTCCAAGGGACTCTCAAGAGTCTTCTCCTACACCACAGTTCAAAAGCATCAATTCTTTGGCGCTCAGCCTTCTTCACAGTCCAACTCTCACATCCATACATGACCACAGGGAAAACCATAGCCTTGGGGAAGTGATTAAGTCAAGGGTGGTGTGGTGGTCATCAGGTGGAATGTGAGAGAAGAGGCAGATTCAGACATTCTTCTGGAGGGCCTAGAGATCACCCAGCCTTGGGACAGTGGGTGAGCTGGAGGTCCCAAGGAATAGACTGGGGACTACATCCTGTAGTGATCCAGAGCCCTCACTAAGGCCCTCCAGTAGCCTTGGCCCAGGCCTTGAGGAGTGATGAACCTCTCCCCAATCCATGTCTCTGAAAACCTACTAGCAGTAGCCCTCTTTCTGGGTCTGTCTGTGAGAACTAGTCTCCTCACTTGGACAGCCTGAGGAGACAGGACCTATTGGGTTGGGTGCCTGGCTCCATAAGGATGAGAGCTGGGCAGAATGTGGGAACCTTGCCCTGAAGGAGCTGCCAACTGAGATCTGTTTCTGCTTAACCAGGATGGAACATGTCAAGGTGAAAGTTATGCTTTGAGACTTTGCCCTCTCTTGTCAGGACAGTGAATAACAATCATCTGATAGAGATATATAGGAACATCATTACCTGACCATAACCTAACCTTAAGCACAAAGGGTGTGACACCAAGAAGTCTGCAACAACTTACCATAACTCTCTCTAACATTTTCTTTTAAATGCACTTACTGAAAGCTTTCAGTAACTTTGGGTTCTTAGGGCAAGAGCCACCCACATCCTTGTATGAATTTGTAATAAACCTTTCCCTGTTCCAAACTCTATCATTTAGTTTTGATGGGCCTCATTCTGCATCAGGCACATGGACTTGCAGTTTTGGTAACAACAGTACTAAGGGCTGACTATGCCTCTCTTAAACAACAGCAGAGACTAGCCAAGTGCTCACAGTCATCCATAATATACCCACTGACTTGGCTTGGCTCAACTTTAGCCAAGCTTTTTTCTTTTGAACTTCAGCTTTCCCTCAAGGTTAAGCAAGCACTAAGAGTCAGACATTTCTGTCTCCCTTAACAGCTCATTCTGAGAATCAGCTCACTACAGAATAAAACACTTCCTGTTAAACTGCTCCATCATGTTGTCTGTTCATCCATCCCCATCTCTTGCCCCATCTCTCTCACACACACGCACACACACAGTTGCTGCTCACCCTGCTTATCCTTCCTTGTTAAAGAAATATAATTTTCTGTTCCATTTTGAGACATGTAAAGAACTTGTGTTCAAAGCATTCTCCCTATTGCAATCAGTTCATTTCAGTTGTTCAATTGTGTCCAACTCTGTGCAACCCCATGGACTGCAGCACACCAGGCTTCCCTGTCCATCACCAACTCCCACAGCTTGCTCAAACTCACGTCCATCAAATCGGTGATGCCATCCAGCCATCTCATCCTCTGTTGTCCCCTTCTCCTCTTGCCTTCATTCCTTCCCAGCGTCAGGATCTTTTGCAATGAGTCAGTTCTTTGCATCAGGTGGACAAAGTACTGGAGTTTCAGCTTTAGCATCAGTCCTTCTTGTGAAAAATCAGGGCTAATTTCCTTTAGGGTTGACTGGTTTGATTTCCTTACAGGCCAAGGGACTCTCAAGAATCTTCTCTACCACCACAGTTCAAAAGCATCAGTTCTTCAGTCCTCAGCTTTCTTTATGGTCTAACAATCACGGCTACTGAAAAAAAAAAAAAGAAACAGCTTTGAGATATGGACCTTTGTCAGCAAAGTGATGTCTCTGCTTTGTGATATGCTCTCTGGGTCGGTTGTAGCTTTTCTTCCAAGGAGCAAGCGACTTTTAATTTTATGGCTGCAGTCAATATCTGCTGTGATTTTGGAGCCCACAAAAATAAAATCTGTCACTGTTTCCATTGTTTCCCCCTCTATTTGCCATAATGTGATTGGATCGGATGCCATGACTTTGGTTTTTTGAATGTTTATTTAAGTTAGCTTTTTCACTATCCTCTTTCAACCTCATCAAGTTGGTCTTTAGTTTCTTTATACTTTCTGCCTTAAGCGTGCTGTTGTCTGCATATCTAAATTTATTAATATTTCCCCTGGCAATCTTCATTCCATCTTGTGTTCATCCAATCTGACATTTAGCATGATGTGCTCTGAATATAAGTTAAATGAGCAAGGTTATAATGTACAGCCCTGATGTAGTCCTTTCCCAGTTTGGAACCAGTCCGTTGTTCCATGTCCAGTGCTAAATGTTGCTTCTTGACCTGCATACAGATTTCTCGAGTCAGGTAAGTTGGTCTGGTATACCGATCTCTTTAAGAATTGTTCACAATTTGATGTGATCCACCCAGTCAAACGCTGTAGCATAATCGGCAAAACAGAAGTAGATGTTTTTCTGAATCTCTCTCGATTTTTTTTTTTTAATGAACCAATCGATGTTGGCAATGAGATCTCTTGTTCTACCTTTTCTCAATGCAGCTTGAACATCTGAATGTTCTTGGTCTATGTTTTGTTGAAGCTTATCTTGGAGAATTTTCAGCATTACTTTTGTTGTGTGGGTGATGCCCTACCACTATTGTCATTTCACATCAAGTTCCTTCTCACATTAGTCTGGATTTGTTTTATTTAATTGCAAAAATAGACATAAATTCTTTGATGTAATGTTTATTTTCCCCTTAAATGGTACTAATCAACCCTCAGTATGGAACAACAGACTGGCTCCAACTTGAGAAAGGAGAATGTCAGAGCTGTTTATTGTTACCCTGCTTGTTTAACGTATATGCAGGGTACATCATGAAAAATGCTGGACTGGATGAAGCATAAGCTGGAACAAAGATTGTTGGGAAAAATATCAATAACCTCTGATATGTAGATGATACCACACTTATGGTAGAAAGTGAAGAAGAACTAAAGACTCTGTTGATGAAAATGCAAGAGGAGAGTGAACAAGTTGGCTTAAAGCTCAACATTCAGAAAACTAAGATCATGCTATCTGGTCCCATCATTTCATGGAAAATAGATGGGGAAACAATGGAAACAGTGACTAACTTTATTTTTTGGGTCTTCAAAACCACTTCATATGATGACTGCAGCCATGTAATTAAAAACTCTTGCTCCTTGGAAGAAAATTTATGACCAACCTAGTCAGGATATTAAAAAGCAGAGACATCACTTTGCCAACAAAGGTCCAGCTAGTCAAAGCTATGGTTTTTCCAGTAGTCATGTATAGATATGAGAGTGGTACTATAAAGAAAACTGAGTGCTGAAGAATTGCTGCTTTTGAACTGTGGTGTTGGAGAAGACTATTGAGAGTCCCTTGGACTGCAAGAAGATCCAACTAGTGCATCCTATAAGAAATCAGATCACTTTCTAACTCCACGCACAAAAATAAACTCAAAATGGATTAAAGATCTAAACGTAAGACCAGAAACTATAAAACTCCTTGAGGAGAATATAGGCAAAACACTCTCTGACATACATCACAGCAGGATCCTCTATGATCCACCTCCCAGTATACTGGAAATAAAAGTGAAAATAAACAAATGGGATCTAATTAAAATTAAAAGCTTCTGTACAACAAAGGAAACTATAAGTAAGGTGAAAAGACAACCTTCTGAATGGGAGAAAACAATAGCAAACGAAACAACTGACAAACAACTCATCTCAAAGATTTACAAGCAACTTATGCAGCTCAACTCCAGAAAAATAAACGATCCAATCAAAAAATGGGCCAAAGAACTAAACAGGCATTTCNGAGGACTCAGAATGTAAGGGAGATTACATGGTTGGAGATATGCCCTGGGTGTGAGTGATTCAAGTCATATATTGGACACACAAATCCTAGGGTCTGACACAGGGAAGACAAACACCCTTAGCTGGTTGCAAGGCCATGTGGACTAACAAGGGGACTGTGGGAAGCCTGGACTCCCCCCTCCAGGAGCATGTGTTCAGGGGCTTGCTCCCAAGCCACAGTGAAGAGGACAGATTGAGACCACGTTTGTGGATGCCTGTTTTCCCCACAACTACCCACCCCTACACATGCCCTGCTTACTTCGTGTGGCCGATCTTCACTGGAGCAGGGGCTAACATGACAAGGCAGAGAGCTAGGATGTAGGAAACAGAGGTGCATCTGGCCCAGGGTGGCATGTGAGTGGGAGAGCAGGGGCCATGCTCATGGTGGGCACTTACATAGGCAGCACATCAGGAGAAGTCCTGATCTCTGATGGAGTCCAGACTGCCACAGAAGATGACCCAGTACGTGCCCAGAGCCCATGAGGGCCTCACTTGCCCAATAGCACTCCTCTTCAACAGGGCAGGGATAGCAGAGGGTGGCGGAAGTGATCAGCTGTGAGGGACCAAGGGGTCTCAGACCAGAAGCTATGTTTAAGTAGGGCAGGAGACACTACTGCTGGTGCTGCCACAGATGGCGAGTTGGAGGTAGCCTGGACCTCTGTAAGCAGCCAGCCTGTAGATTTGCTTCTTTTTTGTTGTTCTAACCAGAACATGTTCCTCTTGTCCCTCTGTGGCAAGGGTTGTAGTGTTGGGAGAGGGAGCATACACAGCCAGATCTGGCCTGACATTCAGGGCTTCTGCTTCAGAAACTTGGGACCCACCCTGCACCCAATAGGACAGTGAAAGCCTCTGAAAAAAAGGAAGTTTCTGCCTCACATCTGGCTTCAGACTTGGCACGACCAAATTCCCCAGGCGATAGCTGCTGGCACACCCTAAGGAAAGACATGACTTGTGGTCCATCAAATTCAGCCCCACCCCTCCACCACTCCCTGCTGAGTACGGTACAGATTGTACAGTGATGCTCCCCAACAAGATCACCCCTTCATGACCATAATAGATCTTTGATACACAAATTCAGAGAGGCAGAGAAAAATGGGAAGACAGAAGAACTGGTCTGATTCTTTGTGATCCCAAGAACCACAGCACGCCAGGCCTCCCTGTCCATCAACAACTCCCAGAGTCCACACAAACCCATGGCCATTTAGTTGGTGACACCATCCAACCATCTCATCTTCTGTTGTCCCCTTCTGCCCTCATTCATTCCCAGCATCAGGGACTTTTCCAATGAGTCAGCTCTGCGCATCAGATGGCCAAAGTATTGCAGTTTTAGTTTCAACATCAGTCCTTCCAATGAACACTTAGGACTGATCTACTTTCGGATGGACTGGTTGGATTTCCTTGCAGTCCAAGGGACTCTCAAGAGTCTTCCCCAACACCACAGTTCAAAATAATTAATTCTTTGGTGCTCATCTTTCTTTATAGTCCAACTCTCACATCCATACATGACCACTGGAGGAACCATAGCTGTGACCAGACTTTTGTTGGCAAAGTAATGTCTCAGCTTTTTAATATGCTGTCAAGGTTAGTCATAACTCTCCTTCCAAGGAGTAAGCTTCCTTTAATTTCATGGCTGCAGTCACCATCTGCAGTGATTTTGGAGCCCAGAAAAATAAATTCAGACACTGTTTCCCCATCTATCTTCCATGAAGTGATGGGACGAGATGCCATGCATGATCTTAGTTTTCTGAATATTGAGCTTTAAGTCAACTTTTTCACTCTCTTCTTTCACTTTTGTCTAGAGGCTCTTTAGTTCTTCACTTTCTGCCATAAGGGTGGTGTCATCTGCATATCTGAGGTTACTGATATTTCTCCTGGCAGTCTTGATTCCAGTTTATGCTTCTTCCACTACAGCATTTCTCATGATGTACCTTGAATATAAATTTAAAAAGTAGGGTGACAATATACAGCCTTGAAGTACTCCTTTTCCTATTTGGAACCAGTCTGTTGTTCCATGTCCAGTTCTAACTTTTGCTTCCTGACCTGCATATAGGTTTCTCAAGAGACAGGTCAGGTGGTCTGGTATTCCCATCTCTTTCAGAATTGTCCACAGTTTATTGTGATCCACAGAGTCAAAGGCTTTGGGATAGTCAATAAGCAGAAATAGATGTTTTGCTGGAACTCTCTTGCTTTTTTGATGCTCCAGCAGATGTTGGTAGTTTGATCTCTGGTTCCTCTGTCTTTTCTAAAACCAGCTTGAACATCTGGAAGTTCATGGTTCACATATTGCTGAAGCCTGTCCTGGAGAATTTTAAGCATTACTTTACTAGCATGTGAGATGAGTGCAATTGTTCTGTAGTTTGAACCTCTGACCGAACAACTAAATAACAGAGATAAATAATTAACTAGGTAAAGAGTCCAAAGAATTAGTAATAATAATGTTAACTGAACTAGAAAAAAATAGGGAAACACAGTGAAAATTCTAACAAGGAACCAGAAAATATAAAAAAGAAACAGAGGTGAAGAATACATTAACAGAAATGAAAAAATAAACAAGAATTAACAGCAGACTTAATAATAACACAGAAGTGAATAATAATGGAAATCACCAATCAGAAAAGCTAAAAGAAACTTTTCCTGAAAACAAATTAGAACAGTTTAAGAGAGCTATGGATAACATTAAGCTTATCAGCATTCATATTATAGATGTCTCAAAACGACAAAGAAGAGAAAAGATGATAAATTGTATTTGATGAAATTATGGCTGAAAACTTCACAAACCAGAAGATAGTACAGAAATCACACAGGGTACCAAACAAGATAAGCCAAAACAAACCCACACTAAGATACAGTATAATTAAAATGGCAGGAGTTAGAAATAAAGAGAAGATTTTAAAGACAGCAAGAGAAATCACAGAATCACATAAAAGGAAAATCCTATATGGTTATTTGCTAAATTTTGTATAGAAACCTGGCAAACCAGAGGGAGTGGCATTATATATTGATATTTAAAGTGTTGAAAGATAAATACTTAGAACCTGAATATCTATCCAGTAAGATTATCATTCAGAATTGAAAGAGAGATAAAGAGCTTCTCAGACAAGCAAAAATTAAAACAGTTCACCAACACAAAACTAACCGTGAAATAAATGTTAGAGAATCTTCTCTAAATAGAAAAGAAGAAAGAATTTCTGGGAGAGGAAGAATTCCACTAGTAAAGACACTAGCTAAGATATGAAAGCAAACCAAATGCTCATCAACAGATAAATGAATAAAGAAGCAGTGTTGTATACACAGCTGCAGGCATATACACAAACACACAATGGGATGTTACACAGTCACAAAACAGAAAGAAAATTTGCTATTTGCAACAGTATGGATGGACTTGAGAAATTTTCCTTAGTAAAATAAGTCAAATTAGAGAAAGAGAAAGACAAATACTATAATATCATCTATATGTGAAATATAAACATGCAACAAACTAGTGAATGTAACAAAGAAGCTGGCTTAAAACTGAACAGTCAAAAAAATGAAGATCATGGCATCTGAAACAATGGAAACAGTGGCAGAATTTATTTTCTTGGGCTCAAAATCACTGCATATGGTGTCTGCAGCCATGAAATTAAAAGACACATGCTCATTGGAAAGAAAAATAGAACAAACCTAGGCAGCACATTAAAAAGCAGAGACATTACTTTGCCAACAAAGCTCCATATAGTCAAACTTGTGGTTTTTCCAGTAGTCATGTATGGATGCAAGAGTTGGAGCATAAAGAAATCTGAGCACCAAAGTATTGATGGTTTTGAACTGTAGTGTTGGGGAAGACTCTTGAGAATCCCTTGGACAGCAAGGAGATCCAACCAGTCCATTCTAAAAGAAATCAGTCCTGAATATTCATTGGAAGGATGGAAGCTGAAGCTGAAGCTCTAGTACTTTGGCCAACTGATGCAAAGAACTGACTGATTGGAAAAGCCCCTGATGCTGGAAAGACTGAAGTCTGAGGAGAAAGGGACAACAGAGGATGAGATGGTTGGATGACATCACTGACTTGATGGACGTGAGTTTGAGCAATCTCTGGGAGTTGGTGATGCACAGGAAAGCCTGACATGCTGCAGTTCATGGGTTTGCAAAGAGTCCAACACACCTGAGCAACTGAGCTGAACTGATAGTGATAAGGAGAATATTTGACCATAAATTCTTCACATGTCTCAAAATAGAACAGAAAAAGATGTTTCTTTTACATGGAAGGATAACCAGGGCAAGCAGGAACTCCGTGTGTGTGTGTGTGTGTGTGTGTGTGTGTGTGTGTGTGTGTGTGTGATGGGACAAGCATGAGAATGGTTGAGCAGACAGTATGATGGAGCAGTTCAACAGGAAGTGTAATGAGATGATTTTCAGAATGAACTGTTAAGGGAGACAGAAATGTCTGAATCTTAGTACTTGCTCAAGATTGGGGAAAAGTTGAAGTTCAGAGGAGAGAAGCCTGGCTAAAGTTGAGCCAAGCCAAGTCAGTGGGTATTTTATGGATAACTGTGAGCACTTGGCCAGTCTCTTCATCATTATTTGCACACATTACTTTACTTTTTCATTACTTTGCCAACAAAGGTTCGTCTAGTCAAAGCTATGATTTTTCCAGTTGTTAGGTATGGATCTGAGAGTTGGACTGTGAAGAAAGCTGAGCGCCAAAGAATTGATGCTTCCGAACTGTGGTGTTGGAGAAGACTCTTGAGGGTCTTTTGGACTGCAAGGAGATCCAACCAGTCCATCCTAAAGAAGATCAGTCCTGATTATTCATTGGAAGAACTTATGCTGAAGCTGAAACTCTAATAATTTGGCCACCTTATCCGAAGACCTGACTCATTTGAAAAGACCCTGATGCTGGGAAATACTGAAGCCAGGAGGAGAAGTGGATAACAGAGGATGAGATGGTTGAATGGCTTCACTGACTCAATGGACATGAGTTTGAGTAAGCTCTGGCAGTTGGTGATGGACAGGGAAGCCTGGCGTGCTGCAGTCCATGGTGTTGCAAAGAGTCAGACGCAAATGAGCCACTGAGCTGAACTGAACTGGCCAGTCTCTGCTAAGAAAGGCAAAGTCTGTCCTTAGACACAATTGTTGTTACTGAAATCACAGGTCCATGTACCTGACATAGAATGAGACCCATGAAAACTAAACAGTAGAGTTAGGAACAAGGAAAGGTTTATTACAGATGCATACACGAAGTAGGGTGGCTCATGCTGTAAGAACACAAAGTTTCAGCATATCCCTTTAAAAGCAAATGTGGGAGTGGGGTGTAGTTAGTTGTTGGAGATTTCTTGGTGTCATATCCTTTGTTCTTAAGGTCAAGTCATGGTCAGGTAATGATGCTCCTGTAAATCTCTACCAGATGAATGTTATTCTGTCTTTTAAAATTTTTTTAAATTTTACTTTTCATTTAAATTTATTTTTTTTACTTTACAATACTGCATTGGTTTTGCCATACATTGGCATGAATCAGCCACAGGTGTTACATGAGTTCCCAACCCTGAACCCCCCTCCCACCACCTTCCCCATATCATCTCTCTGGGTCATCCCAGTGCACCAGCCCCAAGTATCCTGTATCCTGAATCAAACCTAGACTAGCGATTCATTTCTTACATGATAGTATACATGTTTCCATGCCATTCTCCCAAATCATTCCACCCTCTCCCTCTCGTACAAAGTCCAAAAGTCTGTTTTTACATCTGTGTCTCTTTTGCTATCTCACATATAGGGTTATCATTACCATCTTTCTAAATTCCATATATATGCGTTAGTATACTGTATTGGTGTTTTTCTTTCTGGCTTACTTCACTCTGCATAATCAACTCCAGTTTCATCCATCTCATTAGAACTGATTCAAATTTATTCTTTTTAATGTCTGAGTAATACTCCATTGTGTATATGTACCATAACTTATCCATTTGTCTGCTGATGGACATCTAGTTTGCTTCCATGTCCTGGCTACTATAAACAGTGCTGCGATGAACACTGGGATACACGTGTCTCTTTCAATTCTGGTTTTCTCGGTGTGTATGCCCAGCAGTGGGGTCATAAGGCAGTTCTATTTACAGTTTTTAAGGAATCTCCACACATTCTCCATAGTGGCTGTACTAGTTTGCATTCCCACCAACAGTGTAAGAGGGTTCCCTTTTCTCCACACCCTCTCCAGCATTTACTGCTTTTAGACTTTTGGATCGCAGCCATTCTGACTGGCACGAAATGGTACCTCATTGTGGTTTTTATTTGCATTTCTCTGATAATGAGTGATGATGAGCATCTTTTCATGTGTTTGTTAGCCATCTGTATGTCTTCTTTGGAGAAATGCCTGTTTAGATCTTTGGCCCATTTTTTGATTGGATCGTTTATTTTTCTGGAGTTGAGCTGCATAAGTTGCTTGTAAATTTTTGAGATCAGTTGTTTGTCAGTTGCTTCATTTGCTATTGTTTTCTCCCATTCAGAAGGCTGTCTTTTCACCTTACTTATAGTTTCCTTTGTTGTGCAGAAGCTTTTAATTTTAATTAGATCCCATTTGTTTATTTTCGCTTTTATTTCCAGTTTACTGGG
>SJYW01023244.1:42861-126692 GCA_006410735.1 Raphicerus campestris | reverse complement strand
TCCACAGAACTTCAAAAGCCCAATGGAGAGGTAGAAGTTTATGATAACAGTAAAAAAAAAAAAAAGTGACTGAGAAAAAAAAATCTCAAAATATTGGATTTCTTAGTTCCAATAAAATTAACAACTATAACAAAGGGGAGATAAGCGGGCGGGGGTAGGGGGGAAGAAAACAATCTGAAAGAGTCTACCAAGCAAGTCAAAAAAACAAGAATAGTAAATGTTTTGTTTGAGTCAATGCTTTCAGAGACCTTTCCCTCACTGGGAGTCACAGTCCACCTTACCTCCCTAGGATGCTCTCTAACTCTCTACTGATCTTTAGACCTGCTATGGGACCGCTCAGATTCAAATCTGGTCCTACTCGTATGTGTTCTTGCTTCCAATGTCCACAACTATCAGAGTTAGTGTGTTTTCCTTTTTGGGCTCTCTCAATGGTCTTTGATATATTCCATAGACACAGAGTCTCTCTTGTTGATCTTGTGGATTTAATCTGCAGCTTGTACAGGTGTGAAGGTTTTGAGTCTTCTTCCTTCGCCACAATGACCCTGGGTTTCTATTGTGGTTTTATTCCACCTCTACATGTGAGCTGTCCACTAGGGTTTAGCTCCTGAGGCTGTTCTGGAGGGCTTGGGTTTTCCCCTGAGAGGGCCCTGTGTGGAGATGGTGTAGCTGCTTGGGTCATAGGGGTTCTGGCAGCATGAGGTACTCAGGGGAGTTGGCAGCTAGGGAAGCAGGAAATACAGTGCTCTAGAAGTGAATGGCAATCAGCATTGGCTAATACACTCCAGTATTCTTGCCTGGAGAACCCCCTCTCTGACAGAAAAGACTGGCAGGTCACAGTCTACAGGGTCGCAAAGAATTGGACACGACTGAAGTGACTCTGCATGCATATATACAAGACTTTTTTGCCTGTGGCAGCTCAGCCCCAGTGAGAGGTAAGTGTGAAAGTGGCACAGCTGCTTGAATTGCAGAGACCCTCACGGTGCCAAGTTTGCAAGGACATGGACTGCCTACACCACAAGAGTTATGGTCTTGCTGCTGCTGCTGCTGCTAAGTCACTTCGGTCGTGTCCAACTTTGTGCAACCCCATAGATGGCAGCCCACCTGGCTCTCCCATCCCTGAGATTCTCCAGGCAAGAACACTGGAGTTGGTTGCCATTACCTTCTCCAATGCATGAAAGTGAAAAGTGAAAGTGAAATCACTTGTTCATGTCCAACTCTTCGTGACCCCATAGACTGAAGCCTACCAGGCTCCTCCATCCATGGGATTTTCTAGGCAAGAGTACTGGAGTGGGTTGCCATTGTCTTTTCCAGTTATGTCCCTATCAGAGTCACTTTTCCAGCCTCTTGTAGCTGGCGATCAGAAGTCCTCTTTGGCTAGTCTTTCCCCATAGCTCCATCCATTCAGGCACTTAGAGTGCTCCCTTGCCTGGGGTCCTTCTCTGTTTTTCAGCATGTCTGGCACATAGAGGGGCCCCTTTAGCTGGAGTTCTACTGTGTAGATTGGCATGCCAGGCACTTACAGGGGAACCTTGGATGGGGTCCTCTTCTGTACTTTGGAGTATCAGTCACTGAAAGGAGCTCCCTGAGTGGGGTCTACACTGTAGTTCAGTGCATCAGGCCTTTGATGCACTGCTTTCTATTGTTCAGCTGCTGCTGATGGCATGTGGGGAGACAGAGGCTATGGTTCCACCCCTTATGGCTACCTGGCTTTCCTCCACCATCATTTCCCACCACAGTCTCCTCCCGCACATCCCCTTGATCCTCTCTCCACAGTCAACAGCAGCCCAGCCCTTGGATTGCTCCATAATCCCTAAACTCCAGGGTCCAAGGTATATGTGGCTATGGCAAGGACTCTCTGATCTCATTCCATTTAGGCTCCCACAGATTAGCTGTCTCACTCTTAGCGTTAAATGTTTCTCCTCTTACTCAGACAATTACCTTGTTGTGGGGATTGGATCCCTGCTTCAGTTATCCTGCCAGCTGAGGGTAGGTCCAGTCCTACTAACACTCCTGTTTTTTCCCCCTAGTTCCTTCATCTTACCAAGTTTTGCATGGTTCTATATATTCTTTTCCACTGGTCAAGTATTCCTGTTCAGTCTTAGTTGGTGTTCTGCATGCTCTTCTGTGTCTGAAGGTGTATTCCTGATGTATCCCTGGAGAGAAGTATACTCCATATCCACCTACTCCCCTGCCATCTTGTTCTTCCGAGCTATTGAATTTTAATTTTTAAGAATAAATAACTTTATAGGCATGAGTGGTCTTTAAAAAATAAAAGCAGGTATATACAAGGAGTAAAATAATATATCAATAAAATTATATGAGAGATATGCACATTTTACATCCAAATTGAAAAAATTAGAATTTCTTCCACTTTTGATTGTGTGAATAAAAAATATATAAAATTCCACAGTTTGTGTCAGTGAAGACAACAAGTCTTTCACAAGGATAAATATAAACTAAGATAAAATACACAAGAAAAATTTAATTAATGCATTTGATTTAATGCACTTTAAATTTTGCACAGTGATTCTTAATCAAAAAAATAATGACATTGAGGACTTCTGGTTTCAGCTCTGACATAGAATGGGCATAGAAGTCAAAACTCCCACCCTTCAAGAAAGAAAAGACCTGAACAAACTGAAAATAAATGACTTCCTGAAACCATCAGATAATTGAAGTCACAGGGCAAAACCCACTCCCAAATTTGGGTAACAGGAAAATACAGAGAGCTACAGCTCAAATCTGCCTACCTGAAATGGATGATGCTGGAACCACAAACTGGTAAGTCCACTTAAACAGAAACTCTGATGAATTGCCAGAGACTGAATATGGACTAGAGTGAGTATCAAAAATCTAGGGACTGCAAAATTTAGGAAGGACTCCATGCTTTCATGGGGTCCAGGATTTCAAGTCTCTGGCAGGAGGAGTAGAAAAGTAAATTATCTTGTCAAGACCACAGCCCAAGACACACTAAAAGACAGATTTAACAAGATTAAAAACTTTGATGTACCCAAATCTTATAGCAAGGAGAGATAAGAAACACTTCCTCAGTGATCAGTGCAAAGAAAAAAAAAAGGAAAATAATAAAATGGAAAAGACTAGAGATCTCTTCTAGAAACACAGAGATGAGAATGGAACATTTCATGCAAAGATGAGAACAACAAAGGACAGAAACAGTATGGACCTAACAAAAGCAGAAGATATTAAGAAAAGAGGCAAGAATATATAGATAACTATACAAAAAAGGTCTTAATGACCCAGATAACCACGATGATGTGATCATTCACCTAGAGCTGGACATCCTGGAGAGTGAAGTCAAGTGGGCCTTAAGAAGCATCACTACAAACAAAGCTAGTAGATGTGATGGAATTCCAGCTGAGCTACTTCAAGACCTAAAAGATGATGCTGTTAAAGTGCTGCACTCAATATGCCAGCAAATTTGAGGAACTCAGCAGTGGTCACAGGACTGGAAAAAGTCAGTTTTCATTCCAATCCCAAAGAAAGGCAATGCCAAAGAATGTTCAAATTACCAAACAATTGCACTAATTTCACATTCTACCAAGAAATGCTTAAAATTCTCCAAGCAAGGCTTCAAAAGTACATGAACCAAGAACTTCCAGATGTTCAAGGTGGATTGAAGAAAGGCAGAGGAACAGGAAATCCAATTGCCCATATCCGTTGGAACATAAAGAAAGCAAGAGAATTAAAGAAAAACATCTATTTATTCTGTGTTGACTAAGCTAAAGACTTTGTGTGGATCACATCAAACTGGAAAATTCTTAGAGACGAGGATACCAGACCTCCTTACCTGTCACCTGAGAAATCTGTGTGCAGGTCAAGAAGCAAAAGCTAGAATAGAGATAGAACAATGGACTGGTTCCAAAAAGGGAAAGGAATACATCAAGACTGTATATTGTCAACATGCTTATCTTACTTATATGCAGAGTACATCATGTGAAATGTCGGGCTGATGAAGCATAAGCTGGAATAAAGATTGCTGTGACAAATATCAATAACCTCAGATATGCAGATAACACCACCCTTATGGCAGAAAGCAAAGAAGAAGTAAAGGGCCTCCTGATGAGGGTGAAAGAAGAAAATGAAAAAGCTGGCTTAAAACCCTACATTCAAAAACAAAGATCATGGCACCCAGTCCATAACTTTATAGCAAACAGATAAGGAAACAGTGGCTAACTTTATTTTTGGCAGCTCCAAAATCATTGCAGATGGTGGCTGCAGCCATGAAATTTAAAGATGCTTGCTCCTTGAAAGGAAAGTTATAACCAACCTTTAATATATTAAAAAGTAGAGACATTCTTTTGCCAACAAAGGTCTGTCTAGTCAAGGCTATGTTTTCTCCAGTAGCCATGTGTGGATGTGAGAGTTGGACCATAAAAAAAAAAAGGCTGAGTGACAAAGAATTGATTTTTTTGAATTGTGGTGTTGGAGAATACTGTTGAGAGTCCATTGGCCTGAAAGGAGATCCAAGCAGTCAATCCTAAAGGAAATCAGTCCTGAATATTTATTGCAAGGACTGATGCTGAAGGTGATGCTCCAGTACTTTGGCCACCTGATATGAAGAACTGACTCATTGCAAAAACACCCGGATGCTGGGAAAGATTGAAGGCCAAAAGTGAAAGTGCCAGCAGAGGATGAGACAGTTGGATGGCATCATCAACTAGATGGAGTTGAGTTTGAGCAACTTCTGGGATTTGATGATGGAAAGGGAAACTTGGCATGCTGCAGTCCATGGGGTTGCAAAGTGTCAGACATGACTCAGTAACTGAACTGAACTGAATATATTACCACCCAATCAACAGTGGATTATAGAGCAAATTTACAATTTGCCTCTATTATTTAAGAAGGCATTATTCAGATCAGTAAAGTAACTCAGTCGTGTCCAACTCTTTGTGACCCCATGAATAGCAGGACGCCAGGCCTCCCTGTTCATCAACATCTCCCGGGGTTCATTCAGACTCACATCCATCGAGTTAGTGATGCCATCCAGCCATCTCGTCCTCTGTCATCCCCTTCTCCTCCTGCCCCCAATCCCTCCCAGCATCACAGTCTTTTCCAATGAGTCAACTCTTCTCATGAGGTGGCCAAAGTACTGGAGTTTCAGCTTTAGCATCATTCCTTCCAAAGAAATCCCAGGGATGATCTCCTTCAGAATGGACTGGTTGGATCTCCTTGCAGTCCAAGGGACTCTCAAGAGTCTTCTTCACAACACAATTCAAAAGCATTAATTCTTTGGTGCACAGTCTTCTTCACAGTCCAACTCTCACATCCATACATGACTACAGGAAAAACCATTGCCTTGACTAGACGGAACTTACAAGGCAAAGTAATGCCTCTGCTTTTGAATATGCTATCTAGGTTGATCATAACTTTTCTTCCAAAGAGAAAGCGTCTTTTAATTTCATGGCTGCAGTCACCATCTGCAGTGATTGTGGAGCAAAAAAAATGAAGTCTGACACTGTTTCCACTGTTTCCCCATCTATTTCCCATGAAGTGATGGGACCGGATTCCATGATCTTCATTTTCTGAAAGTTGAGCTTTAAGCCAGCTTTTTCGCTCTCCTCTTTCACTTTCATCAAGAGGCTCTTTAGTTCCACTTCACTTTCTGCCATAAGGGTGGTATCATCTACATATCTGAGGTTATTGATATTTCTCCCAGCAATCTTGATTTCACCTTGTGTTTCTTCCAGTCTAGCGTTTCTCATTATGTACTATGCATATAAGTTAAATAAGCAGGGTGACAATATACTGCCTTGACGGACTCCTTTTCCTATTTGGAATCAGTCTGATGTTCCATGTTCAGTTCTAACTGTTGCTTCCTGATCTGCATACAGATTCCTCAAGAGGCAGGTTAAGTGGTCTGGTATTCCCATCTCTTTCAGAATTTTCCACAGTTTCTTGTGATCCACACTGTCAAAGACTTTGGCATAGTCAATAAAGCAGAAATAGATGTTTTTCTGAAACTCTCTTGCTTTTCCATGATCCAGCTGATGTTGTCAATTTGATCACTGGTTCCTCTGCCTTTTCTAAAAGCAGCTTGAACATCAGAAATTTCATGGTTCACCTATTGCTAAAGCCTGGCTTGGAGAACTGTGAGCATTAGTTTACTAGCATGTGAGATGTGTGCAATTGTGTGGTAGTTTGAGCATTCCTTGGCATTGCCTTTCTTTGGGATTGGAATGAAAACTGATCTTTTCCAGTCCTGTGGCCACTGCTGAGTTTTCCAACTTTGCTTGCATATTGAGTGCAGCACTTTCACAGCATCATCTTTCAGTATGTGAAACAGCTCAACTGGAATTCCATCACCTCCACTAGCTTTGTTCCTAGTGATGCTTTCTAAGGCCCACTTGACTTTACATTCCAAGATGTCTGGCTCTAGATGAGTCATCACATCATCATGATTATCTGGGTTTGAAGATCTTTTTTGTACAGTTCTTCCATGTATTCTTGCCACCTCTTCTTAATATCTTCTGCTTCTGTTAGGTCCATACCATTTCTGTCCTTATCGAGCCCATCTTTGCATGAAATGTTACCCTGATATCTCTAATTTTCTTGAAGAGATCTGTAGTCTTTCCCATTCTTTTCTTTTCGTCTATTTCTTTGCATTGATCACTGAAGAAGGCTTTCTTATCTCTTCTTGCTACTCTTTGGAACTCTGCATTCAGATGCTTATATCTTTCCTTTTCTCCTTTGCTTTTCACCTCTCTTCTTTTCACAGCTATTTGTAAGGCTGTCCCCAGACAGCCATTTTGCTTTTTTGCATTTCTTTTCCATGGGAATGATCTTGATCCCTGTCTCCCGTACAATGTCACGAACCTCATTCCATTGTTCATCAGGCACTCTATATCAGATCTAAGCCCTTAAATCTATTTCTCATTTCCACTGTATAATCATAATGGCTGCAAGAGCCAGGCCGGGTGCACTGAGCGCAGATAGCTGTGAGAGCTGGGCTGGCGCACTAAGTGTGGTCGAGAGGAGCTATCCCACATCTGAGGTCAGGGGCAGCAGCCTAGACTACCAGGCTGTGACGGTGCAGGAATGGCTGAGAGGAGCTACCCTGCGTCCAGGGTCAGTGGCAGCAGGGAGGAGGCACCCCGCGTCGGAGGTCAGGAGCCTCGACCGGGAGGAGCTACCTCGCATTTGAGATCAGGGGCGGGGGCCGGTAGGAGACACCCCACGTCCGAGGTCAGTGGCGGCTGGGAGGAGGCACACCACGTCCGAGCTCAGGGCGGCGGCTGGGTGGAGCTACACCGCGTCCAAGGCCATGGGCGGCTGGAAGAAGCCACCTGGAGCCCGAGGCCAGGGGCGGTCATGCTGGGGAGACACTGTGAGCCTGAGGCCAGGGGCGGCAGCTGAAAGAAGCCACCCATGCCCGAGGCCAAGGCTGGCGGCTGGGAGGATCAACTCGAGGAGAGGTGGCTGTGCCAACAAGAACATCCCAGGAGGGCCTAGAGGAGCTATCCCACATTGAAGGTCAGGAAGGCGGCAGTAAGGAGATACCCTTCGTTCAAGGTAAGAGAGAGCAGCTGTGCTTTGTTGGAGCAGCAGTGAAAAGATACCCCACGCTCAAGGTAAGAGAAACCCAAGTAAGATGATAGGTGTTGCAAGAGGGCATCAGAGGGCAGACACACTGAAACCATACTCACAGAAAACTAGTCAATCTAATCACACTAGGACCACAGCCTTGTCTAACTCAGTGAAGCCAACCCATGCCTGCAGAGGAACCCAAGACAGGCGGGTCATGGTGGAGAGGTCTGACAGAACGTGGTGCACTGGAGAAGGGAATGGCAAGCCACTTCAGTATTCTTGCCTTGAGAAAACCATGAACAGCATTAAAAGTCAAAATGATAAGATACTGAAAGAGGAACTCCCCAGGTCAGTAGGTGCCCAATATGTTACTGGAGATCAGTGGAGAAATAACTCCAGAAAGAATGAAGGCATGAAGCCAAAGCAAAAACAATACACACTTGTGCATGTGACTGGTGATATAAGCAAGGTCCAATGCTGTAAAGAGCAATATTGCATAGGAACCTGGAATGTCAGGTCCATGAATCAAGGCAAATTGGAAGTGGTCAAACAAGGGATGGCAAGGGTGAACCTCGACATTCTAGGAATCAGTGAACTAAAATGGTCTGGAATGGGTGAATTTATCTCAGATGACCATTATATCTACCACTGCAGGNCTTTCTGCCATAAGGGTGGTGTCATCTACATATCTGAGGTTATTGATATTTCTCCCAGCAATCTTGATTTCACCTTGTGTTTCTTCCAGTCTAGCGTTTCTCATTATGTACTATGCATATAAGTTAAATAAGCAGGGTGACAATATACTGCCTTGACGGACTCCTTTTCCTATTTGGAATCAGTCTGATGTTCCATGTTCAGTTCTAACTGTTGCTTCCTGATCTGCATACAGATTCCTCAAGAGGCAGGTTAAGTGGTCTGGTATTCCCATCTCTTTCAGAATTTTCCACAGTTTCTTGTGATCCACACTGTCAAAGACTTTGGCATAGTCAATAAAGCAGAAATAGATGTTTTTCTGAAACTCTCTTGCTTTTCCATGATCCAGCTGATGTTGTCAATTTGATCACTGGTTCCTCTGCCTTTTCTAAAAGCAGCTTGAACATCAGAAATTTCATGGTTCACCTATTGCTAAAGCCTGGCTTGGAGAACTGTGAGCATTAGTTTACTAGCATGTGAGATGTGTGCAATTGTGTGGTAGTTTGAGCATTCCTTGGCATTGCCTTTCTTTGGGATTGGAATGAAAACTGATCTTTTCCAGTCCTGTGGCCACTGCTGAGTTTTCCAACTTTGCTTGCATATTGAGTGCAGCACTTTCACAGCATCATCTTTCAGTATGTGAAACAGCTCAACTGGAATTCCATCACCTCCACTAGCTTTGTTCCTAGTGATGCTTTCTAAGGCCCACTTGACTTTACATTCCAAGATGTCTGGCTCTAGATGAGTCATCACATCATCATGATTATCTGGGTTTGAAGATCTTTTTTGTACAGTTCTTCCATGTATTCTTGCCACCTCTTCTTAATATCTTCTGCTTCTGTTAGGTCCATACCATTTCTGTCCTTATCGAGCCCATCTTTGCATGAAATGTTACCCTGATATCTCTAATTTTCTTGAAGAGATCTGTAGTCTTTCCCATTCTTTTCTTTTCGTCTATTTCTTTGCATTGATCACTGAAGAAGGCTTTCTTATCTCTTCTTGCTACTCTTTGGAACTCTGCATTCAGATGCTTATATCTTTCCTTTTCTCCTTTGCTTTTCACCTCTCTTCTTTTCACAGCTATTTGTAAGGCTGTCCCCAGACAGCCATTTTGCTTTTTTGCATTTCTTTTCCATGGGAATGATCTTGATCCCTGTCTCCCGTACAATGTCACGAACCTCATTCCATTGTTCATCAGGCACTCTATATCAGATCTAAGCCCTTAAATCTATTTCTCATTTCCACTGTATAATCATAATGGCTGCAAGAGCCAGGCCGGGTGCACTGAGCGCAGATAGCTGTGAGAGCTGGGCTGGCGCACTAAGTGTGGTCGAGAGGAGCTATCCCACATCTGAGGTCAGGGGCAGCAGCCTAGACTACCAGGCTGTGACGGTGCAGGAATGGCTGAGAGGAGCTACCCTGCGTCCAGGGTCAGTGGCAGCAGGGAGGAGGCACCCCGCGTCGGAGGTCAGGAGCCTCGACCGGGAGGAGCTACCTCGCATTTGAGATCAGGGGCGGGGGCCGGTAGGAGACACCCCACGTCCGAGGTCAGTGGCGGCTGGGAGGAGGCACACCACGTCCGAGCTCAGGGCGGCGGCTGGGTGGAGCTACACCGCGTCCAAGGCCATGGGCGGCTGGAAGAAGCCACCTGGAGCCCGAGGCCAGGGGCGGTCATGCTGGGGAGACACTGTGAGCCTGAGGCCAGGGGCGGCAGCTGAAAGAAGCCACCCACGCCCGAGGCCAAGGCTGGCGGCTGGGAGGATCAACTCGAGGAGAGGTGGCTGTGCCAACAAGAACATCCCAGGAGGGCCTAGAGGAGCTATCCCACATTGAAGGTCAGGAAGGCGGCAGTAAGGAGATACCCTTCGTTCAAGGTAAGAGAGAGCAGCTGTGCTTTGTTGGAGCAGCAGTGAAAAGATACCCCACGCTCAAGGTAAGAGAAACCCAAGTAAGATGATAGGTGTTGCAAGAGGGCATCAGAGGGCAGACACACTGAAACCATACTCACAGAAAACTAGTCAATCTAATCACACTAGGACCACAGCCTTGTCTAACTCAGTGAAGCCAACCCATGCCTGCAGAGGAACCCAAGACAGGCGGGTCATGGTGGAGAGGTCTGACAGAACGTGGTGCACTGGAGAAGGGAATGGCAAGCCACTTCAGTATTCTTGCCTTGAGAAAACCATGAACAGCATTAAAAGTCAAAATGATAAGATACTGAAAGAGGAACTCCCCAGGTCAGTAGGTGCCCAATATGTTACTGGAGATCAGTGGAGAAATAACTCCAGAAAGAATGAAGGCATGAAGCCAAAGCAAAAACAATACACACTTGTGCATGTGACTGGTGATATAAGCAAGGTCCAATGCTGTAAAGAGCAATATTGCATAGGAACCTGGAATGTCAGGTCCATGAATCAAGGCAAATTGGAAGTGGTCAAACAAGGGATGGCAAGGGTGAACCTCGACATTCTAGGAATCAGTGAACTAAAATGGACTGGAATGGGTGAATTTAACTCAGATGACCATTATATCGACTACTGCGGGCAGGAATCCCTCAGAAGAAATGGAGTAGCCATCATGGTCAACGAAAGAGTCCAAAATGCAGTACTTGGATGCAATCTCAAAGCCGATAGAATGATCTCTGTTCATTTACAAGGCAAACCATTCAATATCACGGCAATCCAAGTCTATGCCCCAACCAGTAACGCTGAAGAAGCTGAAGTTGATTGGTTTTATGGAGACGTACAAGATCTTTTCAAACTAACACCCAAAAAAAGATGTCCTTTTCATTATAGAGGACTGGAATGCAAAAGTAGGAAGTCAAGAAAGTCCTGGAGTAACAGGCAAATTTGGCCTTGGAATGCAGAATGAAGCAGGGCAAAGACTAATAGAGTTTTGCCAAGAAAGTGCACTGGTCATAGCAAACACCCTCTTCCAACAACACAAGAGAAGCCTCTACACATGGACATCACCAGATGGTCAATACCAAAATCAGATTAATTATATTCTATGCAGCCAAAGATGGAGAAGCTCTATACAATCAACAAAGACAAGACCAGGAGCTGACTGTGGCTCAGATCATGAACTCCTTATTGCCAAATTCAGACTGAAACTGAAGAAAGTAGGTAAAACCCCTAGACCATTCAGGTATGACCTAAATCTGAATCTTCACCTAGTACTTTATATACCTTTTTTTTTTTTCGTTTCTTTTTTCAGAGGTTATCTCACAGCCTTTCATTGGAGACCAGTCTTACTGTCTTCTCGTTTTTCTCAGTTCAGTTCAGCTGCTCAGCCATGTCCAATGCTTTGCAACCCCATGACTACAGCAGGCCAGGTCTCCCTGTCCGTAACCAACTCCCAGAGTTTACTCAGACTTGTGTCCATTGAGTCAATAATGACATCCAATCATTTTATTCTGTCATACCACTCTCCTCCTGTGTTCAGTCTTTCCCAGCATCAGGGTGTTTTCAAATTATCAGTTCTTCCCATCAGATGGCCAAATTATTAAAGTTTTTATAGTTTCAACTTTAGCATCAGTCTTTCCCATTTTTCTCTGCCTCTCTGAATTTAAGTGTATCAATTATCTATCATGGTCTTGATGGGATGTTCTTGTTGGAGAGCATAACTGTATAGTCTTTGTGGTACCCAGAGTGGGGCAAGATCTGATGGACCACAAGTTACATCTTTCCTCAGGGTATGCCATCAACTATCACCTTGGGAGGAGATCTGTGGTGTCTGGGCTAAAGCCAGATGTGAGGTAGAGACTTCTGCTATTCTCAGTGGCCTTTTCAGCTATATTGTGGGCAGGGTGGGGGTCCCAAGTTTCTGGAGCAGAGGTCCTGATTGTTAGGCCAGACCTGCCTGTGTTCCCTCTAAATATATGTCCTCCCCTCTCCCCACACTGCAACCCTTGCCACAGAGGGACAAGAGGGGCCTATGTATGTTGGAAAAAGGAGCCAATCTATAGGCTTGCTGCTGACAGAGGTCCACAGCACCTCCAATGTAACACCTGTGCCAGCACCAGCAGTAGCTTCTCCCACCCTGTTTAAACATAGCTTCTGGTATGAGACCCCTTGGTCCCTCACAACTGATCAGTTCCCCCTGCCTCTGCTGCCCTTCCCTGTTGAGGAGGGTTTCTGTTGGGCAGGTGAGGCCCTCATGGGCTCTGGGCATGTACTAGGTTATCTACTGTGGCAGTCTGGCCTCCATCAGAGATCAGGACATCTCCCGATGGGCTGCCTGTGTAAGTGCCCTCCATGAACATGGCCCAAGCTGTCCCACTCAGATGCCACCCTGGGCTAGATGCACCTCTGCTTCCCACATCCCAGCTCTCTGCCTCATCATGGCAGCCCCTGCTCCAGTGCAGAGCAGCCACACGAAGTAAGCAGGGCATGTGTAGGGGTGGGTAGTTGTGGGGAAAATGGGAAGCCACAAGTGTGGTCTCAATCAGTACTCTTCACCCTGACTTGGGAGCAAGCCCTGAGCACATGATCCTTGAGGGGGGAGTCCAGGCTTCCCACAGTCCTCCTGTTAGTCCACATGGCCCTGTAACCAGCTAAGGATGCTTGTCTTCCCTGTGTCAGATCACAGGACTGGCGTGTGCAATATATGGCCCAACCACTCACACCCACGGCCGATCTCCACCTGTGTAATCTCCCTTATATTCTGAGTCCTCTCCCATGGGCACAGGTCAGAACTTGAATGCTCCTTTTTCCTTCTTACCCTATTCCCTGTGGGTCATTCTTACAGCCTAGATTTAGGAATGCTTCTGAATTTTTTGATTAGTATTTTGATCTAATTGTTCTACATGTTGATGTTTTTTTTTTTTTATTTGAGTATAGTTGATTTATCATGTTGTGTTAGTTTCAGGTGTACAGCAAAGTGATTAAGCTTTACATATACATGTATTTGGGCATTACATATACATGTAGTAATACTTGGCTCAGTTGGTAATGAACCTGCTTTCAATTCAGGAGATGCAGGTTCAATCCCTGGGTTGGAAAGATCCCCTCAGGTGGCCATGACAACCATCTCCAGTATTCCTGCTAGGAGAATTCCATGGAGAGTGGAGCTTAGCAGGCTTCAGTCCATAGTGTCACAAAGAATCAGACATGAGTGAAATGATTAAGCACAGGCACACATGCATACATATACCTATTCCTTTACAAATTATTTACCCATTTATATAATTAAATACTTTTGAGCAAAGTTCCCTATAGTTTTGTAGTAGGTCCTTGTTGGTTATCTATTTTAAATATAGTGATTTATCTATGTTAATCCTCAACTCCTGATATCCCTCCTCCCTCCCAACTTCCCATTTGGTAACCATCAGTTCAGCTTATATGTAGACGTGTTTTTGACGTGTTGTTTGGGGAAGGCAGCTTTTTCCAAGAGTTATGTATGGATGTGAGAGTTGGACTACAAAGAAAGCTGAGCACCAATGAATTAATGCTTTTGAACTGTGGTGTTGGAGAAGACTCTTAAGAGTCCCTTGGACAGCAAGGAGATCCAACCAGTCCATCCTAAAGGAAATCAGTCTTGAATATTCATTGGAAGGACTGATGCTGAAGCTGAAACTCTGGTATTTTGGCCACCTGATGGGAAGAACTAACCTGTTTGAAATGACCATGATGCTGGGAAAAATTGAAGGCGGGAGGAAAAGGGAATGACAGAGAATGAGATGGTTAGATGGCATCACAGTCTCAATGGACATCAGCTTGAGTAAACTCTGGGAGTTGGTGATGGATAGGGAAGACTGGCATCCCGCAGTCCATGGGGTCGCAAACAGTCAGGAACCACTGGCCTATGGAACTAAACTGAGTCCTTCTTTTTCTATTTTTCCTTTTGTTGCCTGTGTTTTTGTGTTATATACAGTAAATAATTTCTAAGATGGACTGTATAACTTCTCAGGTATGTTTTCTTCTAGTAATTTTATAGTTTCAGATAGTACATTTAAATCTTTAATCAACTTTGAGTTTAGTTTTGTGTATGGTATAAAGTAAGGGTCCAGTTTTATTCTTTTGCACTCAGATATCTAGCTTGCCCACTGTGATTAATGGAAGAAACAGCAAGGTGAAATTTAATCATGATTATCTCAAGGCAGAAATGTGTGACAAGCCTGTAGGAAAGGTAATGGGGTGAGGGACCTGCCAGGACAATGTAGAGTTTGGGGGCTCCCATTTGATTCCTGCTGATATGTGGATGTGGTCCTGTGCAGATGTGTTCTCACTCTTAGAATATAAACCTCTACCAAACAAGAGAAGCCTCTGGGCCACCAGTACTGTGCTCTTATCATGAGTCCATAGGCACTCTTTTGGCTTTTGCCTTCACTGTGATTCAAATAGGTAGCCTGAATAGAAGGACATGATGTTCCTCTTGACCACTGATAAAATAAGCTTCTCATTTAAATTCTTTTGACTTCTGATCCACTCTCTACTTTATGGTTTTTACTATATTTTCAAACATATTCTTAGACATAGATGGCAGAAGAGAGTGATTCTTTCCCTTACAGTCTTAGATAATTCAACTTCTGATAATATTATATCACCACGCTGTTGATTTCTAATCCATTTACCTCTCTGGCATGCATTTCTGATAAGATACATACTCAAAAAATTATCATAAAGCTGCATGTATTAAATAGTAGCTGATTAGAAAACATGGAAAAATTAATACTCAAAAGAACAATTGAGGAAATTTCTTTGGGAGGTGACCGTTAGGCTGGCCTCAGATGGTTGCTAGTTTCTGAGTCACAGAAGATAGGATGGACACAGGCATAGAGGAAAGCAGAAGATCTTAGGGAAATCATTGTATTAGTCAAAAGAGGTTGTTATGGACACAGCTAGAGAGGTCAATTGGAATTTATTCATAGGGAACCTGTAAAAGTGGAAGTCTAAAGAGTTTGTACTACTCTTCGTATGTGCTAATGAGCAAAAACTGCCACCGCAAAACCCAAAACAGCACTTTCAATAGGACTTGACATGTCTGAATCACAATATACCATCCTTTTCCCGGAGAGCTACAGGTGACCAATATTGATATTTTGTGTTATCTTACTTGGATATATCCTTTCTCAACTCATGACTTAATATTTATGTTTTTCTGTTTTAACCCTAGGTGTCCTTGGATTCTTTTTAAACTTTACGCATCCTCTCCTCTTTCTGGAAAGTGACAGTGTATCAGCGTATTTTTAAATGTATACCAAGGCTACTTTGGGGAAACAATGCCCTCTAACATCAGCTTTTGGTCCACCTCAGGGCTTCCCTGATAGCTCAATCGGGAAATAATCCAACTGCAATTCTGGACATCCTGGCTCGATTCCTGTGTCGGGAAGTTCCACTGGAGAAGTGATAGGCTTCCTATTCCAGTATTCTTTGGCTTCCTTTGTGGCTCATCTGGTAAAGAATCCAACTGTAATTTGGGAAACTTGGGTTCCATCTCTGAATTTGGAAGATCCCATGGAGAGGGGAAGGCTAACAACTCCAGGATTCTCGCCTGCAGAATTCCATGGACTGTATAGTCCATGGGCTTGCCAAGAGTCCAACAGGACTGAGTGACTTTCATTTTCAGCTCTTCAGGCCTAGCAATTGGTTACCTTCCCCTATAACAGCAAGCATTTCAGTAAGTCCTACTGCAGGGTGTTAAAGTGTGATAGTGTTAAATGGTGATTATATATACAGATCTGAAATCACACTACTGACCTATATGTAGATATATGGTCTCTCTGTCCATATCATCCTGGTGGCTGCTTTAGGTAATTAATTTTCTACAGGCAAGGCATGAAAGTGCTCCCACTTCCTTTGAAAGGACAGCACACTGAGGGTGTCTTTCATTCTTATTGATTTTAAATCACATTCAGTGACTGACTTTAAATCATCAACTGGGTCTCCCAGGAGTTAAAGTGCCAGAAAGATTTAATCAGGAAGCTGCAGTCCAGATAAAAGATACCATATCATTGACTTAAAATCTGAACTCAACTCTTGATGCTGATGGTGAAACTGTGTTTTAATTTTTTCTAAAATATTTTCTGAAGACACACAGGATTCCTCTGGTCAGAGACTCTGCCTTATATATTTGCAAATTTGATTGACTACTCCTAGAACCTTTTTAAACATTTCAAAATTGAAAGTTAACACCAAATAAAATATTCCATGCTCTTACTTTTAAACCATGATAAACTTTTAGAATATGGACTAACAAAATACTTTATTGGGGAAGAATGTTTTACCACTGTTGTTATTTAGAAATGCTAGGGTATGGTGATAAATAAAAGACCAGCTTTTACTCAGTGTTATATTAATACTTGTATCAAAAGTCTCTGTACAAACTACCGTGGCTGTCCAGTGGTTAGGACCCCATGTTTTCACTAGAAGGGGAATGGGTTCCCTGGTCAGGGAACTACAATCCCACAACCTGCATAGTGCCTCTCCCAATAAAGAAATTCTCGTGGGTGGTGATCCTGTTTGTCATCTGCGCTGGGATTGGGCTACACCCACTCCCCTGCCTTTGGGAACACACTTCTCCCACCAATTTCTTAGCATAACAGTGGCCTAATTGAATTTGATGTGTTCCCTCCAAACATCATTTTAGTCCTTGGGAGTGCTAGTTGTGGGTTTTAGTTGTATCAGCATTTGTGCCTTCTGAGAACCTTCAGCTGACAGCATAGGCGAGTGATGCAACAAACCCTAGTATGAGGTAGGGGACCAGGAGGTGATTTCTGCCCATCCTGGGGCAGAGTTTCACATTTACAGTCAGAGTTTCAGATTCAAGGGGAGCTTCACATTAACCATCCCCATGTGAAACCCTCTTCCTATCTAGGTTCTGGCAAACTAAACCCTATTGTCATTCCATACCCAAAACAAAGGCAGTAACACCACACCACTACTCCTTGCCACTGAGATCAATTGTTAAGCAAGGTTATCCATCTTCAGTGCAGACTCCTGACCCAGTCCAGACCTCTACACCTTGGCTAACTGGGGACCTGAGTATCTGTTCCCCAACTTCTTGGGACCCCATATCCCTCCCTTTTCAGGTGCTCACCTCTTCTCTTCTTTCCCTCCCATCCATCAGAAAATTCACACACACAAACATAATATTTTCACCATTTGATGTTTATTTTAATTGCAGCCATCAGTTTACTATGTTAGTGTAAGAGTCAGTCTTTTCCTGGTTGGCCATTTCTAAGAAAGCAGACCTCTGGAGACACAATTCTAAACTGTCTGACCTTTTATATTCAGTTATTGGCTGCCCAGGTTGTAATTCTCCAGGGTCTCTCATTCTGGGGTGGCTGAGCTTATCTTCTCTTTTGATTCTGCCTCCTTCTTTGACTCTGTCTCATATCTCTATACCATTTTTTGCTTTGATTCAGTTTCTTGCATGCACAGGAACAGAAAAAACAATTTGGCTTTCTTGTTTTCTTCACCTTCTTCAATTGAGTGGCATATGACCGTATTTTCTTTTTCAGGGCTCCTTGTAGAGCTCTTCTGAACCTCATGGTCATCTTTCGTGACTATAAAAGCAAGGGAAGGTTACTATTTTTGAGGAAAGAGCTTAAAAACTGAACTGGAAGGGAGATTTCATGAAATGGGTTGTGGGCTGATGAGGGCTTTTGTGCCAGGCAGGGCAGTGTAGAGGACTTGGACAGCAAAGTCAATGAATAACACTGGGAGCATAGATGGAGTCATCTGACCTTCACACTGCCTCTGTATCTCTGTTGACAAAAGTTCTTTCTTCCTTTCATCCTTGAAGCTAACTGCATTGCAACTCTTCTTGGCTGTTGTGGCTTCCTGGTTACCTTAGTCATGATGATACCATGAAGTGGCCTAACCCAGAATCTCTACCTCTGATCTCCCTATATATACCTTCTTAGCACAATGAGGAGCCACACCCTTCAATTTGATTGGTCAGATAGGCACTCCCCTAGCCAATGGTGGCTTGAGGGTATTAGACATCACAGTGTACCACTTTGCTCATCAATATTGGCTAGTGGATGCTAAGGGAGGCCATGATATAACTTTCCCAATCCTGATACCTCTGTGTCTGATTCTGGGGAATGCTGATTCAGGGGCATGGTGCTTCTTCTCATGACCTTCAGACTTTCCTTCAGTTCCCTTTATTCTTTGACTTATATGTCTGCCTTCAACACTCCTGACTCTTCCATCCCTCTATGAATCTCTGAAAAACACTTTCCATCCTACTTCAGAAATTTAGAGTCCTCTAGTCACTTCAACTATAGACCACCCTCTTCTTGTTGGGTATTCTTGAGGGGCTTAAGGAACTTAACAGCAAGAGCTTAAGGTGAAAAGATAATTAAGAACAAGTTGGATGTTTTTCTACTCCAATGAGCTTTAGAGACCCCCAGTCTTGGTGAATCCTCAGTCTGTTGCCCCAAGGTCAATACACAGTCTCCATAAGATTATACAACAGGAAAAAGAAAGTGTTAAATGTCTCCTCCACTAATATTGTTGGGGACAATTCAATTGTCATAATTCAACTTGCCCCATCTACCAGAAATACATTCCTGAATATTTTTTTTTAAACCTAAAGTCCTCAAAGGGAAGAGTCAGATCATCATCACACCACTGACTCTTGACTGAATCACTTCCCCAGTGGTCCCTCATTGACAGTTACCAGTAGGCAGGGCCCACTGTGGTGCTAACCAATAGCTGAACAAGACAAGTACCAGTAGGTAGCTGATTGATAGTTGGTTGCTTGTGGGCGGGGTCCAGTGAGGCACTGACCAATGGTTGAGCAAGACCCATTGCCTAGTAACAGGATGCAGAGTAATAAGGCACAGTGATGGGTACCTGCTAAGAGCTGTGCTCATGCTGCTCTGTTATATAAGGACACTTTGGGTCCAACATGCTGGAATCTTTTTGATTCCAGCAACCTCAGATTTTTATTTCACATGCTAATTTAACATTTGCACATCATTATTTTCATTATATTCCCAGGCATACCTGTCACCAGTGCTTATCTCTATGTCCCTCCAACAACTATCACTTGACCACATTCTCAGCATATAGATAGTATAGCTAATAGTTCAAAGCCAAGAAGATTGTGAAGGCCAGACCACCTGTAAAGCTATTTTGACCAACCTTAACCTCACAGTGATTCTTATTCTATTCACAGTTGAACAGAACAGGATGAGCACAGTCCTTAAAAGACAGCCTTTAATGTGCTTCCTTTCAACTCACCCTGTTCCTAGGCAACAGGTGTTGCTCAGCCTTGCTTGTTGCCTCAGAGGGCCCCATTCACAAGCAGCCAATTGTCAATGAATGAGCATTAGTTGTCCTGCTCAACTATTGGTTGGTACCATATTTGGGAGTCAAGGGTAGTGTGGTAGTCATCAGGTTGAGAGTAAGATAAGAGGCAGACTCAGGCCTTCTTCTAGAGGCCTTGGAGCTCATCCAGCTTTGGGCCATCAGGTGAGCTCGAGTGTCCAGGGAATAGAATGGAGACTATATCCTGTAGTGCTCCAGAGCCCTCACTAAGGCCCTCCACTAGCCTTGGCCCAGGCCTTGAGGAGCGATGAAGCTCTCCCTCATCCCTCTTTCTGCAACCCACTAGCAGTGGGCATCTTTCTAAGTCTCAGTTTCTGAGAATTGGCCTCCCTATATGGAAAGCCTGAGGAGACTGGATTGGGTGCCTGGCTCTGCCAGGAATGAGACCTGGAGAGAATATGGAAACTTGGCCCTGAAGGAGCTGCTGACTGAGATCTGCTTTCCCTTAACCAGGACTGGGACATTTCAGGGTGGAAATTATGACTTGAGACTTTGCCCTTACTTGTCAGAACAGAGAATAACATTCATCTGATAGAGATTTACAGGAACATCATTACCTGACCATGACCTGACCTTTAGAACAAAGGATCTGACACCAAGAAGTCTGAAACTAACCTCAACTCTCTCTAACATTTGTTTTTGAATGGATTTACTGAAAACTTTCAATAACTTTGGCTTCTTAGGGCATAAGCCACCCATCTTCTTGTATGAATTGTAATAAACCATTCTCTGTTCCAAACTCTAATGTTTAGTGTTTAAGGGTCTCATTTTGCATCAGGCACATATACTTGCCATTTCAGTAACAACAATACAATCTAAGGACAGACTTTGCCTCTTTAAAACAACAGCAGAGGCTGGCCAAGTGCTCACAATGATCCATAACATACCCACTGACTTGGCTTAACTAAACTTCAGCCAAGCTTCTCTCCTCTAAACTTCAGCTTTCTCCTAAGCTTGAGCAAGCACTAAAAGTCAAACTTTTCTGTCTCCCTTAATAGCTCATTTTGGGAGTTAACTCACTACAGAGAGAAACACTTCCACTTAAACTGCTCTATCATGCTGTCTGCTCATCCATCTCCACCACTTGCCCCGTCACACACACACACACACACACACACACACACACACACACACACACAGAGTTGCTGCTTACCATCCTTATCCTTCCATGTTAAAGAAACATCTTTTCTGTTTTATTTTGAGACATGTAAAGAACTTGTAGTCAAAGCATTCTCCCTATTGTGAACAGTTCAGTTCAGTCACTCAGTATTGTCTGAATCTCTGTGTAACTTGTACTGCAGCACACCAAGCTTCCCTGTCCATCACCAACTCCCACAGCTTGGTCAAACTCAAGTCCATTGAACCAGTGATGCCTTCCAGCCATCTCATTCTCTGTCATCTTCTTCTCTGGCCTTCAATCTTTCCCAGCATTAGAATATTTTCCAGTGAGTCAGTTTTCACATTAGGTGGTGAAATTACTGGAGGTTCAGCTTCAGCATCAGTCCTTCCAATGAATATTCAGGACTGATTTCCTTTAGGATTGGCTGGTTTGATCTCCTTGCAGTCCAAGGGACTCTCAAATTTCTTCTCCAACAGCACAGTTCAAAAGCATCAATTCTTTGGCACTCAGCTTTCTTTATTGTCCAACTGTCACATCAATAATTGACTACTAAAAAAACCTTAGCTTTGACCTACAGACCTTGGTTGGTAAAGTAATATCTGTGCTTTTTAATATTCTGTCTTTGTTGGTCATAGCTTTTCTTCCAAGGAACAAGCATCTTTTAATTTCAAGGCTGCTATTACCATCTTCAGTGTTTTTGGAGCCCAAGAAAATAAAGTCTGCCACTTTTCCCATTGTTTCCCCATCTATTTGCCATGAAGTGATGGGACTGGATGCCATGGTCTTCGTATTTGGAATGTTGAGTTAAGCTAGCTTTTTCACTCTCCTCTTTCACCCTCATCAAGAGCTTCTTCAGTCCCTTTTTGCTTTATGCCTTAAGAGAGGTATCATATGCATATTGAGTTTCTTGATATTTCTCTAGGTAATCTTCATTCCATCTTGGGCTTCATCCAGTTCAACACTTTGAGGATATACTCTGCATGCAAATTAAATAAACAGGGTGACAGTATACATTCTTGATGTACTCTTTTCCCTATTTGGAACGAGTCTGTTGTTCCATGTCTGGTTCTAACTGTTGCTTCTTGCCCTGCATACATGTAAGATGGTCTTGTATTCCAATCTCTTTAAGAATTTTTCACAATTTCTTGTGACCCATACAGCTGGATGGTTTAACCTAGTCAGTGAAAGATATATATATTTTTTCTCCAATTCTCTTCCTTTTTCTATGTTCCAAAGGATGTTGACAATTTGATATTTTTTTCCTCTGCCTTTTCTCAATCCATCTTGAACATATGAAAGTTCTTGGTTCAAGTATTGTTGAAGCCTGTCTTGGAGAATTTGCAGCATTACTTTGGTACTATGAGAGATTACTCTATCATCATATTAATTTCAAATCAATTTCTTCTTATATTAGTCTGGATTTATTTTTATTAAATTGTAAAAATGGACATAAATTCATTGGTATAATGTTTATTTCCAACTTCAGTTCAGTTCAGTTGCTCAATCATGTCCGAATCTTTGAGATCCCATGAATCACAGCACGTCAGGCCTCCCTGTTCATTATTCATTACCATCTCTCAGAGTTCACTCAGCTTCATGTCCATCGAGTCCATGATGCCATCCAGCCATCTCATCCTCAGTCGTCCCCTTCTCCTCCTGCCCTCAATCCCTCCCAGTATCAGAGTCTTTTCCAATGAGTCAACTCTTCCCATGAGGTGGCCAAAGTACTGGAGTTTCAGCTTTAGCATCATTCCTTCCAAAGAAATCCCAGGGTTGATCTCCTTCAGAATGGACTGGTTGGATCTCCTTGCAGTGCAAGGGAAGCTCAACAGTCTTCTCCAACATCAAAATTGGAAACCATCCATTCTTCAGCGCTCAGTCTTCTTTAAGGTTCAGCTCTCACATCAGTACATGACTACTGGAAAAAGCATAGCTTTGACTATCTTTACGTTCATGGCTACAGTCACTGTCCACAATGATTTTGGAGGCCAAGAAACTAAAATCTGTTATCACTTCCACTTTTCCCCATCTGTTTGCCATTAAAGTTCAGTTTAGTTCAGTCATTCAGTCATGTCTGACTCTTTGTGACCCCACGGACTACAGGACACCAGGCTTCGCCATCTATCACCCACTCCCAGAGTTTACCCAAATGCATGTCCATTGAGTTGGTGATACCATCCAACCATCTCATCCTCTGTCATCCCCTTCTCCTCCTGCCCCTCAATCTTTCCCAGCATCAGGGTCTTTTCAAATGAGTCAGCTCTTTGCATCAGGTGGCCAAAGTATTGGAGCTTCAGTTCAACATCAGTCCTACCAATGAACACTCAGTATTGATCTCCTTTAGGATGGACTGGTTGGATCTTCTTGCAGTCCAAGGGACTCTCAAGAGTCTTCTCCAACACCACAATTCAGAAGCATCAATTCTTTGGTGCTCAGCTTTCTTTATATTCCAACTCTCACATCCATACATGACCACTGGAGAAACCATAGCCTTGACTAGATGGACCTTTGTTGGCAAAGTAATGTCTCTGCTTTTTAATATGATGTCTAGGTTAGTCATAGCTTTTCCTCTAAGGAGTAAGTGTCTTTTAATTTCATGGCTTTAGTCACAGATGGGAGCAGATGCCATGATTTAGTTTTTTGAATGTTGAGTTTTAAACCAGATTGTTTACTCTCCTCTTTCACCCTCGTCAAGAGGCTCATTAGTTCCTCTTCACTTTCTGCCATTAGAAAGGTATCATTTGCCTGTCTGAGGTTGTTGACATTTCTCCCAGAAATCTTGATTCCAACTTGTGATTCATCTAGCTGGGCATTTTCTGTGATGTACTGCTCTGAATATCAGTTAAATAGCAGCTGACAGTATATAACCTTGTCATACTCCTTTCCCAATTTTGAACCAGTCAATTATTCCATGTCTAGTTCCAACTGGTGCTTCTTGACTAAGAAGTTTCAAATCCTAAAGGCACTAAAAATGAGTCCAGAATTGATATTCCCCTCTCTCTACTTCTGAAAGCCTGCTGGCTCTAGTCATTATCTGAGGAGTGATCAATACTCTTCACCATGACAAGGCTGTGATCCATGATGGGCTTATGAAATTTACTAATAATTATCTGTGATTATAACTACCAGTAAGTGGACTAAATATTCTTATTTAAATCTCACAGAAGACATTTAATATAAGTCCTATTAATTTATATTATACATATGAGAAATCCAAGAGTCAGGCAGATGTAGCCATTCTCCTTGGAAAACAGGGTTCAAATTCAAGTTTATCTGACCACAAAAGAGTTTTATGTGATTCATTTATGTAGCCATTTTAATTAATGANTTCTAATTTCATGGCTGCAGTGACCATCTGCAGTGATTTTGGAGCCCCCCAAAATAAAGTCTGACACTGTTTCCACTGTTTCCCCATCTATTTCCCATGAAGTGATGGGACCAGATGCCATGGTCTTCGTTTTCTGAATGTTGAGCTTTAAGCCAACTTTTTCGCTCTCCTCTTTCACTTTTATCAAGAGGCTTATTTGCGCCTCTTAACTTTCTGCCATAAGGGTGGTGTCATCTGCATATCTGAAGTTCTTGATATTTCTCCCAGCAATCTTGACTCCAGCTTGTGTTTCTTCCAGTCCAGCGTTTCTCATTATGTACTCTGCATATAAGTTAAATAAGCAGGGTGACCATATACAGCCTTGACGTACTCCTTTTCCTATTTGGAACCAGTCTGTTGTTCCATGTCCAGTTCTAACTGTTGCTTCTTGACCTGCATACAGATTTCTCAAGAGGCAGGTTAGGTGCTCTGGTATTCCCATCTTTTGAAGAACTTTCCACAGTTTATTGTGATCCACACAGTCAAAGGCTTTGGCATAGTCAATATAGCAGAAGTAGATGTTTTTTCTGGAACTCTCTTGCTTTTTCCATGATACAGCGGATGTTGGCAATTTGATCTCTGCCTTTTCTAAAAACAGCTTGAACATCAGGGAGTTCATGGTTCACGTATTGCTGAAGCCTGGCTTGGAGAATTTTGACCATTACTTTACTAGCATGAGAGATGAGTGCAATTGTGTGATAGTTTGAGCATTCTTTGGCATTGCCTTTCTTTGGGATTAGAATGAAAACTGACCTTTTCCAGTCCTGTGGCCACTGCTGAGTTTTCCAAATTTGCTAGCATGTTGAGTGTAGCACCTTCATAGCATCACCTTTTAGGATTTGAAACAGCTCAACTGGAATTCCATCACCTCCACTAGCTTTGTTCGTAGTGATGCTTTCTAAGGCCCACTTGACTTCACATTCTAAAATGTCTGGCTCTAGATGAGTGATTACATCATCATGATTATCTGGGTCATGAAGATCTTTTTTGTACAGGTCTTCCGTGTATTCTTGCCACCTCTTCTTAATATCTTCTGCTTCTGTCAGGTCCATACCATTTCTGTCCTTTATCAAGCCCATCTTTGCATTTCCAACTTAACAGGTATTAATTAACCCCCTGAAATATTTCAGGCACTGTTGTGGGTACAAGGGGCACATCACTAACCAGTATCCACGGCCTTGCTCTCATGGGGCTTACATTCTAGTCAGGGAAGATGGAAGGTTAACATTAACGACAAAATAGTGAATTATAAAGTATCGAGAGAACCTTATGAGTTATGAGAAATGGGGAGTTCCCCCCCACCCCGGAGGTTAATGAGGGAAGGCCTTTTTAATCCAGGACATTTAAGCAAAGACTTAATTAAAGACATGAGGGACTGACCTTGTGATTATCTTGGGGAAATAATTCTGGGGAGAGGAAATAGCCAGGGCAAAAGTCCATCCCCAATTGGTATTGTCTGCGTCCTTCCAATAGAACAAGGAGGCTGGTGCAAGTGGGACCAGGTGAGTGAGGAGAAGACTAGGAAGTGATGAGCTGCTATTGAGAGAGAACAGGGCAGGAAAAGGAGGAAAGCAATATTGAACTTATCATTCTATTTATGTAATGATTTTTTCACAGTACACAAAGCACACTGGGCTGTGGTGGTAAAGAGGAGAGGCATTTATCATAGTCTGATGGCAAAGAGGCGGAGGAAGGGTACTTTTAAGTAAAGACACCTGAGATGAAGCCTGAACCACCTAAAGTAGATAGATCACCAAGTGAAAATCTGTGAAAGTGCTTCCCAGACAGTGGAAGGAGAAAACGCAAAGGCATTGAGACCCCAAAAAGCTGGTTATACATACATTGAATATGACTGAAAAAAGGTATGATGGGGAAATTGTGAAGAAACATGGCATTGACGGTAAAGAGAAGAACATGAAGGGACAGCTGGGCATATGTTAACTTAATGTCTGGGTTATTCTGCTTTGAAGGTGCATTATTAATGTTTTCTAACTACAAATATATACTCGAGGCAAAGCAATATGGAAATTCAAAAGGAAGTATAAAAATGAAATTAGAGAACACCAATAAGTGTGTCAATAGAAATATATACTGTTAATATTTTATCTTGGTTGTTCTACTTAAATGTTTATAACGTATCTATTATCTATGTTGTATAATGCTAAATATATATATATATGTGTGTGTATAATACACTTATATTTGGATGAACATATATACATCAGTGATTTTTTTTTAATTTAGACAAATTGAATAAACTATATGTTATATTGTAGCCATCCTTTTCTATACAATATGCTGGGAGAATTTTTCCATCTCAATGAACATGTATCTGCCGTTATTTCTAAGGGTTACTATAGTGTTCAAATGCTTGCTTATTCCATACTAGTGCTATGAAGACAGGAGCCATGTGTGTCTTGTTTATTGGTTGCTTCTGTATCTTTTCAATTGTAAATTTGGCTGTAATACACATTGAGGTTCATGTATCTTTTCAAATTAGTGTTCATTTTCTTCTTATATTTACCTAGGAATGGGATTGGAGAAGGCAATGGCACCCCACTCCAGTACTCTTGCTTGGAAAATCCCATGGACAAAGGAGCCTGGTAGGCTTCAGTCCATGGGGTTGCTAAGAGTCAGACACGACTGAGCAACTTCACTTTCACTTTTCACTTTCACTCATTGGAGAAGGAAATGGCAACCCACTCTAGTGTTCTTGCCTGGAGAATCCCAGGGAAGGGGGAGCCTGGTGGGCTGCCGTCTATGGGGTTGCACAGAGTAGGACATGACTGAAGCAACTTAGCAGCAGCAGCAGTGGGATTGCTGGGTCACATGGTAGTTCTATTTTTAGTTTTTTGAGAAACTTCCATGGTGTTTTCCTTAGTAACTGCACAAATTTACATTCCTGCCAATTAAGTACAATGGCTTCCTTTTCTCCACATCCTTGCCAACATTTGTATTTTCAGACATTTTAATTTGATGATAGCCATTCTGATGGGTGTGAGGTGATATCTTCTTGTGATTTTGATTTCCATTTCTTTGATGTTTAGTGATGTTCAGCATTTTTTTCATTTGCCTATTAGTCATCTACATATCTTCTTTGGAGAAATTCAGATCTTCCCATTGTTTAGTATTTTTTTCCTTAAATATTGAGTTGTATAATCTGTTTATATATTTTGTATGCTGTCCCCTTATTGTCATGTCATTTGCAAATATTTACTCCCATTCAGTAGACTGTCTTTTCATTTTGTAAATGTTTTTGCTTGCTGTGGAAAAGGTTTTAAGTTTAAGTTGATCTCATTTTCTTTTTCTTTTGTTTCCTTTGCNACTGGAATTCCCTCACCTACACTAGCTTTGTTTGTAGTGATACTTTCTAAGGCCCACTTGATGTCACATTCCAGGATGTCTGGCTCTAGGTAATTGTGAGTGATCACACCATCATGATTATCTTGGTCGTGAAGATCTTTTTTGTACAGTTCTTCTGTGTATTCTTGCCATCTCTTCTTCATATCTTCTGCTTCTGTCAGGTCCATACCATTTCTGTCCTTTAATGAGCCCATCTTGGCATGAAATATTTCCTTGGTATCTCTCATTTTCTTGAAGAGATTTCTAGCATTTCCCATTCTATTTTTCCTCTATTTCTTTGCATTGATCACTGAGGAAGGCTTTCTTATTTCTCCTAGCTATTCTTTGGAACTCTGCATTCAAATGGGTATATCTTTCCTTTTCTCCTTTGCTTTTTGCTTCTGTTTTTTTCACAGCTATTTGTAAGGCCTCATCAGATAGCCATTTTGCTTTTTTACATTTTTTCTTGGTATTTTCAGAGGAATTAAATATGTATATTCAAATTCCCATCTTATTATTTTATACCACTGCAATAAGCATGAGGAATTTATATATCTAGGAAACCTGAAGTGTTCTTCATGGCAGGGATTCAAATATATAAACTGCATTAATTTGGAAATGAGCTACATTTAAATTCTTCAAGGAATTAAATCAAAATATATACACAATGAAAGAAAATAATTTTTTATTGTTTCCAGTTTGTCATTTAGCCTTTAATGTAATTGTGAAGGCTAAACACATTTTTTTTTTTAATGGAGACTCTATTCCTCCGAAATCAAGTAAAGAGACTGCTGCTGCTACTGCTGCTAAGTCATTTCAGTCGTGTCTGACTCTGTGCGACCCCATAAATGGCAGCCCACCAGGCTCCCCCATTCCTGGGATTCTCCAGGCAAGAACACTGGAGTGGGCTTCTATTTCCTTCTCCAGTGCATGAAAGTGAAAAGTGAATGTGAAGTAGCTCAGTCATGTCTGACTCTTCGTGACCCCATGAACTGCAGCCCACCAGACTCCTCTGCCCATGGGATTTTCAGGCTAGCTTCCTATTTATTAGTTTAGCAAAATGATTTTAAAACTTTTTGTCCTTCTTCTGGCAACAGGCTTGTCACTTCAAACAATTTTAAGGGAGGTAGGTGTGATGATTACTTGGTAATAATGTCATATTATGCCGTAAATTGAGGTTATTACCATTGTTTGCAACCAAGAGAAGAACAAAGTTTTTCTGGCTGTATTGTGTGACTTAACAGGACAAGGGACACAAATGAACAATACCAAAAGGAAATTGTGTTCTGTTGAGATGAAATGAGATGAAAATATGAACTGTAAATGAATAATGACTAAGTTTTTCCACCAATGTGTTTGTTCGTTTTCTCCAAGAACATACTGCTCTTGGACTGTTGTTGGAATTTAGTTGGCAAAATATTTCAATCTGTCATGTGTTAAATGTAATTCGTTCAAAGCATAACATCAGAAAGACATGACATTACTTTACTAAAGTCCACAAAAGGCATGTGCCCACTGTGTGGGGATCAGTCCTTTAGAAGGAATATAAATGATAAGAACAGGTGCTAAAATTACAGTTCCTAATCTAAAAGAACTTAAAATATAAGTCAGATCCTAAAGAAACAGCCTGNTTACTTTACTAAAGTCCACAAAAGGCATGTGCCCACTGTGTGGGGATCAGTCCTTTAGAAGGAATATAAATGATAAGAACAGGTGCTAAAATTACAGTTCCTAATCTAAAAGAACTTAAAATATAAGTCAGATCCTAAAGATAAAGCTGATATCCATATATGTATATCATTTCAGTGTGAGAGAAAACCAAGAGGAAGAATATAGAAAGACTGAAGTCAGTAGAAGGATGCTGGATTGATTTTTAAATGACAGCTCTAAATTGGCCTTATTTTTTGCAGCTTTATTCATTCATTTATCAGTGTTGTTCATACTGGAGTCTCTGCTTGGTGCCTAGAATATAGACCTGAAAGTAATAATAACTACTATTGTCTACTGAATGCTTATTATGCAACAGTACTTATGGTAGGCAGGCTATTAACATGCCCTTTCTTATTTATTCCTCACAAGAACTTTGAATGACAGTTATTATTATTCCTAATGACTTTTTAAATATTTATCAGTTAAAGGGTCACCATAAGAAACAACCTCTTCAGTTTAGGATCATTTGCGGAGGAGGGCAGGATTTTATAAAGGAATTAATTATAAAGGTGTGGGTAGGGTACAGAGGAAACTCAAAGGATAGTGCAGGAACCTGGGCTAAAAGTGGCACAATTGTCACTACTTGTAGTGTGAAAGGAGCAGGGCAGGGGGAGATGGTTGTGTAAAGGTGGGCTCCTGAAGAGGAACAGTGACAGTCTGTCTAGGAACAGTCTGGCATCAGCCACCTAGCAGAGACGTAACCAGGGGGATCAGTCTGACCAGGGGGATCAGTCCTTTGATCTCACTGCCCTCCCTCCTTCAATCTCCTTGGGGTTTTCTGTGGACCAAACAACCTCAAACCAGATAAACAAGTGTATGGATTTCCTATCAGTCAGTCCATGGGGTAGAAAGTTGGATGGAGGAGGGTGGAAAATATATATGGAGGCACATTCATATCCAGTACACAAGGCCACACAATAAATAACAGTTACATAATTTGAACCCAAGTGTAAATGGTTTCAGTGCCCATGAGTTTTTCATGAAGCACTTTAATCTTACATAGTTCTGCCTTGATAAGATTGTCATTGGATAGTAGAGACACTTCTATTAACAACTACAGTCCTCCTGTAAAGAAGTGAGCTAGATGAAGAAGGTGAGTTAGTGATTTTGAGACACACCTATCTCTAGCTTATAAACTTCCAAAGGCCTATGGTTTGCTGTGGCTTTAGACTTTGCCAAGATCTAGGAGTCTGCTTTAAGTATGAAGCTTTTAGGGCACTATGATCCAGAGATAAATTAGACATCTTAAGGATCTCATAGTTGAGTATGATTTACATACATACATGTCTTTGTGTAATATGTGTATGTGTGTCACATGTTTATGTGTCATATGTGTGTATATACATACATAGATATACATGAGTATTATAAGTATGTGTATTCAGTTCAGTTCAGTCACTCAGTCATGTCTGACTCTTTGTGACCCCATGAATCACAGCACTCCAGGCCTCCCTGCCCATTACCAACTCCTGGAGTTCACTATAGATGTATGCATGTGTGTATATATATGTATGTATATACACACTATAAATACCTAACTAAAATATGTGTCCAGATTTCTGGAAATTGCAAGAATAATCAATTCTCTGTAGTATCATGGAGGAGGAAACTATCAGAATATGACTGAGGGTTGGAGAAATAAAGGTTTAATAGAAGTGTCGTTAAAATAGGACTAGGAGAATCAGGAAGTACTCAGGTTAACTGGAACTGAAATCCTAGAACCTTTATTGGGGAATGTTTATTTCTTGGACTTCACTAACCTATCTGGGACCAAACTCTGATCTCCAAGAATTTGGTCTGGGGATGGAACAGATGGAAGAATACTGAGAATTGACTGTACAATGTGTGTCTGTGTGTATGTATGTGTGAGTCACTCAGTCATGTCTGACTCTGCTATCCCATGGGAGGTAGCCTGCCAGGCTTCTCTGTTCATGGAATTTTGCAGGCAAGAATACTGAAAGAGGTTGCTAGGGGATGGTTCTTCCCAACCCTGGGGTTGAAACCAGGTCTCCTGCCTTGTAAGCAGATGCTTTACTGTCTGAGCCACCAGGGAAGTCCCTGGTGTACATTATACCTCTTCTAAAATGAAGCAAAATTCTGGTGGAGGCTTTCATTGTTTTTGGTAACATTTTCTCATCTTCAATTTAAAGTATTTATATGATTTTCTTCTGGCAAAAATATTTGTCATCAAGGTACAGTTTTTTTCTTTGCTAAAGCATACTTTAGTGAACTTTATGAAACTAAAATGAAAGTAGGGGTAGAAATGCAATCTTCACTCAAGGCAGAGTATAATATTTATAACCAAATTTCATTATTCATATAAAATCTGTAAATGTCCTTCAATATGTTCTTGGAATTCAGCCAAAAGGCAAGATTTTAGTACAGATATTAGCAGCATCAATACTAAAAATCAAATAGAGAAGGAATTCTTCTTTTGATTGACTTCTAACTTTGGCAAACTTATAAGCATCTCAATTATGGCAAAGCAAATCCAAAAACATATAAGCAAAATTATGCTAAAAATTCTAAGCCCTGTCACTCAGTGAATACTTCATTTAATTGTTCTCTGGGAATAGCTTTTCAATAATGAGAATATTTCTCTCCCATCCCTTTCCAGTGATACCTGCACTTAGCAGTAGCTGAAATCAACCTTCAGCCTTAGTAATAGCATCTAAATAAATATTAAAACTTCTGGAAACTCACTAAGAAGCATTTTTTACATAAAATCAAATTATTTTCCATACATCTTTACAGTTGGGCACAGTTTTTAAGATGCTTGTTCAATATTCAGCTACTTGGAGTTGAGTAAACTGAAGCTCTGTGAAGCAAAGTAACTTTAAAAGTTCATCTTGCTTCCTTTGTTGCCCATTTCCCCCAAATTTTGATGATCTATCTAACCATCCTGGTTCATCCTGTACAGCTATCTTCAGGTCCCCCTTTTCTATCAAATTTACTCTGTAACCTGCATACCAAGATCTGTTGATTCCACATGAAAAATGTATATTAAATTCAATGTTTAATTGCCTTTCCCTCTATGACTGCTCTAGTTCAAGCTACCATCATCTTTTTTTTTTTTAATACAGTTTTGATGAATTCCTTTCAGTTACCAGGAAGAGTCAACATTTTAAAATATAAAGTACAAAGATTGTATTCAGTTCAGTTCAGGTGCTCAGTCATTTCCGACCCTTTGCGACCCCATGAACCACACGCCAGGCCTCTCTGTCCATCACCACTCCCTGAGTCCACCCAAACCTATGCCCATTGAGTCAGCGATGCCATCCAACCATCTCATCCTCTGTCGTTCCCTTCTCCTCCTGCCCTCAATCTTTCCCAGCATCAAGGTCTTTTCAAATGAGTCAGCTCTTCGCATCAGGTGGCCAAAGAATTGAATTTTCAGCTCAACATCAGTCCTTCCAGTGAACACCCAGGACTGATCTCCTTTAGGATGGACTGGTTGGATCTCCTTGCAGTCCAAGGGACTCTCAAGAGTCTTCTCCAACACCACAGTCCAAAAGCATCAATTCTTTGGTGCTCAGCTTTCTTTATAACCCAACTTTCACTTCCATACATGACCATTCAGTTTCAACTATCCAAACATCATTTTATGTGCTCACTTATCACCCAATCCAACTAAATATTCAACTCTCTAGAAAAATGTGGTTCTCTTTCTTCCCTAAGCATGCAAATATTACACATTCTCAGAATGTATTTTTCTCTTTATGTAAAGACCTTTACTTTTGCTTGCCTACTGAATATCTTTGTCATCTTTTGACATGCTGCTCAAATGTAAATTTGTCTTCAAAAGCTTCTCTACCAGGGGCGATCCTAAGATGGTGGAGGAATAGGAATCAAAAGAACATTTGAACACTGAGCAAATTCCACAAAACAACTTCTGAATTCTAGCAGAGAATATCAGACACCCAGAAAGGCAGCCTATTGTCTTCCAAAGGAGGTAGGACAAAATATAAAAAGATAAAAAGAGAGACAAGAGCTAGGGATGGAGATCTGTCCCAGGAAGGGAGTCTTAAAAAAGAAGTTTCCAAACACCAGGGAACATTGTCACCAGCGGGTCTGTGGAGAGTCTTGAAATCTCAGAAGGCAATATAACCAGGAAGAAAATAAATAAATAAATAAACCCCACAGATTATATGCCTAACGGCAACTCCCAGTGCTCACAGCAACCGCCAGCAAGTAGGGGCTGAACAGGGAGGCACTTGCTGCATTGCTTAGGGTAAGGACCAAGCCAAATGCCCTGAGGGCAATCTGAGGGAACTAACTTGATATAGCAACCCAGACTGTGGGATAGCCAGAGAGAGAGGGAAAAAAAGAGAGAGAGAGAGAGAGAGAGTCATCCCATAAAAAGCCCTAACCTAGCAGCAGGAGCAGCAAGACACTACCAGGCCAACTCACAGAACAAAGGACTGAGCGAATTCCAGAGGAGAGCTAGCAGGCTGTGGACTGGCCCATCCCCCGCCAGAGACAAGCAGGCAGAGGGGCAGCCAGAGAAGGAAAGGGATAATTGCGGCCCCAGAGGGGCAGCTACTACCAAACTGCAAGCAGGCTTTGTTGCTAACCAAGACTTCTTGGGATTTTGGACGGTTGACATTAGCCAGGAGGGTCACAGCCAGAGATCAGTTCCCCAGAAGAGACACAAGGCACACCTGAGAAGGCATGTCCATTGTACTCCCAGAAAACCAAGCGACTGGGAAGGAAGAGGCCATAAGACACACTCCCCAACCTGGGGGTGACTGTGTTTGCCAAGCACCTGGTCACCTGAGCTGCTTGGACCTGGGAAGGGCACGAGATGCAGGCCAAATGAGTCTGCACCTTTGGGGAGTACTCGAGAAACTGAACCTGAGCAGCTTGGACCTGTGAAGTGCATGCAACCCAGGGCCTACATCAGAGAGTTCTTGGCAGAGCAACCTAGAGCCTGAGAAGTGTAGACCATGAAAGCACACACACCGTGAGCAGGGGCAAACCCACTGCAGCTGAAATACTGTGAGTACTCCCCATACACGCCAGTGATATTTATTTGCAGTGTTCCTCCCTCCCCACAGCACGACTGAACAAGTGAGCCTAAAAATGTGACCACCATTGCCACCTTGTGTCAGGGCAGAAATTAGACACGGAAGAGATCAGCAAACAGAAGAAGCTAAAAAAACAGAGGGAACCGCTTTGGAAGTGACAGGTGCAGCAGATTAAAACCCTGTAGTTAACACCAACTACATTGGAAGAGGCCTATAGAATTTGAGAAATATAAGCTAGATCAAGGAACTATCTGAAAAGGAACTGACCCACACTCCCCTCAATAGCTCCAGAGAAATTCCTAGATATATTTTTACTATTCTCATTTCTTAAATTTTATTTTTAAAAATTTTTAAATCCTCTATTACTACTTTAATTTTAATTTTTATAACCTACTATTACCTTGCAAAAAAGACACTATGTTGATTTTTTATTTAAATTATTTTATTTTAATTGGAGAGTAATTAATTTACAATATTGTATTGGTTTTGCCATACATCAACATGAATCTGCCATGGGTGTACACGTGTTCTCCATCCTGAACCCCTCTCCCACCTCCCTCCCTATACCATCCCTCTGGGTCATCCAGTGCATCAGCCCCAAGCACCCTGAATCCTGCATCAAACCTGGACTGGGGATTAGTTACTTATATGATATTATAAATGCTTCAGTGCCATTCTCCCAAATCATCCCATAGTCTCACTCTTTCACAGAGTCCAAAAGACTGTTCTATATATCTGCGTCTCTTTTGCTGTCTTGCACACAGGGTTATCATTACCATCTTTCTAATTTGCATATATATGTATTATTATACTGTATTGGTGTTTTTCTTTCTGGCTTACTTTACTCTGTATAATAGGCTCCAGTTTCATTCACCTCATTAGAACTGATTCAAATGCATTCTTTTTAATGGCTGAGTAATATTCCATTGTGCATATCTACCATAGCCTTCTTATCCATTCGTCTGCTGATGGGCATCTAAGTTGCTTCCAGGTCCTGGCTATTATAAACAGTGTTGTGATGAACATTGGGGTACACATGTCTCTTTCAGTTCTGGTTTCCTCAGTGTGTATGCCCAGCAGTGGGATGGCTGGGTCATAAGACAGTTCTATTTCCATGTTTTTTAAGGAATCTCCACACTGTTCTCCATAGTGGCTGTACTAGTTTTCATTCCCACCAACAGTGTAAGAGGGTTCCCTTTTCTCCACACCCTCTTCAGCATTTATTGCTTGTAGACTTTTGGATTGCAGCCATTCTGACTAGCATGAAATGGTACCTCATTGTGGTTTTGATTTGCATGTCTCTGATAATGAGTGATGTTGAGAATCTTTTCATATGTTTGTTAGCAATCTGTATGTCTTCTTTGGAGAAATGTCTGTTTAGGTATTTGGCCCATTTTTTGATGGGATCATTTATTTTTCTTGAATTGAGCTGCAGGAGTTGCTTGTATATTTTTGAGATTAGTTCGTCAGTTGCTTCATTTGCTATGATTTTTTTCCCATTCCCAAGTCTGTCTTTCACTTTGCTTATAGTTTCCTTTGTTGTGCAGAAGCCTTTAATTTTAATTAGGCCCCATTTGTCCTGCTGTTATTTATGTTGGTGAGTGTTTTGCCTATGTTCTCCTCTAAGAGTTTTATAGTCTGTGGTCTTACGTTTAGATCTTTAATCCATTTTTGAGTTTATTTTTGTGTATGGTGTTAGAAAGCGTTCTAGTTTCATTCTTTTACAAGTGGTTGACCAATTTTCCCAGCACCACCTGTTAAAGAGATTGTCTTTAATCCATTGTATATTCTTGCCTCCTTTGTCAAAGATAAGGTGCCTGTAGGTGCATGGACTTTTCTCTGGGCTTTCTATTTTGTTCCATAGATCTATATTTCTGTCTTTGTGCCAGTACCATACTGTCTTGATGACTGTGGCTTTGTAGGAGAGCCTGAAGTCAGGCAGGTTGATTCCTCCTGTTCCATTCTTCGTTCTCAAGATTGCTTTGGCTATTCTAGATTTTTTGTATTTCCATACAAATTGTGAAATTATTTGTTCTAGTTCTGTGAAAAATACCGTTGGTAGCTTGATAGGGATTGCATTGAATCTGTAGATTGCTTNCTGTTCCATTCTTCGTTCTCAAGATTGCTTTGGCTATTCTAGATTTTTTGTATTTCCATACAAATTGTGAAATTATTTGTTCTAGTTCTGTGAAAAATACCGTTGGTAGCTTGATAGTGATTGCACTGAATCTATAGATTGCTTTGGGTATTATACTCATTTTCACTATATTGATTCTTCCAACCCATGAACCTGGTATATTTCTCCATCTATTTGTTTCCTCTTTGATTTCTTTCAGCAGTGTTTTATAGTTTTCTATATATAGGTCTTTAATTTCTTTAGGAAGATATGCTCCTAAGTATTTTATTCTTTTTGTTACAATGGTAAATGGAATTGTTTCCATAATTTGTCTTTCTATTTTCTCATTATTAGTGTATAGGAATGCAAGGGATTTCTTTGTGTTGATTCTATATCCTGTCTCTTATACACATCTCCTAATTANTCCTAAGTATTTTATTCTTTTTGTTACAATGGTAAATGGAATTGTTTCCATAATTTGTCTTTCTATTTTCTCATTATTAGTGTATAGGAATGCAAGGGATTTCTTTGTGTTGATTCTATATCCTGCAACCTTACTATACCCTTTACTCTATTCATTGATTAGCTCTAGTAGTTTTCTGGTGGAGTCTCTAGGGTTTTCTATGTAGAGGATCATGTCATCTACAAACAGTGAGTTTTACTTCTTCTTTTCCAGTTTGGATTCCTTTTATGATTGCTGTGGCCAAATCTTCCAAAACTGTTTTGAATAGTAGTGGTGAAAGTGGGCACCCTTGAAAAAGACCCTATTTTTAAAGCAAACTTCATATATATATTTTATAATTTCGTGACTTTTTTTATATTGTATTTTTGAGAGTCTAATATGTACTCTAGATTTTTAATCTTTGATTTTTTGGTATTTACTATCAAATTTGTACCTTTAAGAACCAAGTCTTCAGTACCCATTTTTACTTGGGAGTGTGATTACTGGCTTGATTGCTCTCTCCCCCATTTGACTATCCTTTTTCTCCACCAGGTTGCCTTTATCTCTTCTCTTGCACTTCCTTTCTGTACCTAACTCCGTGAATCTCTTTGTGTGTTCCAGGCTGTGGAGAACACTTACGGAACTGGCTGGATCTTTCTCTCTACTTTTGAATCCCCCTTTTCTCCTCCTTGTCACCTCTGTCTACTTCCTCCCTCTTCTCTTCTCTGTACCTCTGTAAACTGCTCTGAGGGGTCCAGACTGTGGAGAGCACATAAGGAATTGATCACTGGCTAGCTTACTATTTCCTCTTTTGATTCCCCCCCTTCTCCTCCTGGTCACCTCTATCTCCCTCCTTCCTCTTCTCTTCTCCATGTAACTCTGTGAATCTCTCTGGATATCCCTTACTGTGGAGAAACTTTTCATCATTAACCTAGATGTTTTATCATCAGTACTGTATAGATGGAGAAGTCTAGGGGCTACTGTAAGAATAAGACTGAAAACAAGAGCCAGGAGGCTTAAGTCCCAGACCTGAGAACACCTGAGAACTCCTGATGCCAGGGAACATTAATCAATAAGAGATCATCCAAAAGCCTCCACGGCTACACTGAAACCAATCATCACCCAGGAGCCAACAAGTTCCAGAGCAAGACATACCACACAAATTCTCCAACAACATAGGAACATAGCCCTGAGCTTTAATATACAGGCTGTCCAAAGTCACTCCAAACCCACTGACATCTCAGAACTTACTACTGGACACTTCATTGCACTCCAGAGAGAAGAAATCCAGCTCCAACTACCAGAACACCTACACAAGCTTCTCTAACCAGGAAAACTTGACAAGCCACCTGTAAAACCAACCCAGAGTGAGGAACTTCCACAATAAAGAGGAACCACAAACTGCTGGAGTCCAGAAAGTCCACCCCAAACACAGCAATCTAAACAAAGTTAAAAGACAGAGAAATATTCAGCAGGTAAAAGAGTAGGTTAAATGCCCACCAAACCAAACAAAAGAGGAAGAGATACAGAATCTACCTGAAAAATAATTCAGAATAATGATAGTGAAAATGATCCAAAATCTTGAAAACAAAATGGAGTTACAGATAAATAGCCTGGAGACAAGGATTGAAAAGATGCAAGAAAGGTTCAACAAGGACCTAGAAGAAATAAAAGAGTGAATATATAATGAATAATGCAAAAAATGAGATCAAAAACACTCTGGAGGAAACCAACAGTAGAATAACGGAGGCAGAAGATAGGATAAATGAAGTAGAAGATAGAATGGTACGAATAAATAAAGCAGAGAGGAAAAAAGAAATAAAAGAAATGAGGACAACCTCAGAGACCTCTGGGACAATGTTAAATGCCCCAACATTTGAATCATAGAAGTCCCAGAAGAAGACAAAAAGAAAGACCATGAGAAAATACTTGAGGAGATAATAATTGGAAACTTCCCTAAAATAGAGAAGGAAATAATCACCCAAGTCCAAGAAACTCAGAGTCCCAAACAGGATAAACCCAACCACAAGACACATATTAATCAAATTAACAAAGACCAAACACAAAGAACAAATATTGAAAGCAGCAAGGAAAAACTTGGAAAAAATGGACAAATTCTTAGAAAAGTACAACTTTCCAAAACTGAACCAGGAAGAAATAGAAAATCTTAACAGACCCATCACAAGCACGGAAATTGAAACTGTAATCAGAAATCTTCCAGCAAACAATTGCCCAGGACCAGACGGCTTCACAACTGAATTCTGCCAAAAATTTAGAGAAGAGGTAACACCTATCCTACTCAAACTCTTCCAGAAAATTGCAGAGGAAGGTAAACTTCCAAACTCATTCTATGATGCCACCATCAACATAATACCAAAACCAGACAAAGATGCCACAAAAAAAGAAAACTACAGGCCAATGTCACTGATGAACATAGGTGCAAAATCCTTAACAAAATTCTAGCAAACAGAACCCAACAACATATTAAAAAGATCATACATAGTGACCAAGTAGGCTTTATCCCAAGGAGGCAAGGATTCTTCGATATCCGCAAATCATCCAATATAATACGCCACATTAATAAACTGAAAAATATAAACCATATGATTATCTCAGTAGATGCAGAGAAAGCCTTTGACAAAATTCAACTTCCACTTAAGATAAAAACCCTCCAGAAAGCAGGAATAGAAGGAACATACCTCAAAATAATAAAAGCTATATATGACAAAACCACAGCAAACACTATCATTAATGGTGAAAAATTGAAAGCATTTCCCCTAAAGTNGAAAGCCTTTGACAAAATTCAACTTCCACTTAAGATAAAAACCCTCCAGAAAGCAGGAATAGAAGGAACATACCTCAAAATAATAAAAGCTATATATGACAAAACCACAGCAAACACTATCATTAATGGTGAAAAATTGAAAGCATTTCCCCTAAAGTCAGGAAGAAGGCAAGGGTGCCCACTTTCACCCCTACTGTTCAACATAATTTTGAAAGTTTTGGCCACAGCAGTCAGCAGAAAAAAGGAATAAAACAATCCAGATTGGAATAGAAGAAGTAAAACTCTCACTGTTTGCAAATTNCTAATTGAAGATTACAAGTGTGGTTGTAGAAATATTAGATCCTTCATTTTGCCAGTTGTTGTTTTTCATTTAACTTCTTTTTATTACTTTAAAATAAAATGAATGTATTCATGAGTTTGTAGCCATCCAGAAACAATTTTTCTTACCAATTATGTACTAAAGAACAACCAGAACTTTAAAAAAATCTCATATAGCATTTCACTATGCAAAAAAAACATTCCATTAGCGAATAGTGAAATAATACCTGAATCCTCCAACACAGCATGCCTCAGTCTCACTCTTCTCTAACTTGCTTACTGATACTATACTTGTAAGAAGATATACACAACTTGACATGTATGACAAAGGAGCAATTTGGTTTCAAAACAAATTGATTGAGAAAATGCAAAAGAATGNCATTAGCGAATAGTGAAATAATACCTGAATCCTCCAACACAGCATGCCTCAGTCTCACTCTTCTCTAACTTGCTTACTGATACTATACTTGTAAGAAGATATACACAACTTGACATGTATGACAAAGGAGCAATTTGGTTTCAAAACAAATTGATTGAGAAAATGCAAAAGAATGTGTATAAGGCTTAGACAGTTTTCTGAAGACTTGAAAATTGTGCTCATATTTCAAACTAGAAGGTAGCATGACCCTGAACATTTCAGATTTTTCTCTTTTATTCCTGGAAAGGTACTGAAAAAATTACTAGTATGTTTCTCTGGTTAATTGGCAGGCACCGAGTGGGGTTCAAAGGAGCACACAGACATGGCCACAGTATTCTCAGCCATCTTTCATGTTCTATATTAAGCAAATTAAAGTCAAGTTCTGTCCTGCAGTGGAGCTATTCAATGAATTGAACATACTAAGTGGCAGGATTTAGAAATGGAGAAAGCAGGTAAAGTGTGATCTACCTCATTTTGAACATGAGGAATCAGCCCAGAGAATTTAAGATAGAGTTTACTCAAGGTCACCCAGTGAGTTAGTATCAATCTGAAGCTAATCCAGGTTCACTGACTGCCCAAGCTGGGGGCTTGCCAAGAGCACGAGTGTTATTTCAGGTGATGTTTTTGTAGCCCAACTGCTTGCTGAGGTGCTGCTTATTTTCTAAGTAAATTTTCATCATTCACCTTGATAAGGTACCCAGAATGTCTCACTGTGTAGTTAGGAAACAGTGGTCCACAGCCTGACTAGGAACCCACAGCATTGCTTGTGTGCAGAGATGCTCACCTTGGCATCAATAAATAATTTCCCCAAAATCATGCATAGTGTTAACCTGATCAGTTTGGCTCAACATACAACAATTTTCCCCATGCTATTTCCCATGACCTTCACTTAGCCTGCACTTCAGACCTGCTGGCCAACTTTACAGATTTGGGGCTGCCATGCACTTTCACGTAATCATGCCAGTGCTCCAACACTTCTCAAGCCTGTAATGTCTTCTCCACAGTCATTTTTCTGTCTTCTCAAATTCTTTATCACTGAAAATATGGGAAAGCAATGCAAATGATCCAGCAACAAAATACATAAAAAATATGAACAGTTCATTAACAGAAAAGTAGATGCAACTTGCCAATAAACATAAAAATGTTCAACCTCATTAATACCAAAATGCAAAGGAAAAGGAAATACCATTTATCATCTTGGAGATTAGCAAAAATATTTGCTAATGAGCACTATTAATGAAAATATGCGGGAATAAGCAACCTCATGAACTGTTGGTAAAAGTGTATAGTTTTGTATATATACAGCAATTTGGCATTATCTATCAAAGCAAAAATGCATAAAATATTTAAATCTAGTGAAGACAAATCTAGAACTCAAACAGAAATACACTCATGTACATTAAATGATTGCACATGTGTGTGTTTTCATGCAGAAATGTATGCATGCATGTGACTTAGGTGGATGAATGTTCACTACACACATAATTCAACCTTTATGTGGAAAGAACAATTCCTTGCAGTTAGGTGATACTGTACAGAATGCAAAATGCTTTCTTATGTATCTTCTCATTGGAAACTCAGGATTTGTATCTTCTAAGAATTTTTAAAATAGAGTAAGTTTATATTTCATTATATTTATGTGAAATTATTTTAGGAAAGAGAGTTCATTGGGAGGACTCAAAGAAATACTGTATGTACAACTGACTTTCTAACTCTTCCCATGGGTGGGGGTGAGGGAGGTTGAAAGAGGATGCAAGATGGTGGAACATGTCAGAGAACAGGGTTATGAATGAACAAGACAGGAAATAGACCAAGAGATACTTTGGGATCACCCTCATTTTTTGCCAGACATTTCCTCTTATTCATAAAGAAATTTTATACCTGCCTGTTTGGTTTTGAGAATGATTACCTCCCATGTACCCTTCTTCAGATCCAAGGAGCTAGACATCTGCAAAGAATCTTAAAATCATAACCTTTTTTGAAGACACCATGACATGTATTTATTCTGAGTGATTCTGTACATTACACATGAATGTGTGTCATTTAATTTTATCATTTCATTTTTGTCTATCTCCAAGTGAATAAAGGATAACAACATCCAGGGAGTGAGCTAAATTCGGGCATTTAGGCTTGATAAAATATTCAATATGCCAGTAGCTGAAGTTTGTTTCCCCTGAACTCAGAGCAGTGCTGTAAAATCATCTTTCCATCTTTTCTAAATATCTTATTGCAAAGAACCTCTTGCCAGAACACAAAACCAGCAACTTTCCTTTAATTAGCCCTGATGGAATTGTTTCTAAAGTTTTAATTTCCAAGACACAGGTGTAAACTTAAGTTCTAATTATGAAAGACATGTGTCTCTTTTTAAACTTTTTATTTAATTTGATGACAAATGGGAAAACCCACTGTTTTCTTTATGGGTAATTTTCCAAAGGCAGAGGAGGGTTTGGAAAGCAATTGAGTTTTTTTCATGAATGGAGATTGTAAAACACAAAGACAAAACATTAGGACTTCCCTGGTGGTGTAGAAGTTAAAGCATCTGCCTGCAATGTGGGAGACCTNAGCTGTATGTGGTATCTATTAGGGCTTCTTTTCAGACTGTGCTATGAAAAATATCACATTTGAATCATGATGGCAATATAGGGGATGTAGAAACATGTCTTAAAATTGTTTATAATTATATAATCCTGATTAGAACAAGAAAGGATACAGCAGGCATCAGCTTCTGTATTCAGGATTTTCTTATTCTGAATATTGTCATTTTCTCTGCCACTTAAAAAATATAGGCTGCCTAATATTCAGAACTTTGGAAGTAAAAATATTTTTATTTAAAATAGATGGAATATAATTTTGCTTGGGTAAGCACTAACTGGCCATATAAATGGCTTGTCATCTGAGCTCGCCATATCTTATTTTCCCAAGTAAAACTGAATCAATTAGACAATGAAATCTGAGTTCTTCATTTCCACTTCACTTGAACCTTAACAAGCCCACAGAGAACCTGAGATGGGGACTGTGAATCTGCAGGACCCTCTGTGGCATAAGCCTCTCATGGTGTGGGGTGACAGCACCATGTGAAGATACTTGGTTTGGACCACAAGGCCCCTAAAGGCACAGCTGATACCCTATATGGCACATGATCCATTCTAGTACTGGAGGAAAACCAACCTGGGATTTATTGAGGGAAGGGATCAAGGGTTGAAGACCAGAAGGCTTGAACGTGGGCCTGTCCATTTTCAAGGGTTGTGAGTTGGAATGATGGACCAACTGAAAAGTTCAAAAATGGCCTCACTTGCATGGACTGATGCTGAAGCTGAAGCTCCAATACTTTGGCCACCTGATGCAATGAACTGACTCATTGGAAAAGACCCTGATGCTGGGAAATATTGAAGGCAGGAGGAGAAGGGAACAACAGAGGATGAGATGGTTGGATGGCATCACTGACTCAATGGACATGAGTTAGGGGAAGTTCTGGGAGTTGGTGACGGACAAGAAAGAATGATGTGCTGCAGTCCATGGCGTTGCAAAGAGTCAGATATGACTGAGCAACTGAACTGAACTGATGTATTTATTTAGTTGCACTGAGTCTTAGATTTGGCACGGAGGATCTTCAATCTTTATTGTGGCACTTGGAATCTTTTGGGGACTTCCCTTGTGGCTCAGCCAGTAGAGAATCTGCCTGCAGTGTAGGAGACCTGGGGTCAGTCCCTGGGTTGGAAAGATCCCCTGGAGAAGGAAAAGGCTACTACCCACTCCAGTATTCTGGCCTAGAGAATTCCATGGACTCTATAGTCCATGGGGTCACAAAGAGTCAGACACGACTAAGTGAGTTTCATTTCACTTCACTTCACTTCACTTCACTTCACTTCACCAGTGAGAAGACAGCCTTCCCCTAGTTTCTGTATGGAAGTGTGCAATGAAGAGCACCATTTTTAGGTGGCCATATGTTTACTACTTCAGATGATACTTTGAGTTTCAGGTGGTAAAGAATCTCCCTGAGTCTGGAAGATCCCCTGGAGAAGGGCACAACAACCCACTCCAGTGTTCTTGCCTAGGAATATCCCATGGAGAGAAGAGCCTGGCAGGCTATAGTCAATAGGATCACAAAAGAGTCAGACACAACTGAGTGACTAACACTTTCACTTCATACAAAGACACAAATTAATAAAATTTAAGGCCCGGTAATGAAATGTTGACCTGGGAGAGGTCACCAATGTAATATCCATTCTCTGACACATGAGCCCTGTCAAAGTTTACACTTCAAGAAAATCTATTTCAGGATCAGAGTAGGAATTAGAATGGAGAGCTGGTGCTATTTGCCCTTTTATTTTTTTTTTCTTGGTTGTCATTTTTGTTAATAAGTTTTCCCAGATTTATTTTTTTAGTGACTGTGGTTAAAAAGCACTTACAGTTGAACTATGGATGGACTTGGGAAAATTGAAATAGATCGCCTGTAAATTGGTTGATCTCAGAACGCAATCCAAACAGGATAGCTACCTGTCACGTCTCTCAATTTTCTTCTGGAAGGTATTAATGAGAGTGGCATCTTTGAAATTTGAAGCATTTCTGAATGATAGTGCAGACCTATTTCACTCTCATAACTTGTGTCAAAAAATTTCACTGTAGAGATAACAGTCAGACTCTTTTGTGTGAGGAGTGCTCCTCTGTCAATAGACTTTTCCAGTTGATAGTGTCAAAAATCAGCAAAGGGGAAAATCGTTGGTGACTGTGTGCTTAACTAGAGCTGCCATGTTCATCCATTTGGTGCATCAGCCCTATTCAGGAAAACAGTATTGACTTCTCCTGAGTCTCTTAAAACCCTCAGTCCTGATTGGTTTTCGACCCAGAGGAGCTCTGGACAGCTGGCTAGCCTTTCCCTGTTCTGTGAACTCCACCACATTCTTACCTCTCCTACAGCTTCCCAGGGCCTTTGCTGTTTGTCTTGTAACCTTGAATCTGATGGGTTCACTGAGAGAGGGAAAAAGAGAGTCTCCATATCTCCCAAACTGCTTTGGGGTTGACTTTATGATATACCAGTTTAGACTAAATAGAAAGTTGTGATATCAATTTGACAAGGAAAACTAAATTTTGCTTCAGTCCAGATAATGTCAATGAATAACAAATTGCTTTCTTTTGCCTTTCAAATGCCTTGTACAAAACAAACAAGCAAACAAACAAAAAAAAAGCATTTTTTTTAATAACATTAGACTCTACATAGGAGAGCAATGTTTTGTTGAGTGTAAATATCCTAACTTGGTTCCATTGGAATGCTTTAAGAAGGAAAGCCTTCTAGCTACTTCATAATCAGGAAGGTTTTTGTTTGTTTTTACATGTGGTATTAATTTAAGGTTCAAGAATTAAAATCAAGATCAAGAATCAGGGATCATGAATTAAAATTCTCTTACAGATTTTAACTTCCTGAGCACACATCAAAATATGGCATTAGCCAGAATTTATGCATAGTCTACAAAACATTTCCAGAGAGGAGAGAAACTCTTAAATAAAACAGAGCCCTTTAATTATGAGAGGTTTGCATTGATTTTAATAACTGAAAAACGTTGATGCTCAATCACAAATATTGGTAAAGAAATTGACAGAGAAATTTTTACTGTTTTGTTACCAAAATTTGTCATCTAACAATTAAAAGTGATGGTAACAATGTCTTTGAAAATAAAAGCTTTTTGTATGTTAATAAATGATCCACCCATACTGGAAACTATAAAACTCTAAAAATTCTCTAATTGAAGATTACAAGTGTGGTTGTAGAAATATTAGATCCTTCATTTTGCCAGTTGTTGTTTTTCATTTAACTTCTTTTTATTACTTTAAAATAAAATGAATGTATTCATGAGTTTGTAGCCATCCAGAAACAATTTTTCTTACCAATTATGTACTAAAGAACAACCAGAACTTTAAAAAAATCTCATATAGCATTTCACTATGCAAAAAAAACATTCCATTAGCGAATAGTGAAATAATACCTGAATCCTCCAACACAGCATGCCTCAGTCTCACTCTTCTCTAACTTGCTTACTGATACTATACTTGTAAGAAGATATACACAACTTGACATGTATGACAAAGGAGCAATTTGGTTTCAAAACAAATTGATTGAGAAAATGCAAAAGAATGTGTATAAGGCTTAGACAGTTTTCTGAAGACTTGAAAATTGTGCTCATATTTCAAACTAGAAGGTAGCATGACCCTGAACATTTCAGATTTTTCTCTTTTATTCCTGGAAAGGTACTGAAAAAATTACTAGTATGTTTCTCTGGTTAATTGGCAGGCACCGAGTGGGGTTCAAAGGAGCACACAGACATGGCCACAGTATTCTCAGCCATCTTTCATGTTCTATATTAAGCAAATTAAAGTCAAGTTCTGTCCTGCAGTGGAGCTATTCAATGAATTGAACATACTAAGTGGCAGGATTTAGAAATGGAGAAAGCAGGTAAAGTGTGATCTACCTCATTTTGAACATGAGGAATCAGCCCAGAGAATTTAAGATAGAGTTTACTCAAGGTCACCCAGTGAGTTAGTATCAATCTGAAGCTAATCCAGGTTCACTGACTGCCCAAGCTGGGGGCTTGCCAAGAGCACGAGTGTTATTTCAGGTGATGTTTTTGTAGCCCAACTGCTTGCTGAGGTGCTGCTTATTTTCTAAGTAAATTTTCATCATTCACCTTGATAAGGTACCCAGAATGTCTCACTGTGTAGTTAGGAAACAGTGGTCCACAGCCTGACTAGGAACCCACAGCATTGCTTGTGTGCAGAGATGCTCACCTTGGCATCAATAAATAATTTCCCCAAAATCATGCATAGTGTTAACCTGATCAGTTTGGCTCAACATACAACAATTTTCCCCATGCTATTTCCCATGACCTTCACTTAGCCTGCACTTCAGACCTGCTGGCCAACTTTACAGATTTGGGGCTGCCATGCACTTTCACGTAATCATGCCAGTGCTCCAACACTTCTCAAGCCTGTAATGTCTTCTCCACAGTCATTTTTCTGTCTTCTCAAATTCTTTATCACTGAAAATATGGGAAAGCAATGCAAATGATCCAGCAACAAAATACATAAAAAATATGAACAGTTCATTAACAGAAAAGTAGATGCAACTTGCCAATAAACATAAAAATGTTCAACCTCATTAATACCAAAATGCAAAGGAAAAGGAAATACCATTTATCATCTTGGAGATTAGCAAAAATATTTGCTAATGAGCACTATTAATGAAAATATGCGGGAATAAGCAACCTCATGAACTGTTGGTAAAAGTGTATAGTTTTGTATATATACAGCAATTTGGCATTATCTATCAAAGCAAAAATGCATAAAATATTTAAATCTAGTGAAGACAAATCTAGAACTCAAACAGAAATACACTCATGTACATTAAATGATTGCACATGTGTGTGTTTTCATGCAGAAATGTATGCATGCATGTGACTTAGGTGGATGAATGTTCACTACACACATAATTCAACCTTTATGTGGAAAGAACAATTCCTTGCAGTTAGGTGATACTGTACAGAATGCAAAATGCTTTCTTATGTATCTTCTCATTGGAAACTCAGGATTTGTATCTTCTAAGAATTTTTAAAATAGAGTAAGTTTATATTTCATTATATTTATGTGAAATTATTTTAGGAAAGAGAGTTCATTGGGAGGACTCAAAGAAATACTGTATGTACAACTGACTTTCTAACTCTTCCCATGGGTGGGGGTGAGGGAGGTTGAAAGAGGATGCAAGATGGTGGAACATGTCAGAGAACAGGGTTATGAATGAACAAGACAGGAAATAGACCAAGAGATACTTTGGGATCACCCTCATTTTTTGCCAGACATTTCCTCTTATTCATAAAGAAATTTTATACCTGCCTGTTTGGTTTTGAGAATGATTACCTCCCATGTACCCTTCTTCAGATCCAAGGAGCTAGACATCTGCAAAGAATCTTAAAATCATAACCTTTTTTGAAGACACCATGACATGTATTTATTCTGAGTGATTCTGTACATTACACATGAATGTGTGTCATTTAATTTTATCATTTCATTTTTGTCTATCTCCAAGTGAATAAAGGATAACAACATCCAGGGAGTGAGCTAAATTCGGGCATTTAGGCTTGATAAAATATTCAATATGCCAGTAGCTGAAGTTTGTTTCCCCTGAACTCAGAGCAGTGCTGTAAAATCATCTTTCCATCTTTTCTAAATATCTTATTGCAAAGAACCTCTTGCCAGAACACAAAACCAGCAACTTTCCTTTAATTAGCCCTGATGGAATTGTTTCTAAAGTTTTAATTTCCAAGACACAGGTGTAAACTTAAGTTCTAATTATGAAAGACATGTGTCTCTTTTTAAACTTTTTATTTAATTTGATGACAAATGGGAAAACCCACTGTTTTCTTTATGGGTAATTTTCCAAAGGCAGAGGAGGGTTTGGAAAGCAATTGAGTTTTTTTCATGAATGGAGATTGTAAAACACAAAGACAAAACATTAGGACTTCCCTGGTGGTGTAGAAGTTAAAGCATCTGCCTGCAATGTGGGAGACCTGGGTTCGAACCCTGGGTTGGGAAGATCCCCTGGAGAAGGAAATGGCAACCCACTCCAGTATTCTTGCCTGGAGAATCCCATGGACAGAGGAGTTGGTGGGCTACAGTCCACAGGGTTGCAAAGAGTTGGACATGACTGAGCGACTTCACTTCACTTCAGGAAATACTACCTAGTTTATGCATGAGCTCAAAGCAGTCAGAAGCACTTGCATACATGGGTGTATACGTGCACCTACATGAGCATATACATTAAAACTAGTGGTAAATAGAAGAAAGGATAAAAAGAGAAGTGTGCTAACAAAACAAAAGATTATTTAGAGTCCCTTGGACAGCAAGGAAATCAAATCAGTCAATCCTAAAGGAAACCAACCTTGAATATTCATTGGAAGCACTGATGCTAAAACTTCAATACTTTGGCCACTTGATGTGAAGAGCTGACTCATTAGAAAAGACTCTGATGCTGGGAAATATTGAGGGCATGAGGAGAAGAGAACAATAGAGGATGAGACGGTTGGGTGGCATCACTGACTCAGTGGACCTGAGTTTGAGCAAACTCCAGGAGGTAGTGAAGGACAGGACAGCTTGGCATGCTGCAGTCCATGGGGTCACAAAGAGTCATTCAGGACTGAGTGACTGAACAAGAAGAAGAAGCAAGTGACTCAGTACTATAGGACTGGTAACATAACAAACACAAAGAAGGAGCTGTAGAATTGGATTCTGGCCGAGCATTTACTTTTTGAGAGATTGAAAGAGAAAGAGTAAAATTAGCAGTCAGAGATATAAGATCCAGATGTCAACTTCAGGCTGAACCTTAGATATGGATAGAGATTCTAAATTGTTTGTCTTGTCCATAAACTTAATCTCTTGATTCCTTATGATGCCACAGTTTTACTTTGGATAGCAATATGACCAGCTAAAAAGTATTTCCTTTCTCCTTTGCAAGAACTGCCATGCGACAGTTCAGGCCAGTGTGCTATTAGTCAAAGTCATTGGGTTGAATTTCTGAACAAAACTGTCAGAGGAATATGAATCTGCTGGCAAGCAGATTTTTGCCCCTACCCACTCTTTCTTCCCTTTTATTCCCCCAAGGGAAACAACATAGTTAAGAGTTGCAGTGACCATCAGTGAAATCACAAGCTGACCTTGTTGGTGGGGAACAGGCTATAGGAAGCAGACCAGAAAGAAAGAAGCAGACTAAGACATTGATTGCACAAAACTCCTACCTGTGAAAGTGAAAGTAAAGTCGCTCAGTCATGTCCGACCCTTTGCGAACCGTGGACTGTAGCCCACCAAGCTCCTCTGTCCATGGGATTCTCCAGGCAAGGATACTGGAGTGGGTTGCCATTTCCTTCTCCAGGGATCTTCCTGACCCAGGAATCGAACCTAGACTCTGTCAAAATAAAAATCACATCCCATTTGTTTACTCCTCTGTTTCAGTTTTCTGTTATTAGCAACTGAATGAAATCCCCAGCTGGTTCAGAGGGCTCTGTCAGTGGAATGTTTGAACCAGGTAAGATTTGAATGTAGGGCTCTGAAAGGGTCCTTCTATGTCCACTAAAATCCATTAAGTAACTCTTACCAAAATTCAAGGAGGCAGGAAAATTGCCCACATTACACCAGAAGAAACTTAGCAGCCATATCCAACAGCAGTACTTCCCAGAAAGAAATGGCCATGTACACATGCCAGCAACCTTCACTCCTCAAAATTTTCCAGGACAAAGTAATTTCTTTGAACCTATATTTACCAGANACTTGGTTTAGAATTCCTTGTTCTAATCTTCTTGCATTGCTGTTTTGTTTTGTTTTTCAAAAGTGTTTGCTCTCTCTGGGTTATGTCAATAGGCATATGAGTGTTTTAATAGTGAATTCTGAATATTAATTTTTGACACCTCTTTTCATTCTTGTCTTCAAATTAATAACCAGTGAAGAATTCTGAAAACTCATGATTTTCATCTCTATTAATAAACCCTGCATAGTAATGAGTATAATATTCTCTGGAAATGATACCAACCAAGAAAGGGACTCCTTCCATTCTCTTTCTCATCTAATCAAGTTGCAGGCTTCAGTAATGTTTATTACCTGGCTTCTTCTCCATTTCTGCCACCATCATATTATATCACTGATTTTCTTGATTCCTCTTGACTATAGTATCTTTTTCTCAACCAGAAGTATGATCATCGATGCTCACCTGCAACCGATTTAAAACTCATAAGTGACTATCCATTGTCTACAGTACTGTCTGTCTCTTATACACATCTGAGTGAACTGTTCCAGGAGTGTTCTGAACAGTAGAACAGAGAAATGATGGCAAAGCAGAAATCAAAATTAACTCAAAGCTAGTTAGTCCTCAAATGAACTTTCCCCCTAGACTTGGTTGGTTCTTGCCCCTACTCTTCTCTGCAGCTTACATTTAATCATACCCTCTTCTTCCTCCCCTCCTGATACATCATATCTAGCCATGTGACACTATGTGTGATTAATAAAATCTCATGCTATTTCTCACCTCTAACTTTTCAGTTTCTCTGCTAGCCTTCTCTTTCTTTGCCCCCATCTTCCTTTTAACTCATATTTACCATTCCAGGCTCAGTTCTTTTTCTGCTTCTTCCAAAAAGCATTCAGTTTCTATCCTTCCCAACCTATCTTCACATACACTAAGTCCCTACATACAGACGAGTTCCATTCTGAGAGCATGTTCATAAGTCTGATTTGTTCATAAGTCCAACAAATTTAACCTACATATCCAACTAACACAGTCAGCTATATAGTACTGTACTGTATGAGGTTTATAATACCTTTCACACAAATACTACATAAAAAATAGAAAACATTTAAAGTCTTACAGTATATTACTTTGAAAAGTACAGTAGCACAGTACAATAGCTGGCATACAGGGGCTGGCGCATGTTTGCATCTTTGAAATTTCACATCTGAAAGGTTTCTTACTGTATAGTGGATGCTTTGTCTCCTCCATTTGATACTCAGGCTTACCACTCTCACAGGCCTTAGCATGGTGAGCTACCATGGGCTCCTTGATTCTTCTCAAGTTTCTGGGAGCATGAACTAAGAATGATCCATTTCTGATTGTTAAGCCTTAACACAACACCTAGTACTTAACATTTATTAAATATTTGTGCATCGATGTCATAAATNGCCAACTTTTTTGCTCTCCTCTTTCACTTTCATCAAGAGGCTTTTTAGAAGAGAGAAATCTATGGACAGAACTAGAAGTCTTTGAAGCCTCTTATCAATAGGAAACCTTAAATAAGTCCAAATCATAATCAGATTAACATGAAACCTGGAAATTTTGAAATTTACCAGAGCCCTATGATCCTGCAAAACCATTATTATTAAAGAATCCCACCATATTTTGTGGTCTGAGAAATAGCAAAGTGTCACTCTTTCCCTGATAACCTAGCTAAGATTTGTAGGTCATCCCCTTGTTTACCTAGAACAACTCAGGCAGAGACCCTCCATTTTCACATTGCTTGTCTTGTAAAGCATTAATTAGCTGAAATGCTTGTCCCAGTGATTTGTGAGAACTGTAACTTGAACAAGTTTTAAAGTTTGTCTTCCGTGTATATGGTTCTGANTGTTTACCTAGAACAACTCAGGCAGAGACCCTCCATTTTCACATTGCTTGTCTTGTAAAGCATTAATTAGCTGAAATGCTTGTCCCAGTGATTTGTGAGAACTGTAACTTGAACAAGTTTTAAAGTTTGTCTTCCGTGTATATGGTTCTGAACTTCAACTCATCCCTAAGTTTAAACAAATATTGGGATGTTTAAACAAATAAGTGAGTCTTGGAGCAACACTCTAAATGGATCCCTCTTGAGAATGTGTGGACTGTCAGGAAAAACATTTTTGACTCTGCTTTCCTATCACAGCATCTTATGAACCTAAACATCATATAAACTGTCTGATCATGCCACTGGTTCACGTAACCCTTCCATAAACAATTCTTTATAGCCTTGTTCACTCCTTTTTACAAAAATAAAGTTCCTTTCTGGCTGACTAGGAGACATTTTCAGATTTTGTTCATTATACATATTGTAATCATCTTTTAAAGTCAACTCCCTCATTACTTTAGAACATATTTGTTTTTTTATCCAACAAAGCTCACAATAAAGGGCAATTTATAAATCTCAGTCCCTGTCATGGTTAACTTTATTTGTCAACCTGGCTTAGCCATAGTGCTTGGATATGTAGTCAAATGTGTTAAGTGAATGTATCTACCAGCACAGTCAAGATGCAGAGCTATTTCATCATCAAAAAGGAACTTCTTTGTGCTTCTCTTTTATACTTTCACTACCTCCTGCAACCTGAGAGAGAATGGGAGAATTTAAAGTAGAAGAGTGGAAGGATCTGAGAGCAGTTAACTGGATCAAGGACATAGCTTATCCAGCTTTGGGTGACCTAGAAGCCTTAGACAAAGTAAGTGACCTATGTATGTATATTCTTTATTTGTTTCATTTTTAGGGTCATTATTTTTAGAGTAGTTTTAGATTCATGGCAAAATTGTGAGGAAGGTACAGATATCTCCCATATATTCCCTGTGACCACACATGTATAGCCTTCTCCATTCTCAGTATTTTCTCCAAGATGGCAGACTTGAAGGACATACATTCAACTTTGCCTGCAAGAACTCCAAAATTACAACTCACTGCTGAACAACTGTCAATATGAGAATGTTGGATCCCATCAAAAAAGATACACCATGTCAAAGTGCAAAGAGGAAGCCCCAGCAAGATGGTAGGAGGGGAGAAATCACGTTTAGAATGAAATTGCATACCCGCCAGAGACTTCGTAAGGGCTCAGACAAACCATGTGTGCACCCAGATATCCACAGAGACTGAGACAGAACTATCTTTGAGTGTCTCCTGCAGAGGTATGGGTCAGCAGTGGACTGCTGTTGGAGCAGGGGCTCTGGGTGCAGTAGAACAGGTTATGGCATAAGCCCTCTTGGAGGAGGTCACCATTAACCCTACAATAGAGCTGCAAGAAGTTACACAAGACTGGGGAAAGAACCTCTTAGAGGGCACACACAGAAACTTGTGTGTACCAGGACCCAGGGAAAGGAGCAATGACACCAACAGAGAATGACACAGACTTGCTTTTGAGTGTCCAGGAGGCTCTGGCAGAGGGGTGGTTCAGTGGTGGCCTGCTGCAGGGTTGGAGGCACTGAGTGTAGCAGTGCCTGCATGGGACATTTTAAGGGAGGTGACATTATCTTCATTACCTCTAGGATAGTTTGGCTTCAGGTCAAATGACAATGAGGGAACATAGCCCTTCAGCAGAAAATTGGATTAAAGATTTACTGAGCATGGCCCCTACCATCAGAACAAGATGCCTCAGTGAGTCTCTTCCATCTGGAAGCTTCCATAAGCCTCTTATCCTTTTACAGCAGAGGGCAGGCAGAATAAAAACCACAGTCACAGAAAACTAACAAATCCGATCACATGGACCACAGTGTTGTCTAACTCAATTAAACTATGAGCCATGCCACATAAAGCCACCCATGGCAGATAGCTCATGGTGGAGAGCTCTGACAAAACATGGTCCATTGGAAAAGAGAATGGCAAACAACTTGATTTTCTTGCACTCTGAACCCCATGAACAGTATAAAAAAGCAAACTGATAGAACACTGAAAGATGAACTCCCCATGTTGGTAGGTGCCCAATATGTTATTGGAGATCAGTGGAGAAATAACTCCAGAAAGAATGAAGAGATGGAGCTAAAGCAAAACAACAACCAGTTGTGGATTTAATTGGGATGGAAGTAAAGTCGGATGCTGTAAAGAGTGATATTGCATAGGAACCTGGAATATTAGTTCCATGAATCAAGGCCAACTAGATATGGTCAAACCAGTGAAACAGAGATGGAAAGAGTGAACATCGACATTTTAAGAATCAACAAACTAAAATGGACTAGAATGGGTGAAGTTAACTCACACGACCATTATATCTACTACTGTGGGCAAGAATCCCTTAGAAGAAATAGAGTAGCAATCATAGTCAACAAAAGTGTCAAAAATGCAGTACTTGGATGCAATCTCAAAAATGACAGAATGATCTCTGTTCATTTACAAGGCAAACCATTCAATATCACAGTAATCCAAGTCTATGCTCAGACCAGTAATGTGGAAGAAGTTGAAGTTGAACGGTTTGCTGAAGGCATACAAGATACTCTAAAACACCCAAGAAAGATGTCCTTTTCATTATAGGGAACTGGAATGGAAAAGTAGGAAGCCAAGAGTTACCTGGAGTAACAGGCCAATTTTGCCTTGGTGTACCAAATGAAGCAGGGCAAAGGCTAACAGAGTTTTGCCAAGAGAACGCACTGGTCTTAGCAAACACCCTCTTCCAACAACATAAGAGAAGATTCTACACATGGACATCACCAGATGGTCAATACCGAAACCACATTGATTATATTCTTTGCAGCCAAAGATGGAGAGGCTCTATACAGTCAGCAAAAACAAGACCGGTAGTTGACAGTGGCTCAATTCATGAACTCCTTATTGATAATTCAGACTTAAATTGTAGAAAATAGGGAAACCACTAGACCATTCAAGCATGACCTTAATCATACCCTTTATGATTATTCAAGGAATTAGATCTGATAAACAGAGTTCCTGAAAAACTAAAACGAAGGTTGACGACATTGTACAGGAGGCAGTGATTCAGAGCATCCCCAAGAAAAAGAAATGCAAAAGGTAAACTGGTTGTCTGAGGAGGTCTTACACATAGCTGAAAAAGAAAGAAAAGACGTGGAAGGCAAAGGAGAAAAGGAAAGATATACCCATGTGAATGCAGAGTTACAAAGAATAGCAAAGAGAGGTAAGAAAGCTTTCCTCAGTGATCAATGCAAATAAATAGAAGAAAGCAATAGAATGGGAAGGATAGAGATCTCTTCAAGAAAATCAGAGATAGGAACAGAAACTTACATGCAAAGATGGTCTCAATAAAGGACAGAAACGGTATGGACCTAACAGAAGTAGAAGATATTAAGAAAAGGTGGCAAGAATATACAGAAGAGCTACACAAAATAGATCTTCATGACCCAGATAACCATGATGCTGTGATCACTGACCTAGAGCCAAGCATCCTGGAATGTGAAGTTAAGTGGGCCTTAGAAAGCATCACTATAAACAAAGCTAGTGGAGGTGATAGAACTCTAGTTGAGTTATTTCAAAGCCTAAAAGATGATGCTGTGAAAGTGCTCCTCTCAATATACCAGCAAATTTGGAAAACTCATCAGTGACCACAGGACTGCAAAAGGTCAGTTTTCATTCCAATCCCAAAGAAAGAAAATACCAAAGAATGTTCAAACTACTGCACAATTGCATTCATCTCACATTTGAGCAAAGCAATTCTTAAAATTCTGCAAGCCAGGCTTCAACAGTATGAGAATGGTGAACTTCCAGATGTACAACCTAGATTTAGAAAAAACAGAAACAAGTGATCAAATTGCCAACATCTGTTGGATCATTGCAAATGCAAGAGAATTTCAGAAAAAAACATCTACCTCTGCTTTCTTGACTATGCCAAAGCCTTTGGCTGTGTGAATTACAGAAAACTGTACAAACTTCTTAAAGAGATGGGAATACCAATCAACCTGACCCGCCTTCTGAGACATCTGTATGCAGGTCAAGAAGAAACAGTTAGAACTGGACATGGAATAACAGACTGGTTCTAAATATGAAAAGGAATACATGAAGGCTGTATATTGTCACCCTGCTTGTTTAACTTATATGCAGAGTACATCATGAGAAATGGCTGACTGGATGAAGCACAAGCTGAAATTAACATTGCTGGGAGAAATATTAAATTCCCTCACATATGCAGATGACACCACACTTATAGTAGAAAGTGAAGAAGAACAAAAGAGCCTCTTGATGAAAGTGACAGAGGAGAGTGAAAAAGTTGGCTTAAAACTCAACATTCAGAAAAACTAAGATATATCATCTGGTCCCAACACTTCATGGGAAAGAAATTGGCAAACAATGGAAACAGTGATAAACTTTATATTTTGGGGCTCCAAAATCACTGCAGATGGTGACTGCAGCCATTAAATTAAAAGAGGCTTGCTCCTTGGAAGAAAAGTTATGACCAACCTAGACAGCATATTAAAAAGCAGAGACCTTACTTTTCTAATAAAAATCCATCTAGTCAAAGCTATGGTTTTTCCAGTAGTCATGTATGTGTGTGAGTGTTGGACTATAAAGAAAACTGAGCACCTAAGAAGTGATGCTTTTGAACTGTGATGTTGGAGAAGACTCTTGAGAGTCCCTTGGACAGCAAGGAGATCCAACCTGTCTATACTAAAGGAAATCAGTCCTAAATATTGTGATGTTAGAGAAGACTCTTGAGAGTCCTTTGGACAACAAGGAGATCCAACTTGTATATCCTAAAGGAAATCAGTCCTAAATATTCATTGGAACCATTGAAGGCAGATGGAGAAGATGATAATAGAGTTTGAGTTGGTTGGATGGCATCACCGACTCAATGGACATGAGTAAACCCTAGCAGTTGGTGATGGACAAAGAAGCTTGGTGTGCTGCAGTCCATAGTATCACAAATAGTCAGACACGACAAGGCAATGGAACTGAAATGATTCTCAACACCCCCTACAAGTGTGGTGCATTTGTTCCAATTAATGAATCTGCATTTGTAGATCATTTTCACCCGAATTCCTTGATCTACATTAGGGTTCACTCTTGGTATTGCACAGTCCATGGATTTGGCCTCCTATATAATGACATGTATCCATCATTATAGTATCATACAGTCTAATTTCGCTGATCTAAAAATTATCTGTGTTCTGCCTATTCATCCCTCCACACCCCTGTGTCACCACTGTTCTTTTCACTCTTTAGAATTTTGGTTTTGTTCATAATGCTCTATAGTTGGAATCATACAACAGGTAGCCTTTTCACATTGGTTTGTTTCACCTAGTAATATGCATTTACGATTTCCCCCATGTTTTTCATGGCTTCATTGCTCATTACTTATTAGGACTGATTAATATTTCGTTATCTGAATGTGCTACAGTTTATCCATTCACCTACTGAAGGACCTCTTGGTTGCCTCCAAGTTTTCACAATTATGAATAAGTCTTTCACAAGTATTTATATATAAATTATTTTTTATGGACTTAGATTTTCAACTTCTTGGGATAAATACCAATGAGCACAGTTGCTTGACTGTATGTTAAACATATGTTTGGTTTTGTAACAAACACAAGACTGTCTTCTAAGGTGGCTGTATTGTGTCGCATTTTCACCAGTAGTGAATAAGACTTTTGGACTCTGGGAGAAGGTGAGAGTGGGATGATTTGAGAGAATAGCACTGAAATATTATTTTACCTTATGTGAAATAGATGACCAGTCCAAGTTTGATGCATGAAGCAAGACACTCACAGCTGGTGCACTGGGACAACCCAGAGGAATGGGATGGGGAGTTAGGTAGGAGGGGGTTTGGAACAGGGACACAGGTATGCCCATGCTGATTCATGTCAATATATGTCTAAAACCACCACAATATTATAAAGTAACTAGCCTTCAATTACAATGAACTAATTAATTTTAAAAAGANAAAAAAAAAAAGAAAAGATGTGTATAAGAGACAGCCATAACATCTTATGGGAAAACCTGAATGAATGTTTTGGTCTGTCTACCTGGGGAACTCTAATTAATATATTCCATATTAACTGACATATCATCTACATTTCAACAAAACATTACAAAGTACCCTAAAAGGCAAGACCAAAACACAGTCTAATAAGACTAACAAATCATCACAATAAGATTCAAGTAAGATACAGATTTTGGAATTGTCAGACAGGGAATGTAAAATAACTTTAATTAAAAAACTGAAATGCAAAGAAAAGAGGAAAAAAAAAGAAACAGAACAGAACATCCAAGAACTCTGGAATAATTTCAGAAAATATAACATACGCATAATTAGAATATTAGAAATAAAGTGGAGAATGAAGTAGAAAAAATAATTGAAGTAATATTGGCTGAGAACTTTCCAAAATTAATGACAGATGCTAAACCACACACAAAAAAAGCTCAAAGAACAGCAAGCAGGGTAAAGTCCAAAATTACATACATATAAATTTTATATGCTTATATATGTATAGATATTCTTATATGTATTTAGAAGCATACCATATGTATACATATGGCTGAGTCACATTGTTGTGCAGCAGAAAATAACACAACTTTGTAAAGCAATTATATTCCAATAAGAAAGCACCATAAAAAAGAATACGATATTAAAACTTGAGAAAACTTAGGATTAAGGGAAAACTTGAAAGAAGTTAAAGGTTAAAAAAAAAAAGCCTAACCTATTGAGGAACAAGAACAAGAACTGTACTGAGAACTTTTCATAAAAATACACACAGAGAGTAGAGGGAAATATTAAAATGTTTAAAGAAAATGGATACCAACCTAGTATTCCATATCCTGCAAAATAATTCCTTAAAAGTTAGGAGGAAATATAGTCTGATTCATTAAAAGAGAAATAATTTATCCCCAACAAGTTTGCCCTGTTAGTAATGTTAAAAGTTCTTCAAGGAGAAGAAAGATAATGTGGGTCGTAAATTTATATCTATGTAAGAAATGGAGTAGCCATCATAGTCAACAAACAAGTCCAAAATGCCATCCTTGGATGCAATCTCAAAAACTACAGAATGACCTCTGTTCATTTCCAAAGCAAACTGTTCAGTATCATGGTAATCTAAGTCTATGCCACAAATAGTAATGTGGAAGAAGCTGAAGTTGAATTGTTCTATGAGGATTTACAAGACCTTTTAGAACTAATAACCAAAACAGATGTCCTTTTGATTATAGGGGACTGGAATGCAAAAGTAGGAAGTTAGAAACACCTGGAGTAACAGGTAAATTTGGCCTTGGAGTACAGAATGAAGCAGGGCAAATGCTAATAGAGTTTTGCCAAGAGAACACACTGGTCATAGCAAAGACCCTCTTGCAAAAACACAAGGGAAGTCTTTACACTTGGACAGCACCAGATGTCCAACACCAAAATCAGATTGATTATATTCCTTGCAGCAAAAGATGGAAAAGCTCTACACAGTCAGCAAAAAAAAAAAAAAAAAAAGACTGGGAGCTGACTGTGGTTCAGATCGTAAACTCTTTATTGCCAAATTCAGACTTAAATTGAAGAAAGTAGGGAAAACCAATAGACTAATCAGGTATGACCTAAACCAAATCCCTTAGGATTATACAGTGGAAGTGAGAAATAGATTTAAGGGACTAGATCTTATATACAGAGTGCCTGATGATCTATGGACAGACGTTTATGACATTGTAAAGGAGACAGGAATCAAGACCATCCCCAAGAAAAAGAAATGCAAAAAAAGCAAAATGGCTGTCGGAGGAGGCCTTACAAATAGCTGTGAAAAGAAGAGAAGTGAAAGGCAAAGGAGAAAAAGAAAGATATACCCATCTGAAGGCAGAGCTCCAAAGAATAGCAAGAAGAGATAAGAAAGCCTTCCTCGGTGATCAGTGCAAAGAAATAGAAGAAATGATAGAATAGGAAAGACCAGCAATCTCGTCAAGAAAATTAGAGAGGGAACATTTCATGCAAAGATGGGCTCAATAAAGAATAGTAATGGTATTGTCCTAGAAGCAGAAGTTATTAAGAAGAGGTGCAAGAATATACAGAAGAACTATACAAAAAAAGATGTTCACGACCCAGATAATCATGATGGTGTGATCGCTCACCTAGAGCCAGACATTGTGGAATGTGAAGTCAAGTGGGCCTTAGGAAGCATCACTACCAGCAAACCTAGTGGAGGTGATGGAATTCCAGTTGAACCATTTCAAATCCTGAAAGATAATGCTGTGAAAGTGATGCACTCAATATGCCAGCAAATTAGGAAAGCTCAGCAGTTGCCACAGGGCTGGAAAAGGTCAGTTTTCATTCTAATCCCAAAGAAAGGCAATGCCAAAGAATGCTCAAACTACAGCATGATTGCACTCATCTCACATGCTAATAAAGTAATGCTGAAATTTTTACAAGCAAGGCTTCAGTAATATGTGAACCATGAACCTCTAGATGTTCAAGCTGGTTTCAGAAAATTCAGAGGAACCAGAGATCAAATTGCCAATATTGGCTGGATCATCAAAAAAAAAAAAAAAAAAGAAAGAAAGAAAAGAAAAACACAAGAGAGTTTTATAAAAAGCATCTATTTCTGCTTTATTTCTATGTCAAAGCAATTGACTGTGTGGATCACAATAAACTGTGGAAAATTCTGAAAGAGATGGGAATACCAGACCACCTGATCTGCCTCTTGAGAAACCTAAATGCAGATCCAGAAGCAACAGTTAGAACTGGACATCAAACAACAGACTGGTTCCAAATAAGAAAAGGAGTATATCAAGGCTGTATATTGTCACTCTGCTTATTTAACTTATATGTGGAGTACATCATGAGAAACGCTAGGCTGGAACAAACACAAGCTGGAATCAAGATTGCTGGGAGAAATATCAAGAACCTTAGATATGCTGATGACACCACCCTTATGGCAGAAACTGAAGAAGAACTAAAGAGCCTCTTGATGAAAGTGAAAGAGGAGAGTGAAAAAGTTGGCTTAAAGCTTAACATTTAGAAAATTAAGATCATGGCATCCAGTCCCATCACTTCATGGCATATGGGAAAACAGTGGCTGACTTTATTTTTGGCAGCTCCAAAATCACTGCAGATGGTGACTGCAGCCATGAAATTAGAAGACGCTTACTCCTTGGAAGAAAAGTTATGACCAACCTAGATAGCATATTCAAAAGCAGAGACATTACTTTGCCAACAAAGGTCCACCTAGTCAAGGCTGTGGTTTTTCTTAAAGCCATGTTTGGATGTGAAAGTTGGACTCTAAAGAAAGCTAATGCCGAAGAATGATGCGTTTGAACTGTGGTATTGGAGAAGACTCTTGAGAGTCCCTTGGACTGCAAGGAGATCCAAGGAGTCCATCCTAAATGAGATCAGTCCTGGGTGTTCTTCGGAAGGACTGATCTTGAAGGTGAAGCTCCAATATTCAGCCACCTGCTGGGAAGAGCTGACTTATTGGAAAAGACCCAGATGCTGGGAACAATTGAAGTCAGGAGTAGAAGGGGACGACAGAGGATGAGATGGTTGTGTGGCATCACCGACTCAGTGAACATGAGTTTAGTTACACTCCAGGAGTTGACGATGGACAGGGAGGCATGGCATGCTGCGGTCCATGAGGTTGCAAATAATCAGACATGACTGAGCTACTGAACTGAAGTGAACTGAAGGAAAGCAACCATCAGAGAAAGAGTACATGAATAGAAAATAAAACATTTTACATTCACTGATTTTCTATATAACTGTTCAAAGAAATNCTCTTTCACAATTCCTATTTCCAAATGGTAGGAGGTTACAGTTAAGTAATAGGACTGTAAAAGAGTTGTGGTTATTGGAAAGAATAAAATCTTAGGATATGGCCATGGGAATGACTGGGCTTCTCAGGTGGCACTAGATGTGTATAAGAGACAGGCTTATAGCATACAGATAAGTGAAATGAATGACAGAAATGTTATAAGGGACAGCAACGAAAAATGTAACATCTGTTATGTTACCTTCCTTATCCATGGAATGCTATAGTGTTATTTGAAAGGCAAATTGGATCAGTAGCAAGTTTATATTTCAGACTGTTTGGCAACCACTAAATTATTCAGAAAGTGTGTTAGACTTCAGTGGATGAGGAAAAGTTGAAATGAATTTAGGGCAAAATATCTAATTCACTAAATCATAGAGGCATTTTAAAAAGAACCTGCAGCTAATGTTTAACCAAGAGAAAGTGGAAAATAAATCAATTTATGGAAAGGGAAAGAGACTTGTAAAATAATGTGGGAATCTCCAGTCTAATACACAGATAAATAAACTATTTGCAACATTCATTCATAAAGAGAATGGTCCTAGCATTTAAGCCTTGTTCATTAAAAACACCAGCAGCACATTGACCACAGGTGGCATAGCTGAGGGTGAAACATACTTGGTAATGGTAAAACTGTGGTGTTAGCTTATGAAACTCATTGGAGAGAGTAGACAATTCAGAGACTACACATAAGAATGCATTAGAAATGTTCAAAACTCCTACCTCATGGTGAAAGTTTTTATTTATTATTATTGTTGTTGTTGTTTTGCTTTCTTACTGTAAGCTTATTTAAAAACTCAGATGGATAAAAATTATGACACAGAGTGTTTCCTCTTTTTCATATTTTAAGATTTTCTACTTGGTCTGATTTGTGTTTCCCATTCAAACCAACTATATTGTGATCTCTTGTCTACAATGAAATAGTTTACTATTTTTATTGAAGTAAACATTTTTCTGTATGTCTTTTTTTAATTTAGTTTGCAACTTCAAATATGTTAAAGTCAGGTAAAATAAGATCAAGTTAATTCATTCATTCCAAACATATTTATTGATTACTTACTTTGTGCCAAGGATTCTCCTGGGCACATCAATCGGATCAATAGAGAATTTCTCCTGGTTTTGTGGAACTGTTTTGCAGAGAGTTAATATCTTACATGTTATGCCGCAGACTTTTACTTAATCCTCTTGATAATTACATATTTTAAAATTATTTTACATAAGGAACTGAGCCCTAGAACAGTCAAATGACTTGTGAACATCACATGTCTAAGAAAAAACTTGGCCAACTTTATAATCTAATTTTCCATTTGACTTTCTGGATAATGTCAGGAAAAGGCATTGTTCTTGTTACAGGAATGATGATGTTATATTTGAGTGAAGAAAATTTCTAAAAGCAAATGGGAAAATGACCAAGCAGAGTCCCAGTCCTGTCTGTTCAATTTTTAAAATATTTAGTAGGTAATAAATGATTTAATATAAATCTTCTTTTCTCTTCCAGTATTGAAGGACAGACATATCATCTTAGATGCTGGAATTTGTATGAGAATCAGAATACTTCAAGTACTTAGATTCAGTATTTAAGATGGGGCTTTGTTTACAGAGATCCTAACATAAATAGATGAATCTTTATAGTGCATCTTAAATCACAAGAGAAAAGTCCATAAGGACAAAATATATGAAAATGAAATAAAGCAATGCATCTTCTTATTATGTAAGGTCATATTCCAATCAGAAAACAATTTTTCTAATAATCTATTCCTTCATGTACATGTGTGCTCAGTTGTGAGTGACACTTTGTGATCCCATGGACTGTAGCCTGCCAGGTTCCTCTGTCCATGGGCTTCTCCAGGCAAGGATACTGAAGTGAATTGCTGTTTCCTACTCCAGGGGATCTTCCCAACCCAGTGATTGAACCCACATATCTTGCATCTCCTTCACTGGAAACATATTCTTTACCACTTTGCCACCTGCACAATCCATTCATTTGGAGCTATGCAACAAATGAATATTTAAGAAGAATTATATATCTTGTTATTATACAGATAAATGTATCTTTATTTTTTTATAATTTCAATCTTTAGGGGGATAATTAGATAACAGTATGTTGACTACACACTGTGATGAATATCAATAGAAATTAAAAAATAATAAGCCAAATATTTCCAAAGAAGTTTTTATATTGATCTTGATGTAGTCTCTTCTTTTTATGTTTTGCTTTATATTAGTTAGTTAGTTGAGTTGCTTAGTCGTGTCCGACTCTTTGCGACCACGTGGATTGTAGCCCACCAGGCTCCTCCGTCCATGGGATTCTCCAGGCAAGAATACTGGAGTGGGTTGCCATTTTTGCTTTATAAGGTTTACCTTAAATGATTTCCTTCACTCATATGTATTTAACTTCCTTGCTTTATACTTCAGTAACTTCTGTTCTGAACTTTCTTCTGAGGTCTTTGGCCATATTTTTCAGCTACTAGCTGGATATCTCTATCTGAATGACACAGAGGTGGTTAAAACAGTGGGACTGGAAGCACATTATCCTCTCCCATAAAAATGCATGTCCCTTCTTGTATTCACTTAAGCCAGTTAATGTCTTGACAATCTATACTCCATGTCCCAAGATAGATAAATAGAAGTCATCCTTAATTACTTACTCTCTCTTATCTCCCATTGTCAGTATCTTGTCAATTCCATTCTCATAACTCAAATGAACCCTCTCTAATATATCCACAATGCTTTAATCCATGTTCTATTGGGAACTTTTGAAATATTAACCTATCATAGTAATGATTTACCCACATGAGAACAACAGTGCCATTGGAAAAAGACATGCATGCAATTACTGATTCTAATAATTGACTATAAAGTAATCTGAATAATGAGGAATCTGAGTATATAAGTGGAATGACAGATAACAAAATGTTGTAGGTTCAATGTATTATAGATCCTGGTGGCCGAAGATTTTTTTAGACTTTATTCTTTCCAATAACCAAAACTCTTTCACAATTCCTATTTCCAAATGGTAGGAGGTTACAGTTAAGTAATAGGACTGTAAAAGAGTTGTGGTTATTGGAAAGAATAAAATCTTAGGATATGGCCATGGGAATGACNAAAAAAAAAAAAAAAAAAGAAAGAAAGAAAAGAAAAACACAAGAGAGTTTTATAAAAAGCATCTATTTCTGCTTTATTTCTATGTCAAAGCAATTGACTGTGTGGATCACAATAAACTGTGGAAAATTCTGAAAGAGATGGGAATACCAGACCACCTGATCTGCCTCTTGAGAAACCTAAATGCAGATCCAGAAGCAACAGTTAGAACTGGACATCAAACAACAGACTGGTTCCAAATAAGAAAAGGAGTATATCAAGGCTGTATATTGTCACTCTGCTTATTTAACTTATATGTGGAGTACATCATGAGAAACGCTAGGCTGGAACAAACACAAGCTGGAATCAAGATTGCTGGGAGAAATATCAAGAACCTTAGATATGCTGATGACACCACCCTTATGGCAGAAACTGAAGAAGAACTAAAGAGCCTCTTGATGAAAGTGAAAGAGGAGAGTGAAAAAGTTGGCTTAAAGCTTAACATTTAGAAAATTAAGATCATGGCATCCAGTCCCATCACTTCATGGCATATGGGAAAACAGTGGCTGACTTTATTTTTGGCAGCTCCAAAATCACTGCAGATGGTGACTGCAGCCATGAAATTAGAAGACGCTTACTCCTTGGAAGAAAAGTTATGACCAACCTAGATAGCATATTCAAAAGCAGAGACATTACTTTGCCAACAAAGGTCCACCTAGTCAAGGCTGTGGTTTTTCTTAAAGCCATGTTTGGATGTGAAAGTTGGACTCTAAAGAAAGCTAATGCCGAAGAATGATGCGTTTGAACTGTGGTATTGGAGAAGACTCTTGAGAGTCCCTTGGACTGCAAGGAGATCCAAGGAGTCCATCCTAAATGAGATCAGTCCTGGGTGTTCTTCGGAAGGACTGATCTTGAAGGTGAAGCTCCAATATTCAGCCACCTGCTGGGAAGAGCTGACTTATTGGAAAAGACCCAGATGCTGGGAACAATTGAAGTCAGGAGTAGAAGGGGACGACAGAGGATGAGATGGTTGTGTGGCATCACCGACTCAGTGAACATGAGTTTAGTTACACTCCAGGAGTTGACGATGGACAGGGAGGCATGGCATGCTGCGGTCCATGAGGTTGCAAATAATCAGACATGACTGAGCTACTGAACTGAAGTGAACTGAAGGAAAGCAACCATCAGAGAAAGAGTACATGAATAGAAAATAAAACATTTTACATTCACTGATTTTCTATATAACTGTTCAAAGAAATAATGCTAACAATGTATTAGGTGCTTATAGCATACAGATAAGTGAAATGAATGACAGAAATGTTATAAGGGACAGCAACGAAAAATGTAACATCTGTTATGTTACCTTCCTTATCCATGGAATGCTATAGTGTTATTTGAAAGGCAAATTGGATCAGTAGCAAGTTTATATTTCAGACTGTTTGGCAACCACTAAATTATTCAGAAAGTGTGTTAGACTTCAGTGGATGAGGAAAAGTTGAAATGAATTTAGGGCAAAATATCTAATTCACTAAATCATAGAGGCATTTTAAAAAGAACCTGCAGCTAATGTTTAACCAAGAGAAAGTGGAAAATAAATCAATTTATGGAAAGGGAAAGAGACTTGTAAAATAATGTGGGAATCTCCAGTCTAATACACAGATAAATAAACTATTTGCAACATTCATTCATAAAGAGAATGGTCCTAGCATTTAAGCCTTGTTCATTAAAAACACCAGCAGCACATTGACCACAGGTGGCATAGCTGAGGGTGAAACATACTTGGTAATGGTAAAACTGTGGTGTTAGCTTATGAAACTCATTGGAGAGAGTAGACAATTCAGAGACTACACATAAGAATGCATTAGAAATGTTCAAAACTCCTACCTCATGGTGAAAGTTTTTATTTATTATTATTGTTGTTGTTGTTTTGCTTTCTTACTGTAAGCTTATTTAAAAACTCAGATGGATAAAAATTATGACACAGAGTGTTTCCTCTTTTTCATATTTTAAGATTTTCTACTTGGTCTGATTTGTGTTTCCCATTCAAACCAACTATATTGTGATCTCTTGTCTACAATGAAATAGTTTACTATTTTTATTGAAGTAAACATTTTTCTGTATGTCTTTTTTTAATTTAGTTTGCAACTTCAAATATGTTAAAGTCAGGTAAAATAAGATCAAGTTAATTCATTCATTCCAAACATATTTATTGATTACTTACTTTGTGCCAAGGATTCTCCTGGGCACATCAATCGGATCAATAGAGAATTTCTCCTGGTTTTGTGGAACTGTTTTGCAGAGAGTTAATATCTTACATGTTATGCCGCAGACTTTTACTTAATCCTCTTGATAATTACATATTTTAAAATTATTTTACATAAGGAACTGAGCCCTAGAACAGTCAAATGACTTGTGAACATCACATGTCTAAGAAAAAACTTGGCCAACTTTATAATCTAATTTTCCATTTGACTTTCTGGATAATGTCAGGAAAAGGCATTGTTCTTGTTACAGGAATGATGATGTTATATTTGAGTGAAGAAAATTTCTAAAAGCAAATGGGAAAATGACCAAGCAGAGTCCCAGTCCTGTCTGTTCAATTTTTAAAATATTTAGTAGGTAATAAATGATTTAATATAAATCTTCTTTTCTCTTCCAGTATTGAAGGACAGACATATCATCTTAGATGCTGGAATTTGTATGAGAATCAGAATACTTCAAGTACTTAGATTCAGTATTTAAGATGGGGCTTTGTTTACAGAGATCCTAACATAAATAGATGAATCTTTATAGTGCATCTTAAATCACAAGAGAAAAGTCCATAAGGACAAAATATATGAAAATGAAATAAAGCAATGCATCTTCTTATTATGTAAGGTCATATTCCAATCAGAAAACAATTTTTCTAATAATCTATTCCTTCATGTACATGTGTGCTCAGTTGTGAGTGACACTTTGTGATCCCATGGACTGTAGCCTGCCAGGTTCCTCTGTCCATGGGCTTCTCCAGGCAAGGATACTGAAGTGAATTGCTGTTTCCTACTCCAGGGGATCTTCCCAACCCAAGGATTGAACCCACATATCTTGCATCTCCTTCACTGGAAACATATTCTTTACCACTTTGCCACCTGCACAATCCATTCATTTGGAGCTATGCAACAAATGAATATTTAAGAAGAATTATATATCTTGTTATTATACAGATAAATGTATCTTTATTTTTTTATAATTTCAATCTTTAGGGGGATAATTAGATAACAGTATGTTGACTACACACTGTGATGAATATCAATAGAAATTAAAAAATAATAAGCCAAATATTTCCAAAGAAGTTTTTATATTGATCTTGATGTAGTCTCTTCTTTTTATGTTTTGCTTTATATTAGTTAGTTAGTTGAGTTGCTTAGTCGTGTCCGACTCTTTGCGACCACGTGGATTGTAGCCCACCAGGCTCCTCCGTCCATGGGATTCTCCAGGCAAGAATACTGGAGTGGGTTGCCATTTTTGCTTTATAAGGTTTACCTTAAATGATTTCCTTCACTCATATGTATTTAACTTCCTTGCTTTATACTTCAGTAACTTCTGTTCTGAACTTTCTTCTGAGGTCTTTGGCCATATTTTTCAGCTACTAGCTGGATATCTCTATCTGAATGACACAGAGGTGGTTAAAACAGTGGGACTGGAAGCACATTATCCTCTCCCAAAAAAATGCATGTCCCTTCTTGTATTCACTTAAGCCAGTTAATGTCTTGACAATCTATACTCCATGTCCCAAGATAGATAAATAGAAGTCATCCTTAATTACTTACTCTCTCTTATCTCCCATTGTCAGTATCTTGTCAATTCCATTCTCATAACTCAAATGAACCCTCTCTAATATATCCACAATGCTTTAATCCATGTTCTATTGGGAACTTTTGAAATATTAACCTATCATAGTAATGATTTACCCACATGAGAACAACAGTGCCATTGGAAAAAGACATGCATGCAATTACTGATTCTAATAATTGACTATAAAGTAATCTGAATAATGAGGAATCTGAGTATATAAGTGGAATGACAGATAACAAAATGTTGTAGGTTCAATGTATTATAGATCCTGGTGGCCGAAGATTTTTTTAGACTTTATTCTTTCCAATAACCAAAACTCTTTCACAATTCCTATTTCCAAATGGTAGGAGGTTACAGTTAAGTAATAGGACTGTAAAAGAGTTGTGGTTATTGGAAAGAATAAAATCTTAGGATATGGCCATGGGAATGACTGGGCTTCTCAGGTGGCACTGGGTGGAGAAGATTCTGTGGAGTTTGGAATGGCAACCCACTCCAGTATTCTTTCCTGGAAAATTCCATGGACAGAGGAGCCTGGAGGTCTACAGTCCATGGGGCTGCAAAAAGTCAGAAACAACTGAGCAACTGAACACATACACATGGGAATGATTAAGTAAGGGGGTGGAAAACAAGTTCACCGGAGTAGAGGAAAAGGAAGTGAAAGGACAGTTTGGACCATTTTTTTTTTTTATTGAAATTACCCATAATTAAGACAAGAGTTGTGTGTGAGAGAGTGACAGCCAGTCAAGGGTCTGTAAATGCCTGCAGCAAGGAGGAGGGACAATGTGGTCTGTGCTGTGAAAAGATGAGATATTTTGCAAATGGAAGCATTTATGTTGATGGCGATCATTTCCACGGTGTCCATAGTATGAGTTTCAGGAGTTGAGGGGAAGTGGGAGGAATGGGACTTTTGACTTCTTTTCCTAACCATCATTAACATACATAAAAAAACAGGAAGATATGTATTTTTTTCTTTTGCATTCTGGTAAAAAATATATAACATTTAAACTCAAATTTTTAAGTGCACAGTTCACTCTTGCTAAATAGATGTACACTGTTGTACAGCAGACCTCTAGAAATTGTTTATCTTGGTGAAGACCTCAATACCCATTGCAAAGCAACTCCCCCAAAGCCTGGCAACCACCATTCTACCATCTGCTTCTCTGGGTCTGACTATTTTGGATAACTTATATAGATGGAATCATCCAGAATTTCTCCTTCTGTGACTGGATTATTTCACTTATAATGGCCTGATGTTTGAATCACAATGTAGTATATGATAGGATTTCCTTTCCTTTCAAAGCTGAATACTATTCCTTTGTATGCATATCTCTTAGTTTCTTTATCCATTCACCTGTCATTGGACATTTAGGTTATTTCCACTTATTGTCTGTTGTGAATAATGCTGCAATAAACATGAGATTGTTTGTATCCATTCTAGATCCTGATTTTATTTCCTTTAATAGATACCCAGAAGTGAGATTGCTGGGTAATATAGCTGTACATATTTTTAATTTTCTGAGGAAACTTCACACTTCTTTCTCTAATGGTCACACAAATTCACATTCCCACTGTCAATGCAGGAGAGTTCCCTTTCTCCACACCCTCTTTGCGGAACTTACTATTGTTTGTCTTTTTGATGATAGTCATTCTGATGTGAAGACAGGAGGAGAAGGGGATGACAGAGGATGTGATGTTTGGATGGCATCACCAACTCAATGGACATGAGTTCAAGCAAGCTCTGGTGATGGACAGGAAAGCCTAGCATGCTGCAGTCCATGGAGTCTCAAAGAGTTGGACCAGACTGAGCGACTGAAAAACAACAACAGCAACAACCCCTCATCATATGTAGGATTTATTAATATTTCTCCATTTCTGTAGGTTGCCTTTTGACTTTGTTATTTTAAATTGAAATATAGTTGACTTACAATACTTTATTACAGTATACACCATAGTGATTCTGGTTTTTGTAGATTATACTCCATTTACGTTTACTGCAAAACAATGGCTATATTTCCCTGTGCTGTGCAATATAACCTTGTTACTGACCTATTTTACACATAGTAGCTTATATGTGTTAATGCCATACTACTATCTTTCCCTTCCCTCAAACCACTGATAAACACTAGTTGTCCTCTTTATTTGTGGGTATGCTTCTTCTTTGTTATATTCACTACATTTTTTTTTATTTTTAGAGTCCAAGTATAAATGATATTACACAGTATTTGTCTTTCTTTTTTCTTAATTTGACTTATTTCACTAAGAATAATTCCTCACAAGTCCATCCATGTTGCTGCAAATAGCAGATTTTCATTCTTTTTGTGGTGAGTGATATCATTTTGTGTGTGTGTATGTGTTTCTGTGTATACAACACTGCTACTTTATCCATTTATCCATTGATGAGCATTTGATGTGCTTCCATATCTTGGCTATTATGTTCACTAGTGGAATTTTTCCTCTCTTACAAATTCTTACCTCTTTTCCATTTAGAGAAGATCCTCTAACATTTATTTCAGGATTGGTTTATTTTTGATGAACTCTTACAATTTTTGCTTGTCTGAGAAGTTATTTATCTCTCTTTCAATTCTGAGTGATAATCTTACAGGTAAATATTATACGTTATAAGTATTTCTCTTTCAGCACTTTAAACCAATATATCATGCCACTAGCTTCTGTCCTGTAGTTTCTATACAAAACTCAGCAGATAGCCTTAAGGGGGTTTCCTTTTATGGATTCTATGTGTTTTTCTTTCTGTCTTTAGACTCTTCTCTTGATTTCTAACTCCTGCCATTTTAATTATACTATATCTTAGTGTAGGTTTTGGTTCATCTTGTTTGGTACACTGTGTGCTTTGGGTTCATGGATGTGTTTCCTCCTTGTTTGGGAAGTATTCAGCAGTAATTTCATCAAATGCATTTTACCATCTTCTCTTTCTTATGTCCTTCTGAGATGCCTATAATATGAATACTGATATGCTTAATGTTATCCATAGGGCTCTTATATTATTTTCTTTTTTTTTTCATTTTGGTTTTTCTTTTAACTATTCTAATTGGTGGTTTCCATTATTATGAATCCGTGTATTATCCTGTATGCTGCTTTCTCTTGTGTGTTCTTCATATCAGTTACTGTATTCTTCAGCTCAGTCTGGTTCTTTTTTCTATTTTCTAGTTCCTTGGTAGAATTTTCATGGTGCTTCTCTATTTTTTTCTAGTTCAGTTAGCATTATTATTACTAATTCTTCTGAATCTTTACCTAGTAAATTATTATTATTATTATTATTATTATTATTATTATTATTTTGGTCAGTGATTTGCTCTCAATCTTTCAATGGAGATCAGTCCTACTGTCTTCCCATTTTTTCTCAGTTCAGTTCAGCTGCTCAGTCATGTCCAATGCTTTGCAACCCCATGACTGCAGCATGCCAGGCCTCCCTGTCCATCACCAACTCCTGGAGTTTATTCAGACTCATGTGCTTTGAGTCTGGGATGACATCCAACCATCTCATCCTCTGTCATCCCATTCTTCTCCNCATAGTAGCTTATATGTGTTAATGCCATACTACTATCTTTCCCTTCCCTCAAACCACTGATAAACACTAGTTGTCCTCTTTATTTGTGGGTATGCTTCTTCTTTGTTATATTCACTACATTTTTTTTTATTTTTAGAGTCCAAGTATAAATGATATTACACAGTATTTGTCTTTCTTTTTTCTTAATTTGACTTATTTCACTAAGAATAATTCCTCACAAGTCCATCCATGTTGCTGCAAATAGCAGATTTTCATTCTTTTTGTGGTGAGTGATATCATTTTGTGTGTGTGTATGTGTTTCTGTGTATACAACACTGCTACTTTATCCATTTATCCATTGATGAGCATTTGATGTGCTTCCATATCTTGGCTATTATGTTCACTAGTGGAATTTTTCCTCTCTTACAAATTCTTACCTCTTTTCCATTTAGAGAAGATCCTCTAACATTTATTTCAGGATTGGTTTATTTTTGATGAACTCTTACAATTTTTGCTTGTCTGAGAAGTTATTTATCTCTCTTTCAATTCTGAGTGATAATCTTACAGGTAAATATTATACGTTATAAGTATTTCTCTTTCAGCACTTTAAACCAATATATCATGCCACTAGCTTCTGTCCTGTAGTTTCTATACAAAACTCAGCAGATAGCCTTAAGGGGGTTTCCTTTTATGGATTCTATGTGTTTTTCTTTCTGTCTTTAGACTCTTCTCTTGATTTCTAACTCCTGCCATTTTAATTATACTATATCTTAGTGTAGGTTTTGGTTCATCTTGTTTGGTACACTGTGTGCTTTGGGTTCATGGATGTGTTTCCTCCTTGTTTGGGAAGTATTCAGCAGTAATTTCATCAAATGCATTTTACCATCTTCTCTTTCTTATGTCCTTCTGAGATGCCTATAATATGAATACTGATATGCTTAATGTTATCCATAGGGCTCTTATATTATTTTCTTTTTTTTTTCATTTTGGTTTTTCTTTTAACTATTCTAATTGGTGGTTTCCATTATTATGAATCCGTGTATTATCCTGTATGCTGCTTTCTCTTGTGTGTTCTTCATATCAGTTACTGTATTCTTCAGCTCAGTCTGGTTCTTTTTTCTATTTTCTAGTTCCTTGGTAGAATTTTCATGGTGCTTCTCTATTTTTTTCTAGTTCAGTTAGCATTATTATTACTAATTCTTCTGAATCTTTACCTAGTAAATTATTATTATTATTATTATTATTATTATTATTATTATTTTGGTCAGTGATTTGCTCTCAATCTTTCAATGGAGATCAGTCCTACTGTCTTCCCATTTTTTCTCAGTTCAGTTCAGCTGCTCAGTCATGTCCAATGCTTTGCAACCCCATGACTGCAGCATGCCAGGCCTCCCTGTCCATCACCAACTCCTGGAGTTTATTCAGACTCATGTGCTTTGAGTCTGGGATGACATCCAACCATCTCATCCTCTGTCATCCCATTCTTCTCCTGCTTTCAGCCTTTCCCAGCATCAGGGTGTTTTCACATGAGTCAGTTCTTCTCATCAGTTGGCCAAAGTATTAGAGTTTCAACTTCAGCATCAGTCCTTCCAATTTTTCTCTGCCTCTATGAATATAAGTGCATCAATTTTCTATTATGGTCTTGAAGGGGTGTCCTTGTGGGGCAGCATGACTGTAGAGTCTGTATGGTACCCAGAGGTGGGGCTGGATTTGATGGACCACAAGTCACATCTTTCCTCAGGGTGTGCCATCACCTAATGCCTTGGGAGAGGACTGAAACTAGATGTGAGGCACACACTTCTTCTATTCTCAATGGTCTTCTCAAACCTATTGGGGGCAGAGTGGGGACTCAGATTTTGGAACAGAGGTTCTAATTATCATGCCAGATCTGGCTGTGTTCCCTCTAAGTGTGTGCCCTGCCCTCTCTCAGCACTGTAACCCTTGCCACAGAGGGACAAGAGGGACCTGTGAACATTGGGAAGAAGGAGCCAGTCTACAGGCTGGCTGCAGACAGAGGTCCACACTACCTCCAATGTGCCACCTGTGCCAGCACCAGAAGTAGCATCTCCAACCCTGCTAAACATAGCTTCTGGTCTGAGACCCCTTGGTCCCTCACAGCTGATCAGTTCCCCCAGCCTCTTCCACCTATGCCCTGTTGAAGAGGAATGCTATTGGGCAGGTGAGGCCCTGATGGGCTCTGGGTGCATATTGAGTCATCTTCTGCAGTAGTCTGGCCTCCATCAGAGATCAGAACTTCTCCTAATGTGTTGCCTGTGTAAGTGCCCTCTACGAGTATGGCCCCAGCTTCCCACCCAGATGCCGCCCTGAGCCAGATGCACCTCTGCTTATCATATCCCAACTCTCTGCCTCACCATGACAGCCCCTGCTGCAGTGAAGAGCAGCCACATGAAGTAAACAGGGAGTGTGTTGGGGTGGGTAGTTGTGGGGAAAACAGGCAGCCACAAATGCTGTCTCAATGTATCCTCTTTACCCCTGCCTTGGGAGCAAGTCCCTGAGCATGTGCTCCTCGATAGGGGAGTCCAGGCTTCCCACAGCCCTCCTGTTTGTCCACATGGCCCTGCAACCAGCTAAGTGTGCTTGTCTTCCCTGCGTCAGACCCAGGACTGGTGTGTCCAATATATGGCCCAAACTACTCATACCCAGGGCAGATCTCCACCAGTGTGATCTCCCTTATATTCTGAGTCCTTTCCCATGGACACAGGTCAGGACTTGACTGCTCCTCTTCCCTTCCTACTCTGTTCCCTGTGGTCTTTCTTAGAGTCTTGGTTCAGGAATCTTTCTGCAATTTTCCAGTTAGTCTTTTGAGATAATTGTTCCACATGTTGATGTGTTTTTTTTAAATGATTTGTCTTTTGTTTGAGGGATAATTGCATTGTAAGATTTTGTTGCTTTTGTCAATCATCAACATGAATCAGCCATAGGTATACATATGTGCCCTCCCTCTTGAACCTCCCTCTCATGTCCCTCCAGCTCTCACCCCTATATTTTGATACAGGGCCCCTGTTTGAGTTCCCTGAGACAGATAGCAAATTCCTATTGGCTATGTATTTTATACATGATAATGTAAGTTTTCATGTTACTCTCTCCATACATCTCACCCTCTTCTTCCTTCTCCCTCTGTCCATAAATCTGTTCTCTATGTCTGTTTCTCCATTGCTGCCTTGCAAACAAATTCATCAGTACCATTTTTATAGACTCCATATATATGCGTTAGTTAATGATATTTATTTTTCTCTTTCTGACTTACTTCACTCTGTATAATAGATACTAGATTCATCCACCTCTTCATAACTGACTCAAACATGTTCCTTTTTATGTCTGAATAATATTCCATTTTGTATATGTACCAAAACTTCTTTATCCATTCATCTGTTGATACACATATAGGTAGGTTTCGTGTTCTAGCTATTGTAAATAATGCTACAATGAACATTGGGATACATGTATATTTTTCAATGTTGATTTCCTCAGGGTGTATGCCTAATAGTGGGATTGCTGGGTCATATGATGGTTTTATTCCTAGTTTTTTAAGGAATCTACATAATACCATCTTCCATAGTGGCTATATCAATTTACATCCCCATCAACGGTGCAAATGGGTTCCCTTTTCTCCACACCCTCTCCAACATTTATTGTTTGTAGACTTTTGGTGATGGCCATTCTGGCTGGTGTGAGTTGATATCACATTGTAGTTTTGATTTTCATTTCTCTGATAATGAGCGATGTTGAGCATCTTTTCACGTTGTTAGCCATCTGTATGTATTCTTTGGAGAAATGTCTTTTTAGGTCTTTTACCCACTTTTGGTTGGGTTGTTTGCTTTTCTGAAATTGAGTTTTATGAGCTGCTTANTTACACATAGTAGCTTATATGTGTTAATGCCATACTACTATCTTTCCCTTCCCTCAAACCACTGATAAACACTAGTTGTCCTCTTTATTTGTGGGTATGCTTCTTCTTTGTTATATTCACTACATTTTTTTTTATTTTTAGAGTCCAAGTATAAATGATATTACACAGTATTTGTCTTTCTTTTTTCTTAATTTGACTTATTTCACTAAGAATAATTCCTCACAAGTCCATCCATGTTGCTGCAAATAGCAGATTTTCATTCTTTTTGTGGTGAGTGATATCATTTTGTGTGTGTGTATGTGTTTCTGTGTATACAACACTGCTACTTTATCCATTTATCCATTGATGAGCATTTGATGTGCTTCCATATCTTGGCTATTATGTTCACTAGTGGAATTTTTCCTCTCTTACAAATTCTTACCTCTTTTCCATTTAGAGAAGATCCTCTAACATTTATTTCAGGATTGGTTTATTTTTGATGAACTCTTACAATTTTTGCTTGTCTGAGAAGTTATTTATCTCTCTTTCAATTCTGAGTGATAATCTTACAGGTAAATATTATACGTTATAAGTATTTCTCTTTCAGCACTTTAAACCAATATATCATGCCACTAGCTTCTGTCCTGTAGTTTCTATACAAAACTCAGCAGATAGCCTTAAGGGGGTTTCCTTTTATGGATTCTATGTGTTTTTCTTTCTGTCTTTAGACTCTTCTCTTGATTTCTAACTCCTGCCATTTTAATTATACTATATCTTAGTGTAGGTTTTGGTTCATCTTGTTTGGTACACTGTGTGCTTTGGGTTCATGGATGTGTTTCCTCCTTGTTTGGGAAGTATTCAGCAGTAATTTCATCAAATGCATTTTACCATCTTCTCTTTCTTATGTCCTTCTGAGATGCCTATAATATGAATACTGATATGCTTAATGTTATCCATAGGGCTCTTATATTATTTTCTTTTTTTTTTCATTTTGGTTTTTCTTTTAACTATTCTAATTGGTGGTTTCCATTATTATGAATCCGTGTATTATCCTGTATGCTGCTTTCTCTTGTGTGTTCTTCATATCAGTTACTGTATTCTTCAGCTCAGTCTGGTTCTTTTTTCTATTTTCTAGTTCCTTGGTAGAATTTTCATGGTGCTTCTCTATTTTTTTCTAGTTCAGTTAGCATTATTATTACTAATTCTTCTGAATCTTTACCTAGTAAATTATTATTATTATTATTATTATTATTATTATTATTATTTTGGTCAGTGATTTGCTCTCAATCTTTCAATGGAGATCAGTCCTACTGTCTTCCCATTTTTTCTCAGTTCAGTTCAGCTGCTCAGTCATGTCCAATGCTTTGCAACCCCATGACTGCAGCATGCCAGGCCTCCCTGTCCATCACCAACTCCTGGAGTTTATTCAGACTCATGTGCTTTGAGTCTGGGATGACATCCAACCATCTCATCCTCTGTCATCCCATTCTTCTCCTGCTTTCAGCCTTTCCCAGCATCAGGGTGTTTTCACATGAGTCAGTTCTTCTCATCAGTTGGCCAAAGTATTAGAGTTTCAACTTCAGCATCAGTCCTTCCAATTTTTCTCTGCCTCTATGAATATAAGTGCATCAATTTTCTATTATGGTCTTGAAGGGGTGTCCTTGTGGGGCAGCATGACTGTAGAGTCTGTATGGTACCCAGAGGTGGGGCTGGATTTGATGGACCACAAGTCACATCTTTCCTCAGGGTGTGCCATCACCTAATGCCTTGGGAGAGGACTGAAACTAGATGTGAGGCACACACTTCTTCTATTCTCAATGGTCTTCTCAAACCTATTGGGGGCAGAGTGGGGACTCAGATTTTGGAACAGAGGTTCTAATTATCATGCCAGATCTGGCTGTGTTCCCTCTAAGTGTGTGCCCTGCCCTCTCTCAGCACTGTAACCCTTGCCACAGAGGGACAAGAGGGACCTGTGAACATTGGGAAGAAGGAGCCAGTCTACAGGCTGGCTGCAGACAGAGGTCCACACTACCTCCAATGTGCCACCTGTGCCAGCACCAGAAGTAGCATCTCCAACCCTGCTAAACATAGCTTCTGGTCTGAGACCCCTTGGTCCCTCACAGCTGATCAGTTCCCCCAGCCTCTTCCACCTATGCCCTGTTGAAGAGGAATGCTATTGGGCAGGTGAGGCCCTGATGGGCTCTGGGTGCATATTGAGTCATCTTCTGCAGTAGTCTGGCCTCCATCAGAGATCAGAACTTCTCCTAATGTGTTGCCTGTGTAAGTGCCCTCTACGAGTATGGCCCCAGCTTCCCACCCAGATGCCGCCCTGAGCCAGATGCACCTCTGCTTATCATATCCCAACTCTCTGCCTCACCATGACAGCCCCTGCTGCAGTGAAGAGCAGCCACATGAAGTAAACAGGGAGTGTGTTGGGGTGGGTAGTTGTGGGGAAAACAGGCAGCCACAAATGCTGTCTCAATGTATCCTCTTTACCCCTGCCTTGGGAGCAAGTCCCTGAGCATGTGCTCCTCGATAGGGGAGTCCAGGCTTCCCACAGCCCTCCTGTTTGTCCACATGGCCCTGCAACCAGCTAAGTGTGCTTGTCTTCCCTGCGTCAGACCCAGGACTGGTGTGTCCAATATATGGCCCAAACTACTCATACCCAGGGCAGATCTCCACCAGTGTGATCTCCCTTATATTCTGAGTCCTTTCCCATGGACACAGGTCAGGACTTGACTGCTCCTCTTCCCTTCCTACTCTGTTCCCTGTGGTCTTTCTTAGAGTCTTGGTTCAGGAATCTTTCTGCAATTTTCCAGTTAGTCTTTTGAGATAATTGTTCCACATGTTGATGTGTTTTTTTTAAATGATTTGTCTTTTGTTTGAGGGATAATTGCATTGTAAGATTTTGTTGCTTTTGTCAATCATCAACATGAATCAGCCATAGGTATACATATGTGCCCTCCCTCTTGAACCTCCCTCTCATGTCCCTCCAGCTCTCACCCCTATATTTTGATACAGGGCCCCTGTTTGAGTTCCCTGAGACAGATAGCAAATTCCTATTGGCTATGTATTTTATACATGATAATGTAAGTTTTCATGTTACTCTCTCCATACATCTCACCCTCTTCTTCCTTCTCCCTCTGTCCATAAATCTGTTCTCTATGTCTGTTTCTCCATTGCTGCCTTGCAAACAAATTCATCAGTACCATTTTTATAGACTCCATATATATGCGTTAGTTAATGATATTTATTTTTCTCTTTCTGACTTACTTCACTCTGTATAATAGATACTAGATTCATCCACCTCTTCATAACTGACTCAAACATGTTCCTTTTTATGTCTGAATAATATTCCATTTTGTATATGTACCAAAACTTCTTTATCCATTCATCTGTTGATACACATATAGGTAGGTTTCGTGTTCTAGCTATTGTAAATAATGCTACAATGAACATTGGGATACATGTATATTTTTCAATGTTGATTTCCTCAGGGTGTATGCCTAATAGTGGGATTGCTGGGTCATATGATGGTTTTATTCCTAGTTTTTTAAGGAATCTACATAATACCATCTTCCATAGTGGCTATATCAATTTACATCCCCATCAACGGTGCAAATGGGTTCCCTTTTCTCCACACCCTCTCCAACATTTATTGTTTGTAGACTTTTGGTGATGGCCATTCTGGCTGGTGTGAGTTGATATCACATTGTAGTTTTGATTTTCATTTCTCTGATAATGAGCGATGTTGAGCATCTTTTCACGTTGTTAGCCATCTGTATGTATTCTTTGGAGAAATGTCTTTTTAGGTCTTTTACCCACTTTTGGTTGGGTTGTTTGCTTTTCTGAAATTGAGTTTTATGAGCTGCTTATATATTTTGGAAATTAATCCTTTGTAAATTTTTAAAAATTTTCTATTATATTCTCCTATCCTGAAGATTTTATTTTTACCTTGTTTATAGTTTCTTTTGCTGTGCAAAACTTTTAAGTTTAATTAGGTCCCACTTGTTTACTTTTGTTTTTATTTCTCTCACTCTAGAAGGTGGGTCCTAGAGGATCTTGCTTTGATATATGTCATTGAGTCTTCTGCCTATATTTTCTTCTAAGAGTTTTATAGTTTCTGGTCTTACATTTAGGTCTTTAATCCATTTTATGATTATCTTTGCGTATGGTGTTAGAAAATGTTTTAATTTCATTCTTTTATATGTAGCTGTCCAGTTTTCCCAGCACCACTTATAGAACAGGCTATCTTTGCCCTATTGTATATTCTTGCCTCCTTTGCAAACACACACACACACACACACACACACACACACACACACACCCATAAGTGTGTGGCTTTATTTCTGGTCTTTCTATCTTGTTCCATTGGTCTGTATTTCTGTTTTGTTCCAGTACCATACTGTCTTGATGACTGTAGCTTTGTATTATAATCTGAAGTCAGGAAGGTTGATTCTTTCAGCTCCATTCTTTCTCAATACTGTTTTGGTTATACAGAGTCTTTTGTGTCTCCTTACAAATTGTGGTTTTTTTGTTTTGTTTTGTTCTAGTTCTGTGAAAAAGGCCATTGGTAATTTGAAAGGGATTGCATTAAATCTATAGATTGTGTTTGGTAGTATAGTCATTTTCACAATATTGAAAATATTTCACAATCTGTTTATGTTGTCTTTCATATCTTTCATCAGTATTTTACAGTTTTCTGTATGCAGTTCTTTTGTCTCCTTAGGTATTTTTTTCCTAGATATTTTAGTCTTTTTGTTGTGGTGGTAATGTGATTTATTCCTTAATTTTTCTTTATAAATTTTCATTGCTACCATATAGGAATGAAAGTGATTTTGTGTTGATTTTTTATCCTGTGACTTTGCTAAATTTACTGATTAGCTCTAGTAATTTTCTGATAGTATTTTTTAGGGTTTTCTATGTATAGTATCATGTCATCTGTGAACAGTAAGAGCTTTATTTCTTCTTTTCTTGACTAGATTCCTTTTATTTCTTTTCCTTCTCTGATTGTTATAGCTAGGACTTTGAAAACTTGTTGAATATCAGCAGTGACAATGGACACCCATGTCTTGATCCTGATCTTAAGTGGAATGCTTTCAGTTTTTCACTATTGAGATAATCCCTGCTACAGGCTTATCATATATGGCCTTTACTAGGATTCTTCTAAGCCCACTTTTTGAAGAGTTTTAATCATAAATGGGTGCTGAATTTTGTCAAAGGGTTTTTCTGCATCTATTGAGAGGATCATATGGATTTTATCTTTCAATTTGTAAATGTAGTGTATCACATTGATTGATTTCTGTATATTGAAGAATCCTTGCATCCCATGAATAAACCCAACTTGATCATGATGTATGAGATTTTGATGTGTTGCTGAATTCTGTTTGAAAAAATTTTATTGAGAGTTTCTGCATCTATATCCATCAGTGATACTGGCCTGTAATTTTCTGCTTTTGTGTTGTCTTTGTTAGGTTTTGGTATCAGGGTGATGGTGGCCTCATTGAATGCGTTTGGAAGTGTTCCTTCTTCTGCAATATTTTGAAAGTGTTTTAGAAGGATAAGATTAGCTCGTTTCTAAATGTTTGATAGAATTAACCAGTGAAGCCATCTGGTCTTGGGCTTGTTTATTGGGACAATTTATTTTTTTTTTAATCACAGTTTCACTTAAATGCTTGTAACTGGGTTGTTCATAATTGCTATTTCTTCCTTATTAAGTCTCTGATGATTGAACTTTTCTAAGAATCTGTCCATTTCTCCCAGGTTATTCATTTTATTGCCATATAGTTACTCATAATAGTCTCTTATAATCCTTTGTATTTCTGCAATGTCTGTTGTAATCTTCCTTTTTCATTTATATTTTTTGATTTGATTTTAATCTCTTTTTTTCTTGATGAGTGTGGTTAAAGGTTTGTGAATTTTACCTTCTCAAATAAAAAGCTTTTAGTTTTCTTAATCTTTGCCACAGTTTCTTTCATTTCTTTTTTATTTATTTCCTCTCTTATGGTTTGTTTCCTTATGCCAATTTTGGGGATCTTTGGTTCTTCTTTTTCCAGTCATTTTATTTATAAAGGTTAGTTATCTACTTGAGGTTTTTCTTGTTTCTTGAGGTAGGATCACACTGCTATAAACTTTCCTCTTAGAAGTGTTTTTGCTGCATCCCATAAGTTTTGAGTTGTCGTGCTTTCAGTGTCATTTGTTTCTAGGAATTTTTTGAAAATACCTTTTGATTTCTTCAGTAACCTGTTCATTATTTAGAAACATACTGCTTAATCTCCATGTTTTTGTGTTTTTTTGTTTACAGTTTTTTTTTTCTTGTAATTGATGTCTAGTCACATAGTATTGTGGTCAGAAAAGATGCTTGATGTGATTTCTATTTTCTTAAATTTACTGAGGTTTGATTTGTGACCCAAGATGTGATCTATCCTGGAGATTGTCCCATGTGCATTTGAGAATAAGATGTATCCTACTGCATTTGGATGGAACATCCTGAAGATATCAATGAGATCCATCTCGTCTAATATATCATTTAAAATTTGTATTTCCTTATGAATTTTCTCTTTTGAAGATCGGTCCATTGGTGTAATTGGGATGTTAACGTCTTCTACTATTATTGTGTTACTGTCAATTTCTCCTTTTATGTCTGTTAGTCTTTTCTTATGTATTGAGGTGCTCCTATGTTGGATGCATAGATATTTAAAATTGTTATGTCTTCCTCTTGGATTGATCCCTTGATCATTATGTAGTGTCCTTCCTTATCTCTTAGAATCTTCTTTATTTTAAGGCCTATTTTTTTTTTTCTGATATGAGGATGGCTACTCCAGGTTTCTTTTGCTTCCCCTTTTCATAGAATATATTTTTTTCCATCCTTTAACTTTCAGTCTATAATGTCTTTAGGTCTGAAATGGGCTTCTTGTAGACAGCATATATATGGGTCTTTTTTTTTTTTTTTTTGTATCTATTCAGCCAGTCTGTGTCTTTTGGTTGGAACATTTAAAGTAATTATTGATATATATGTCATATTGTTAATTTCTTAATTGTTTAGGGTTGGTTTTTATAGATATTTTTATTCTCCTGTGTTTCCTGAAAATATAAGTACCTTTAACATTTCTTGTAAGCTGGCTTGGTGGTACTGAGTTCTCTTAACTTTTGCTTATCTGTAAAGCTTTTTATTTCACCACTAATTTTGAATGAGATTCTTGCAGGGTAGAGTAATCTTGGTTGTAGATTTTTCCCTTTCAGGACTGTAAATAAATACATCCTGATATTCCTTTCTGGCCTGCAGAGTTTCTGCTGAAAGATCAGCTTCTAAACATATGGGGTTCCCCTTGTATGTTACTTGTTGCTTTTCCCTTGCTGCTTTTAATGTTCTTTCTTTGTGTTTAGTTTTTGTTAGTTTGATTAGTATGTGTCTTGG
>SJYW01023244.1:7224-40702 GCA_006410735.1 Raphicerus campestris | reverse complement strand
AGGTCTGAAATGGGCTTCTTGTAGACAGCATATATATGGGTCTTTTTTTTTTTTTTTTTGTATCTATTCAGCCAGTCTGTGTCTTTTGGTTGGAACATTTAAAGTAATTATTGATATATATGTCATATTGTTAATTTCTTAATTGTTTAGGGTTGGTTTTTATAGATATTTTTATTCTCCTGTGTTTCCTGAAAATATAAGTACCTTTAACATTTCTTGTAAGCTGGCTTGGTGGTACTGAGTTCTCTTAACTTTTGCTTATCTGTAAAGCTTTTTATTTCACCACTAATTTTGAATGAGATTCTTGCAGGGTAGAGTAATCTTGGTTGTAGATTTTTCCCTTTCAGGACTGTAAATAAATACATCCTGATATTCCTTTCTGGCCTGCAGAGTTTCTGCTGAAAGATCAGCTTCTAAACATATGGGGTTCCCCTTGTATGTTACTTGTTGCTTTTCCCTTGCTGCTTTTAATGTTCTTTCTTTGTGTTTAGTTTTTGTTAGTTTGATTAGTATGTGTCTTGGCATGTTTCTCAGTTTTATCCTGTACGGGACTCTTTATGCCTCTTGAATTTGATTGACTATTTCCTTTTCCATGTTGGAGAAATTTTCAACTATAATTTCTTCAAAAAATTTTTCATACCCTTTCTTTCCCTTTTATTTTTCTGTAAATCCTATAATTTGAATGTTGGTGCACTTAATATTGTTTCAGAGGTCTCTAAGACTATCTCAGTTCTTTTCGTTCTTTTTAAATTTATTCTGCTCTTCGGCAGTTATTTTCACCATTTTATCTTCCAGCTCAATGATCCATTCTTCTGGTTGAGATATTCTTCTATTGATTCCTTCTAGAGTATTTTTAATTTCAGTAATTGTGTTGTTTATGTAATTCTTTAATTCTTCTAGGTCTTGGTTAATTGATTCTTCCATTTTCTCCATTTTATTTTCAAGGTTTTGGATAATCTTCACTATCATTATTCTGAAGTCTTCTTCAGGTAGTTTGCCTATTTCCTATTCACTTATTTGGACTTGTGCATTTCTAGTTTGTTCTTTCATTTGTGCAGCATCTCCCTGCCTTTTCGTTATTTTTTTTTAAAACTTATTGTGTTTGAGGTCTTCTTTCCCCAGCTTTCAAGATTGAATTATTTCTCTCTTTTGGTTTCTGCCCTCATCAGTTTGATCAAAAGATTTGTGTAAGCTTCATGTATGGTTTGACTTGTGCTTACATTCAGGTAGGAGGAGGTTAGCTTTTTTTTTTTTTTTTCTCCCCCTTTGACGGGCAAGGCTGAGTGAGGTGATAGTCCTATCTGCTGATTATTGGGTTTGTATTTTTGTCCTGTTTGTTGTTTGGATGAGGCATCCTGCACAGTGTGCTACCAGTAGTTGCATGATACTGGGTCTTGTATACAAGTAATTGCCTTTGTGGGAACTCTGTCTCGCTACAGTTAGGAATTCTCTGATAGTCTAGGTTCTTGGAGTCAGTGCTCCCACTGCACAGGCTCAGGGCTTGATCTCTGTCCTGGAAGGAGATTCCACAGGTGGTTTGCTCTGGCATTAAATGGGATGAAAACAAATACCCAAAAATGATAAACCAAAGATGAACCTCAGACAAGAGACAATTACAAAATCTGTCAAATTATAATTAAAATAATGGAATATATGCACATACATATACTCCCTTAAGCAAAATCAAAACAGTCTAATGAAAATAAAGTACAATAGTTTAACCTGGTGAACAAAGGAAACCAAAATGGTATCCAACAGTTAAGAACAAAACCAACTAAAGCACAAACTGGAAAACAGAACTAAAATAAGCTGCCAACTGGGGGAAAAAGCAATGAAAACAAAACTAAAAAATATTGTGAGNAACCAGTCCATTCTAAAAGATGTGTATAAGAGACAGCCAAAATGGTATCCAACAGTTAAGAACAAAACCAACTAAAGCACAAACTGGAAAACAGAACTAAAATAAGCTGCCAACTGGGGGAAAAAGCAATGAAAACAAAACTAAAAAATATTGTGAGGAAAAGAAAGAAAAGGAAGAAAAGAAAGAATAGAAATACAAAGTTAAATAGTGGTAGATAATGATTTATATATTTTAAAAGGAAAGGCAATGCCAAAGAATGCTCAACCTACCACACAATTGCACTCATCTCACATGCTATTAAAGTAATGCTCAAAATTCTCCAAGCCAGGCTTCAGCAATTCGTGAACCGCAAAATTCCAGAAGTTCAAGCTGTTTTTAGAAAAGGTAGAGGAACAAGAGATAAATTGCCAATACCCACTGGATCATGGAAAAAGCAAGAGAGTTCCAGAAAAACATCTATTTCTGCTTTATTGACTATATACCAAAGCCTTTGACTGTGTGGATCACAATAAACTGTGGAAAATTCTGAAAAGAGATGGTAATACCAGACCACCTGACCTTCCTCTTGAAAACCTGTATGCAGGCCAGGAAACAACAGTTAGAACTTGACATGGAACAACAGAATGGTTCCAAATATGAAACGGAATACATCAAGGCTGTATATTGTCACCCTGCTTATTTAACTTATATACAGAGTACATCTTGAGAAACATTGGGCTGGAATAAGCACAAGCTGGAATCAAGATTGTCAGGAGAAATATCGATAACCTCAGATATGCAGATGACACCATCCTTATTGCAGAAAGTGAAGAAGAATTAAAAAGCCTCTTGATGACAGTGAAAGAAGAAAGTGAAAAAGTTGGCTTAAAGCTCAACATTCAGAAAACGAAGATCGTGGATCCGGTCCCATCACTTCATGGGAAATAGATGGGGAAACAGTGTCAGACTTTATTTTGGGGGGCCTCCAAAATCACAGCAGATGGTGACTGCAGCCATGAAATTAAAAGACGCTTACTCCTTGGAAGGAAAGTTATGACCAACCTAGATAGTGTCTTCAAAAGCAGAGACTACTTTGTCAACAAAGGTCAGTCTAGTCAAGGCTATGGTCATGTATGGATGTGAGAGTTGGATTGTGAAGAAAGCTGAGCACCGAAGAATTGATGCTTTTGAATTGTGGTGTTGGAGAAGACTCTTGAGAGTCCCTTGGACTTCAAGGAGATCCAACCAGTCCATTCTAAAGGAGATCAGTCCTGGGTGTTCTTTGGAAGGACTGATGCTAAAGCTGAAACTCCAATACTTTGGCCATCTCATGCGAATAGTTGACACATTGGAAAAGTCTCTGATGCTGGGAGGCATTGGGGGCAGGAGAGAAGGGGACGACCAAAGCTGAGATGGCTGGATGGCATCACCGACCTGATGGCCATGAGTTTGAAAAGAATTGGTGATGAACAGGGAGGCCTGGTGTGCTGCAATTCATGGGGTAGCAAAGAGTCAGACACGACTGAGTGACTGAACTGAACTGGAAGATTAACTACAAAAGGAAAGCAAAACTAAGAAAAACAAACAAAGAAATCAGCTTAGAAAAACTAATAAGTTAAAAAAAGTTAAAAATTGAAGTTTAGAAAAGAGAGAGAAAAAAAAAAAAGAAAACTATACAGAACCGCAAATGGCCAGAGGCAGAAGTTTATAACATAAATAAAAAATGTGATGCAGAAAAAAAGAAAAAAACTCAAAAGCTTAAATAGTTTTCATAGTGCTAATAAAATTGACAACTACAACATAGTGTGGGAGAGAGGAAAAAAAGAACAAATAAAAAAAATAGATCCAAAGGAAACTACAGAACAAGTCAAAATATATGAATAACACATATTTTACTTGAGTCTTTGTTGTCAGTGTCCTTTCCCTCGCTGGGAGTCACAATCTACCTTAACTCCCTAGGATGCCCTCCAACATTGCACTGGACTCTGGTTTTGCTGTGGGGGCAGCTCACACTCTAATCTGGTCCTTCTCCTGTGTGTTCCACAGCTGTCAGAACTAGTGTGTTTGCTTTTGTAGGAGCTCTCAGTGTCCTTTTATATATTCCATAGACAGAGTCTGTTTGGTTTCTCTTGCAGATTTAATCTGCAGCTTATACAGCTGGTGGGAAGGTTTTGGGTCCTCTTCCATAGCCACACTGCCCCTGGGTTGCAATTGTGCTTTTATCTCCGCCTCTGCATGTCGATTGTCCACTGGGGTTTGCTCTTGAGGCTTCCGTCGAGGACTTGGGTCTGCCCAGTGAGGGCCAGGTGAAGGCAGTGCAACTGCTTGGGTCTCAGGGGTTCTGGCACCATCAGGTACTCAGGGGAAATGGCAGCTAGGGAAGCAGGAAATATAGTGCTCTAGAAGGGTATGGCATACAGTATTGGCCAATACACTCCAGTATTCTTGCCTGGAGAAACCTCCTGACAGATAAACCTGGCAGGCCACAGTCCACAGGCTCTCAAAGAGTTGAACATGACAGAAGTGACCCTGGGTGCATAGACACAAGACTTTTTTTTTTTTTTTTTTACTTGTGAAATTTCTGCCCAAGTGTGGACTGAGCATGAAGGTGTCACAGTTACTTGAATTGCAGGGAACCTTGTGGCACCAAGTTTGCAGGGACATAGACTGCCTCAGCCACAAGAGTTATGGTCCTATCAGAGTCTTTTTGACTTTCTGGCAGCTGGCGATCAGCAGCCCTCTTTTGGCTAGTCTAACTCTGTAGCTCCGCCCATTCAGGCACTTAGAGGGCTCCCCTGCCTGGGGTTCTTCTCTGTTGTTTGGAATGTCAGGCACAAAATTGACCCCTTTTTCTGGGATACTACTCTGGTGTTCTGCATCTGAGACACTTAAAGGGATGTCCTGGGTGGTGTCCTAGTCTGTCTCAAGCACTTGATGGGGCAGCCTCCCTATTGTTCAGCTGCCTGTGTTGGCATGTGGGGAGAGAGAGGCCATGGTGTTGGCGCCATCCCCCTGCATGACTCAGCTGTATCACCATGTTTCCCTGGCTCACTGGCTTTCTTACACAGGCATTTCCCACCAGGGTCTCCTCCCTTACATCCCCTTGGTCCATCTCCCAGCAGTCAGAAGCTCTGGCCCTGGGATTACTCTACAAATCCTATGTTCCAGCTACCTGCTGTTGTGCCTTCTAAGGGACCTGTCTTTGCCTGGGTTATGTATGGCTGCAGCAAGGACTGTCTGTTTCTCATTCCATTTAGGTTGTCACAGATCATCTGCTTCACTCTCAGCCTCAAATGTTTCTCCTCTGACCTAGACAATTGCCTTCATGTGAGTATCGGACTCCTTCTACAGGTCTAATCCTATTAACCCTCCTGTTTTACCCTCAGTTCCTTCATCCTACTGAGTTTTGCGTGGGTCTATATATTATTTTCCAGCGGTCAGGTACTCCTGCCAACCCTCTGCTAGTATTATGCAATCATTTCTGTATCAAAAGGTTTATTCCTGATGTATCCCTGGAGAAAGATATACGTCCACCTTCACTTCCACCATTTTGTTCCTTCCTTGATGCATTTTTTTTTTTATGGAATATAATAGATTTCCCACATTACATTAGTTTCTGGTATACAGCAAAGTGATTCAGCTTTACATTTACATGTATTTGGTCTTCCCACGTGGTTCAGCTGGTAAAGAGTCTGCCTACAATGCAGATTAAGAGGAAAAGCATAAAGTATGTGTGGGCAGGTACAAAGGCAGGCACAGAAGGAGAGTTCCTGAGTTTGTACCCTCATGGTAGTTTCAATTACTTTTATGGGGCATTTCTTCTGGGTATCCTTTGGGCCAATCATTCTGGTGTGCCTGGCTCATAGTCCCTTTTGTTATATCTCAGGATCCTTCCACGTGTGTGCATGCTTCTCTTAGCCGAGATGGATTTTGCTGAAAAGATGTATGGGTAGAGAGGGCATCCCTTGACATTAATCCCCTTTTATGCTGCAAAGTCTTTTCTATGCATGTGTGGTGGAGGGAGATATCCTAACCTCATCAGGAAGGACAGATATGTGGCCTGGGTAGGGCCAAGCCTCCTCCTTTCGTTGTCTTCCTATTATTCTCTTGGAGTTTAAATCAATAGGGAATGAATCTCCAATTGCATTACCCATGGAGGATACCTCCAAGTGAAGTTTCTGTATCTGAACCATGTACATCCAGATGTTCAAGTTGGATTTTGAAAAGGCAGAGAAACTAGAGATCAAATTGTCAACATCCATTGGATCAGAGAAAAAGCAAGAGAGTTCCAGAAATACTTCTACTTCTGCTTTATTGACTATGTCAAAGCTTTTGACAGTGTGGATCACAAATAATCTGAAAAATTCTTAAAGAGATACAATACCAGACCACCTCACCTGCCTCCTGAGAAATGTGCATGCAGGTCAAGAAGCAACAGTTAGAACCAGAAATGGAACAATGGACTGGTTCCAAATCGGGAAAGGAATACGTCAAGGCTATATATTGTCACCTTGCTTAACTTCTGGTGGCTCAGAGGTTAAAACATCTGCCTCCAATGCGGGAGACCTGGGTTCAATCCCTGGGTAGGGAAGATCCCCTGGAGAAGGAAATGGAAATTCACTCCAGTATTCTTGCCTGGAGAATCCCATGGGCAGAGAAGCCTAGTAGGTTACAGTCCACGGGGTCGCAAAGAGTCAGACACAACTGAGTGACTTCACCTCACCTCACCTGTTTAACTTCCATTCAGAGTACATCATGCAGAATGCTAGGCTGGATGAAGCACAAACTGGAATCAAGATTGCCAAGATAAATATCAATAACCTCAAATGACATCACTGTTATGGCAGAAAGGGAAAGAGAACTACAGAGCTTCTTGATGAAAGTGAAAGAGGAAAGTGAAAAAGTTGGTTTAAAACTCAACATTCAGAAAACTAAGATCATGGCATCTGGTCCCATCACTTCATGGCAAATAGATGTGAAAATAATGGAAATAGTGATAGATTTTATTTTCTCGTGCTCCAAAATCACTCAAGATGTTGACTGCAACTATGAATTAAAAGATGCTTGCTCCTGAGAAGAAAAGCTATGACCAACCTAGACAGCATATTAAAAAGCAGAGACACTATTTTGCTGACAAAGGTCCATCTAGTCAAAGCTAAGGTTTTTCCTGTAGTCCTCTATGGATGTGAGAGTTGGACTATAAAGAAAGCTGAATGCCAAAGAACTGATGCTTTTGAACTGTGGTATTGGAGAAGACTCTTGAGAGTCCCTTGGACAGCAAGGAGATCAAACTAATCAATCCTAAAGGAAATCAGTCCTGAATATTTATTGGAAGGACTGATGCTTAGGCTGAAGCTCAGTACTTTGACCACTAGATGCGAAGAATGGACTCACTGGAAAATTCCCTGATGCTGGGAAAGATTGAAGCCTGAGGAGGAGGGGACAACAGAGATGAGATTATTGGATGGAATCACAGACTTGATGGACATAAGTTTGAACATGCTCTGAGAATTGATGATGGACAGGGAAGCTTGGCATACTGCAGTCCATGGGGTCGCAAAGAGTTGGACATGACTGAGCCACTGAATTGAACTGTGGAGGTCCATCTACCTCATGGCTCAAATCCTGTAAGTAAACCTTACTCTGTTTTGTTCGCTCCCTCTTCTTTCTCTGCTCTGCCATTATGACCATAATTCAGTTCAAGCTCTTTAAAAACTGGAAGAAATTTTTACTAGAGACAATTTAGAATTTTGGTGGCTTCAGAAAAATGGGCTCTCCCCCTACTAACTCACCAAATACCTACCCATTCCCATCTCCATGCACCTCCTCCTCCTTCCTTCTTCCCATGATGTTCTAACTTCTTTTCAGTTCCCTTTATCCTTTGACTTATATATCCCCCTTTAACACATCTGCCTCCTTCATCCCTCTATGAACCTCTGCCAAACACTTTCTGTCCCACTTCAGCCCTTCAGAGTCCTCTAGACACTTCATCTCTAGACTATCCTCTGCCTGTGGGATGCTCCTGAGGGTCTTAAGGAGCTTAAGAGCAAGCACGTAAGGTAGAAAAATCTAGTTAAGAAGATGTTGGATGTTTTATATAATCTGATGAGCTTTAGAGAACCCCAGACTTGGTGAATCCTCAGTCTTTTGCCCCAAGGTCAATATACAGCCTCCATCAGATTACACATCAGAACAAAGAAAGTCTAAAATGTCTCCTCCACTAATACCGTTGGGAAAACTTCAACTCTCATTGAGCAGGGAAACTCAACTTGCCCCACTACCAGAAATGCATTCATGATTATTATTATTATTATTTTAATATAAAGTAGTCAAGGCAAGAGTCAGCTCAACACCACATTACTGACTCTTTTTTAAAATCTTTTTTTATGGCTGTACTTTATTTTTAAATATAAATTTATTTATTTATTTTAAATAAAAATGTATTTATTTTAATTGGAGGTTAATTACTTTACAATGGACAACATGTGTATACCTGTGGCAGATTCATGATATATGGCCAAACCAATATAATATTGTAAAGTAATTAACCTCACATTACTGACTCTTGATTAAATCATTTGCTCAGTGGTCCCTCATTGACAGCTACCAGTAGACAGGGCACACTGCCGTGCTGACTAACTGCTGAGGAGGACAAGTACCAGTAGGTACCTCATTGATAGTTGGTTGCTTGTAGGCCAGACCCAGTGAAGCACTGACCAATGACTGAGCAAGACCTGTTGACTAGTAACAGGATGCAGAGTAATAAGGCACACCAAGGTCTACCTGCTAAAAGCTGTGCTCATCCTGCTCTGTTATGCAATGACACTTTGGGTCCAATGTGTTGAAATCTTTTTGATTGATTCCTTTCCAACATCAGATTTTGATTTCCAACAGTTATTTAACTTTTGCTTATCATTATTTTCATTGTATCCCCAGGCATATCTGTCACCAGTGCTTATCTCTATGCCACTCCAAGAGTAGTCACTTGAACACATGCTCAGCATATAGCATAGCTAATATTTCAAAGCCAACAAGAATGTGAAGGCCAGCCCACCTTGAAAACTATTTTAACCAACCTTAACTTCACAGTAATTCTTATTCTATTCACAGTATAAGACAGCAAGATGAGCACAGCCCTTAACAGGTAGCCATTGGTGTGCTTCATTTCTCTATACCCTGTTCCTAGGCAACAGATGTTGCTCAGCCTTGCTTGACACCTCACAGAGCCTCATCCAAAAGCAACCAAATGTCAGTGAGTGACCATTAGTTGTCTTGCTCAGCTATTGGTCAGCACTGTAATGGGCCCTGCCCACAAGTTACTGTCAATGAAGGGCCACTGGGGAAGTGATTGAGTCAAGGGTGGTGTGGAGGTCATCAGGAGGAGATTCAGAAAAGGGGCAGATTCAGGCCTTCTTCTGGAGGCCCTGGAGCTCACCCAGCCTTCAGCCAGGGGGTAAACTGAAGGGCAAAGGGAACAAACTGGGGACTACATCTTGTAGCATTGCAGAGCCCTCACTCAGGTCCTCCACTAGCCTTGGCCCAGGCCTTGACGAGCAGTGAACAATTCCGCCATCCCTGTTTCTGGGCCTACTAGCAGCAGCTGTCTTTTTCGGTCTCAGCCTGTGAGAACTGGTTTTCCCATTTAGGTGGCCTGAGGACATTGAAGACCTGTTGCATTAGGTGCCTGGTTCCATCAGGGTTGAGAGCTGGGCAGAATGTGGGAACCTGGCCATGAAGGAGCTACTGACTGAGATATGCTTCCCTTTTACCAGGGCTGGGATATTTCAGGATGAAAGCTCTGGCTTGAGACTGCCCTTTCTTGTCAGGACAAAGAATAATATTAATCTGGTAAAGACTACAGGAACAGCACTACTTGATTATGACCTGACATAAAAAACAAAAGACTTTACATCAGGAAGTCTTCAACAACTAACCACACCCATCTCTCACAATTGCTTTCAAAGGGGTTTGCTGAAAACTTTCAGTAACTTTGGATTCTTAGGACATAAGCTACCCATCTCCTTGTATGAATCTGTAATAAACCTTTCCGTGTTCCAAAGTCTAATGTTTAGTTTGATAGGCCTCACTCTGCATCAGGCACATGGACTTGCCATTTCAGCAACAACAATACTGTCTAAGGACAGATGTTGCCTTTTTTAAACAACAGCAGAGACTGGTCAAGTGCTCACAATTATCCATAAGATATCCACTGACTTGACTTCACTAAACTTTAGCCAAGCTTCCCTCCTTTGAATTTCAACTTTCCCCTATGCTTGAGCAAGTACTATGATTCAGACATTTCTCTCTCCCTTAACAGCTCATTCTGGGAATCAGGTCAGCACAGAGGGAAACACTTCCTGTGAAACTGCTCATCATACTGTCTACTCATCCAACCACACCACTATCCCCCACCCCGACCCCCCCACACACAGTTCCTGTTCAACCTGCTGTTCGTTTCCAAGACAAACCATTCAATATCACAGTAATCCAAATCTATGCCCCAATCAGTAATGCTAAAGAAGCTCAAGTTGAACGGTTCTATGAAGACCTACAAGACCTTTTAGAACACCACAAAAAAGTTGTCATTTTCATTATAGGGGGATAGAATGCAAAAGTAGGAAGTCAAGAAACACCTAGAGTAACAGGCAAATTTAGCCTTGAATATGGAATGAAACAGGGCAAAGGCTAAAAGAGTTTTGCCAAGAGAATGCACTGGTCATAGCAAACACCTTCTTCCAACAACACAAGAGAAGACTATACACATGGACATTACCAGGTGGTCAACAATGAAATCAGATTGATTATATTCTCTGCAACCAAAGATGGAGAAGCTCTATACAGTCAGTAAATACAAGACCAAGAGCTGTCTGTGGCTCAGATCATGAAATCCTCATTGCCAAATTCAGACTTAAATAGAACAAAGTAGGGAAAATCACTAGATTATTCAGGTATGACCTAAATCAAATCCCTTATGATTATACAGTGGAAATGAGAAATAGCTTTAAGGGACTAGATCTGATAGATAGAGTGCCTGATGAACTATGGACGGAGGTTTGAGACATTGTACAGGAGACAGGTATCAAGACCATTCCCGTGGAAAAGAAATGCAAAAAAGCAAAGTGGCTTTCTGAGGAGGCCTAACAAATAGCTGTGAAAAGAAGAGAAGCAAAAAGCAAAGGAGAAAAGATATAAGCACCTGAAAGCAGAGTTCCAAAGAATAGCAAGGAGAGATAAGAAAGTCTTGCTCGGCGATCAATGTGAAGAAATAGAGGAAAACAACAGAATAGGAAAGACTAGAGATCTCTTCAAGAAAATCAGAGATACCAAGGGACCATTTCATGCAAAGATTGGCTCAATAAAGGGCAGAAATGGTATGGAGTTAAAAGAAGCAGAAGATATTAAGAAGAGGTGGCAGGAATACACAGAACAGTACAAAAAAGATCTTGACGACCCAGATAATCACGATGGTGTGATCACTCACCTACAGCCAGACATCCTGGAATGTGAAGTCAAGTGGACCTTAGAAAGCATCACTACAAACAAAACTGGCAGAAGTGATGGAATTCCAGTTGAGCTATTTCAAATCCTGAAAGATGATGCTGTGAAAGTGCTGCACTCAATATGCCAGCAAATTTGGAAAACTCAGCAGTGGCCACTGGACAGGAAAAGGTCAGTTTTCATTCCAATCCCAAAGAAGATAATGCCAAAGAATGCTCAAACTACCACACAATTGCACTCATCTCACACACTAGTAAAGTAATGCTCAAATTCCCAAAGCAAGGATTCAGCAATACGTGAACCGTGAACTTCCACATGTTCAAGCGGGTTTTAGAAAAGGCAGAGGAACCAGAGATCAAATTGCCAACATCCGCTGGATCATCAAAAAAGCAAGAGAGTTCCAGAAAAACATCTATTTCAGCTTTATTGATTACTCCAAAGCCTTTGACTATGTGGATCACAATACACTGTGGAAAATTCTTCAAGAGATGGGCATACCAGACCACTTGACCTGCCTCTTGAGAAATCTGTATGCAGGTCAGGAAGCAACAGTTACAACTGGATATGGAACAACAGAATGGTTCCAAATAGGAAAAAGTGTATGTCAAGACTGTATATCATCACCCTGCTTATTTAACTTCTATGCAGAGTACATCATGAGAAATGCTGGGCTGGAAGAAACACAAGCCGGAGTCAAGATTTCCGGGAGAAATATCAATAACCTCAGATATGCAGATGACACCACCCTTGTGGCAGAAAGTGAAGAGGAACTAAAAAGCCTCTTGATGAAAGTGAACGTGGAGAGTGAAAAAGTTGGCTTAATGCTCAACATTTAGAAAACTAAGATCATGGCATCTGGTCCCATCACTTTATGAGAAATAGATGGGGAAACAGTGGAAACAGTGTCAGTTTATTTTTTGTGGCTCCAAAATCACTACAGATGGTGATTTCAACCATGAAATTAAAAACGCTTACTCCTTGTAAGGAACGTTATGACCAAGCTAGGTAGCATATTCTTAAGCAGAGACATCACTTTGCCAAAAAAGGTCTGTGTAGTCAAGGCTATGGTTTTTCCAGCGGTCATATATGGATGTAAGAGTTTTACTGTGAAGAAAGGTGAGTGCCAAAGAATTGATGCTTTTGAACTGTGGTGTTGGAGAAGATTCTTGAGAGTCCCTTGGACTGCAAGCAGATCCAACCTGTCCATTCTAAAGGAGATCTGTCCTGGGTGTTCTTTGGAAAGAATGATGCTAAAGCTGAAACTCAAGTACTTTGGCCACCTCATGCAAAGGGATGACTCATTGGAAAAGACTCTGATGCTGGGAGGGATTGGGGGCAGGGGGAGAAGGGGATGACAGAGGATGAGATGGCTCGATGACATCACCGACTCGATGGATGTGAGTTTGACTGAACTCCTTGAGTTGGTGATGAACAAGGAGGCCTGGTGTGCTGCAATTCATGAGATTGCAAACAGGATACAACTAAGTGACTGAACTGAACTGAAAAGAAACATTTTTCTGTTCTCTTTTGAAATACGTGAAGAACTTATGGTCAAAGTGTTCTCTATATAGCCATCCGTTTCGTTCAGTTTTTTAGTCATGTCTGACTCTCTGCGACCCCAAGGACTGCAGCATGCCAGGATTCTCTGTCCATCACCAACGCTTGGAACTTGCTCAAACTCAAGTCCATTGATCATTGATGCCCTTCAACCATGTCATCCTCTGTTGTCCCCTTCTCCTCCAGGCTTCAATCTTTCCCACCATCAGGGTCTTTGCCAATGAGTCAGTTCTTTGCATCAGGTGACCAAAGTACTGGAGGTTCAGCATCAGTCCTTAAAATGAATATTCAGGACTGATTTTCTTTAGGATTGACAGATTGGATCTCCTTCAGTCCAAGAGACTCTCAAGGGTCTTCTTCAACACCACAGTTCAGAAGCATCAAATCTTCAGTGTTCAGTTTTCTTTATAGTTCAACTCTCACAACCATACGTGGCTACTGGAAAAACCATAGCTTTGGCTAGGTGGACCTTTGTTGGCAAAGTAATGTCTCAGCTTTTTAATACACTGTCTAGGTTTGTCATAGCTTTTCTTTCAATGAGCCTACCTTTTTTAAATTCATGGCCGTAGACACCATCTGCAGTGATTTTGGAGTCCAAGAAAATAACATCTCCCACTTTTCCCATTGTTTCCCCAATTATTTGCCATAAAATAATGGGACCACATCCTAGATCTTTGTTTTTTTAAATGTTGAATTTAAGCCAGATTCTTCTTTGTTACATTCACTAGTAAATGTAGTTTTGGATTACACATGTAAATGATATTACAGTTTGTCTTTCTCTAATTTATTTATTTTGCCAAGGAAAATTCCTCATGAGTCCATCCCTGTCATTGAAAATAGCTCATTTTCATTCTTTTTTGTGGCTGAGTAATAAAGGCTCTTGATGAAAGTGAAAGAGGAGAATGAAAAAGTTGACTTAAAGCTCAACATTCAGAAAACTAAGATCATGGCATCTGGTCCCATCACTTCATGGCAAATATAGACAGGGAAACAGTGGAAACAGTGTCAGACTTTATTTGGGGGGGCCTCCAAAATCACTGCAGATGTTGATTGCAGCCATTAAAAGATGCTTACTCCTTGGAAGGAAAGTTATGACCAATCTAGATAGCGTCTTCAAAAACAAAGACATTACTTTGCTAACAAAGGTCTGTCTAGTCAAGACTGTGATTTTTCCAGTGGTCATGTATGGATGTGAGAGTTGGACTGTGAAGAAAGGTGAGTGCCAAAGAATTGATGCTTTTGAACTGTGGTGTTGGAGAAGACTCTTGAGAGTCCCATGGACTGCAAGCAGATCCAGCCAGTCTATTCTAGAGGAGATCAGTCCTGGGTGTTCTTTGGAAGGAATGATGCTAAATCTGAAACTCCAGTACTTTGGCCACCTCAAGTGAAGAGTTGACTCACTGGAAAAGACTCTGATGCTGGGAAGGATTGGGGTCAGGAGGAGAAGGGGATGACAGAGGATGAGATGGCTGGATAGCATCACTGACGATGGATGTGAGTTTGAGTGAACTCCAGGAGTTGATGATGGATAGGAAGGCCTGGCGTGCTGCAATTCATGGGGTCGCAAAGAGTCGGATACAACTGAGCAACTGAACGAACTGAACTGAATATCCCATGGTATGTGTGTGCAAATATCTGTGTATATAAAACTGCTTCTTATCCATTTATCTGTTGATGAATATTTGGTTTGCTTCCATATCTTATCTAATATCTTTACTAGTGGAATTTTATCTTTCCTACAAATTCTTACTTTTTTTTTTTTTGTTTAGAAAGGATCCTTTATCATTTCTTTCAGGGTTGGTTTAGTATTTAGAGCTTCCCTGGTGGCTCAGGGGTTAAAGCGTCTGCCTCCAATGTGGGAGACCCATGTTCGATCCCTGGGTCAGGAATATCCCCTGGAGAAGGAAATGACAATCCACTCCAGTATTCTTGCCTGGAGAATCCCATGGACCAAGAAGCCTAGTTGGTTACAGTCCACAGGGTCACAAAGAGTTGGACACGACTGAGCGACTTCACCTTCACCTTTAGTATTGATGAACTCATGATCTTTGCTTTTCTGAGAATTTCTTTATCTCCCTTTCAGTTCTGAATGATAATCTCACTGGGTAGATATTCCTGTTTGTATGTATTTCTATTTCAACACTTTAAATATCAATATATCATGCCACTCCCTTCTGGTCTGCAAAGTTTCTGTACAAAAATCAGCAGATAGCCTTAAGGTAGTTTCAATTTATGTGATTCTGTGTTGTTTCTTGCTGCCTTTAGAACCCTCTCTTGATTTCTAACTTCTGCCATTTTAATTATATTATAATTTTCTTTGGGTTTCTCTTGGTTCATCATCAGGCTACCCTGTGTGCTTTGTGTTCATGGATGTTTCCTTCTTCTGGTTTGGGAAGTTTTCAGCCATAATTTCATCAAACACATTTTACCATCTTCTTTCTATTTTGTCCTTCTGAGATGGCTATAATATGAATGCTGATATGCTGAATGTTGTCCTTAGGTCTCTTAAACTGTTCTCATTTTTTTTTTTTTTTACTTTTGGTTTTTTCTTTTAGCTGTTCTGATTGAGTGATTTCTCCATTATTATGCATTTTTGTGTATTATCCTGTCTACTGTTTATTGTCGTGCATTTTTCATATCGGTTACTGTATTCTTAAGCTCTGTCAGATTTTCTTTTTCTTTTTAACATATATTTTCCAGTTCCATGTTAGAACTTTCACTGTTTCTCTATCTTTTTCTGGTTAGTTTTCTAGTTAGTTTACTAATTCTTCAGATTCTTTCAGTTCAGTTCAGTTCAGTCACTCAGTCGTGTCTGACTCTTTGTGACCCCATGAATCACAGCGCACCAGGCCTCCCTATCCATCAACAACTCCCAGAGTTCAATCAGACTCACGTCCATCGAGTCACTGATGCCATCCAGCCATCTCATCCTGTATCGTCCCTTTCTCCTCCTGCTCCCAATCCCTCCCAGCATCAGAGTCTTTTCCAATTTGTCAACACTTCGCATGAGTTGGCCAAAGTACTGGAGTTTCAGCTTTAGCATCATTCCTTCCAAAGAAATCTCAGGGCTGATCTCCTTCAGAATGGATTCGTTGGTTCTCCTTGCAGTCCAAGGGATTCTCAAGAGTCTTCTCCAACACCACAGTTTAAACACATCAGTTCTTCAGTGCTCAGCCTTCTTCACAGTCCAACTCTCACATCCACACATGACCATAGGAAAAACCATAGCCTTAGCTAGAAGGACCTTACTAGGCAAAGTAATGTCTCTGCTTTTGAATATGCTATCAAGGTTGGTCATAACTTTTCTTCCAAGGAGTAAGTGTCTTTTAATTTCATGGCTGTAGTCACCATCTGCAGTGATTTTGGAGCCCCCCAAAAATAAAGTCTGACACTGTTTACACTGTTTCCCCATCTATTTCCCTTGAAGTGATGGGACCGGATGCCATGTTCTTTGCTTTTTGAATGTTGAGCTTTAAGTCAACTTTTTCACTCTCCTCTTTCACTTTCAGCAAGAGGCCTTTTAGTTCTTCTTCATTTTCTGCCACAAGGGTGGTGTCATCTGCATATCTGAGGTTATTGATATTTCTCCCAGCAATCTTGATTCCAGCTTGTGTTTCTTCCAGTCCAGCATTTCTCATGATGTACTCTGCATAGAAGTTAAATAAGCAGGGTGACAACATACAGCCGTGACATACTCCTTTCCCTATTTGGAACCATTCTGTTGTTCCATATCCAGTTGTAACTGTTGCTCCCTGACCTGCATACAGATTTCTCAAGAGGCAGGTCAGGTGCTCTGGTATTCCCATCTCTTCCAGAATTTATCTCTACATTTTTTGTTGTTTTGTCAGAGGTTTTCACTCAGTCTTTCAATGGAGACCAGTCCTTTGTTTTCTCATTTCCATCTCTATGAATTTAAGTGAATCAGTTATCTATTATGGTCTTGAATTGGTATCCTTGTAGGGGAGTATCCCTATACAGTCTCTGTGGTACTCAGCAAGAGGGTTGGATTTGATGGACCACAATTCATGTCTTTCCTCAGGGTGTGCCAGAAGCTATCATCTTGGTAGCAGATTGGTGGAGCCAGTGCTAGAGCCAGATTTGAGGCAGAGACTTCCTCTATTCTCAGTGGCCTTCTCAGCCCTATTGGGGGCAGGGTGGGGTCCTACGTTTCTTGAGCAGAAGCCCTGATTGTCAGACCAGAGCTGGCTATATTCCCTCTAAGTGTGTGTCCTCCCCCTCTTCCAGCACTGCAAGCCTTACTTCAGAACGACAAAAGGGGAATGAGGAGGTTGGAAACAGAGGATCCAGTCTACAGGCTGGCTGCCGACAGAGTTCCAGGCTACCTCCAACTCTCCACTTGTGCCAGTACCAGCAGTAGCATCTCCCACCCTGCTTAAACATAGCTTGTGGTCTCAGATCCCTTGCTCCCTCACAGCTGATTAGTTCCCGCAGCATTTGCCACCCTTGCCCTGTTGAAGAGGGGTGCTATTGAGCAGGTGAGGCCCTCAGGTGCTCTGGGCATGAACTGGATCATCTGCTATGGCAGTCTGGCCTCCTCAGAGATCAGGACTGCTCATGATGTGCTGCCTGTGTAGGTGCCCTCCATGAGCATGGCCCCAGCTGTCCCACCCAGATGTCACTCTGGGCCAGATGCACCTCTGCTTCGCACATCCCAGTTCTCTACCTCGTCATGGCAGCCCCCCTGCTGCAGTGCAGAGTGGCCACATGAAGTAAGCAGGGCATGTGCAGGGCTGAGCAGTCGTGGGGAAAACAGGCAGCCACAATTGAGGCCTCAATATGTCCTCTTCATTATGCCTTGGGAGTAAGCCCCTGAGCACATGCTCATTGAGAGGGTAGTCCAGGCTTCACATAGTTCTCCTGTTAGTCCGCATGGCCCTGCAACCAGCTAAAGGTGCTTGTCTTCCCTGTGTCAGACCCCAGGACTGGTGTGTCCAATATATGGCTCGAACAACTCACACCCAGGGTAGATCTCCACCTGTGTAATCTCCCTATATTCTGAGTACTCTCCCAGGGGCACATGGTCAGAACTTGAGTGTTCCTTTTGTCTTCCGACCCTATTCCGTGTGGATCATTCTTACAGCCTAGGTTTGGGAATGCTTCTGAATTTTTTGATTAGTATTTTGAGCTAATTGTTCCAAATGTTGATGGATTCTTTTTTTTTTTCCTATTGGAGTATAATTGATTTACAATGTATATTTGTTTCAGGTGAACAACAAAGTGATTTAGCTTTCAGTTCAGTTAATTTACTCAGTCATGTCTGATTCTTTGCGACCCCATGAATTCCAGCATGCCAGGCCTCCCTGTTCATCACCATTTCCTGGAGTTCACTCAAACTCATGTCCATTGAGTCAGTGATGCCATCCAGCCATCTCATCCTTTGTCGTCCCCTTATCCTTCTGTCACCAATACCTGCCGGCATCAGAGTCTTTTCCAATGATTCAACCCTTTGCATGAGGTGGCCAAAGTACTGGAGTTTCAGCTTTAGCATCATTCCTTCCAAAGAACACCCAGGACTGATCTCTTTTAGAATGGATTGGTTGGATCTCCTTGCAGTCCAAGGGATTCTCAAGAGTCTTATCCAACACCACAGTTTAGAAGCATCAATTTTTTGGCACTCAGCTTTTTTCACAGTCCAACTCTCACATGCATACATGACTATTGGAAAAACCATACCTTGACTAGATGGACCTTTGTTAGCAAAGTAATGTCTCTGCTTTTCAATATGCTACCTAGCTTGGCCATAACTTTCCTTCCAAGGAGTAAGTGTCTTTTTATTTCATAGCTCCAATCACCATCTGCAGTGAATTTGGAGCCCTAAAAATAAAGTCTGCCACTGTTTCCATTGTTTCCACATCTATTTGCCATAAAGTGATGGGACAAGGTATCATCTTAGTTTTCTGAATGTTGAGGTTTAAGCCAACTTTTTCATTCTCCTCTTTTACTTTCATCAAGAGGCTTCTGAGTTCCTCTTCACTTTCTGCCATAAGGGTGGTTTCATCTGCATATCTGAAGTTATTGATATTTCTCCCAGCAATCTTGATTCCAGCTTGTGCTTATTCCAGCCCAGTGTTTCTCAAGATGTACTCTGCATATAAGTTAAGTAAGCAGGGTGACAATATACAGCCTTGACGTACTCCTTTCCCTATTTGTAACCAGTCTGTTGTTCCATGTCCGATTCTAACTATTGCTTCCTGACCTGCATATACCTTTCTCAAGAGGCAGGTCAGGTGGTCTGGTATTCCCATCTCTTTCAGAATTTTCCACAGTTTATTGTGATCCACACAGGTAAATGCTTTGCCATAGTCAATAAAGCAGAAATATATGTTTTTCTGGAACTCTTTTGCTTTTTCTATGATCCAACAGATGTTGATAATTTGATCTCTGGTTCCTCTGCCTTTTCTAAAAGCAGCTTGGTGTTTTTCTTTCTGGCTTACTTCACTCTGTATAATCAGCTCCAGTTTCATCTACCTCATTAGAACTAATTCAAATGTATTATTTTTAATGGCTGAGTAATAGTATAGTAACACACATATATGGAATTTAAAAAGATAGTATTGATAACCCTGTATGTGAGACAGCAAAAGAGACACAGATGTATAGAACAGACTTTTGGACTCTGAGGGAGACGGAGAGGGTGGGATGATTTGGGGGAATGGCATTGAAACATGTATACTATCATGTAAGAAATGAATCACCAGTCTAGGTTTGATACAGGATACAGGATGCTTGGAGTTGGTGCACTGGAATAACCCAGAGAGATGATATGGCGAGGGTGGTAGGAGGGGGGTTCAGGATTGGAAACTCATGTACACCTGTGGTGGATTCATCTCAATGTATGGCAAAACCAATACAGTTTGTAAAGTAAAAAAATAAATAAAATAAAATAAATAAATAAAAATAAAACCAGCTAGAACATCTGGAAGTTCATTGTTCATGTATAGCTGAAGCCTGGCTTGGAGAATTTTGAACATTATTTTACTAGTGTGTGTGAGATGAGTACAATTGTGTGGTAGTTTGAGCATTCTTTGACATTGCCTTTCTTTGAGACTGGAATGAAAATTGACCTTTCCAGTCCTGTGGCCACTGCTGAGTTTTCTAAATTTACTGGCATATTGAGTGCAGCACTTTCACAGCATCATCTTTCAGGATTTGAAATAACTCAACTGGAATTCCATCACTTCCCATGGCTTTTTTCGTAGTGATGCTTTCTAAGGTCCACTTGACTTCGCATTCCAGGATTTCTGGCTCTAGGTGAGTGATCACACCATCGTGATAATCTGGGTCATGAAGATTTTTTTTGTACAGTCCTTCTGTGTATTCTTGCCACCTCTTCTTAATGTCTTCTGCTTCTGTTAGGTCCATANCTTTCTCAAGAGGCAGGTCAGGTGGTCTGGTATTCCCATCTCTTTCAGAATTTTCCACAGTTTATTGTGATCCACACAGGTAAATGCTTTGCCATAGTCAATAAAGCAGAAATATATGTTTTTCTGGAACTCTTTTGCTTTTTCTATGATCCAACAGATGTTGATAATTTGATCTCTGGTTCCTCTGCCTTTTCTAAAAGCAGCTTGGTGTTTTTCTTTCTGGCTTACTTCACTCTGTATAATCAGCTCCAGTTTCATCTACCTCATTAGAACTAATTCAAATGTATTATTTTTAATGGCTGAGTAATAGTATAGTAACACACATATATGGAATTTAAAAAGATAGTATTGATAACCCTGTATGTGAGACAGCAAAAGAGACACAGATGTATAGAACAGACTTTTGGACTCTGAGGGAGACGGAGAGGGTGGGATGATTTGGGGGAATGGCATTGAAACATGTATACTATCATGTAAGAAATGAATCACCAGTCTAGGTTTGATACAGGATACAGGATGCTTGGAGTTGGTGCACTGGAATAACCCAGAGAGATGATATGGCGAGGGTGGTAGGAGGGGGGTTCAGGATTGGAAACTCATGTACACCTGTGGTGGATTCATCTCAATGTATGGCAAAACCAATACAGTTTGTAAAGTAAAAAAATAAATAAAATAAAATAAATAAATAAAAATAAAACCAGCTAGAACATCTGGAAGTTCATTGTTCATGTATAGCTGAAGCCTGGCTTGGAGAATTTTGAACATTATTTTACTAGTGTGTGTGAGATGAGTACAATTGTGTGGTAGTTTGAGCATTCTTTGACATTGCCTTTCTTTGAGACTGGAATGAAAATTGACCTTTCCAGTCCTGTGGCCACTGCTGAGTTTTCTAAATTTACTGGCATATTGAGTGCAGCACTTTCACAGCATCATCTTTCAGGATTTGAAATAACTCAACTGGAATTCCATCACTTCCCATGGCTTTTTTCGTAGTGATGCTTTCTAAGGTCCACTTGACTTCGCATTCCAGGATTTCTGGCTCTAGGTGAGTGATCACACCATCGTGATAATCTGGGTCATGAAGATTTTTTTTGTACAGTCCTTCTGTGTATTCTTGCCACCTCTTCTTAATGTCTTCTGCTTCTGTTAGGTCCATACCATTTCTGCCCTTTATCGAGCCCATCTTTGCATGAAATGTTCCCTTGGTATCTCTAATTTTCTTGAAGAGATCTCTAGTCTTTCCCATTCTATTTTGTTCCCTCTATTTCTTATCATTGTTTGCTGTTCTTTGGAACTCTATATTTAGATGCTTATATCTTTCCTATTCTCCTTTGCTTTTCACTTCTCTCGTTTTCAAAGCTATTTGTAAGCCTCCCCCTCCCCCACCCCAGACAACCATTTTGCCTTTTTGCATTTCCTTTCCATGGAGATGGTCTTGATCCCTGTCTCCTGTACAATGTCACAAACCTCCATCCATAGTTCATCAGGCATTCTATCAGATCCAGTCCCTTAATTTATTTCTCACTTACACTTCATAATCATAAGAGATTTGAAATACATCATACCTGAATGGTCTATTGTTTTTCCCTACTTTCTTCAGTTTAAGTCTGAATTTAGCAATAAGGAGTTCATTATGTGAGCCACAGTCAGCTCCCAGTCTTGTTTTTACTGATTGTATAGAACTTCTCCATCTTTGGCTTAAAAGAATATAATCAGTCTGATTTTGGTGTTGGCCATCTGTTGATGTCCATGTATAGAGTCTTCTCTTGTGTTGTTGGAAAAGGGTGTTTGCTATGACCAGTGTGTTCTCTTGGCACAACTCTATTAGCCTTTGCCCTGCTTTATTCCGTACTCCAAGGCCAAATTTGCCTGTTACTCCAGGTGTTTCTTGACTTACTACTTTTTGCATTCCAGTCCCCTATAATGAAAAGGACATTTTTTGGGGGGTTGTTAGTACTAAAAGGTCTTGTAGGTCTTCACAGAACCATTCAACTTCAGCTTTTTCTGCATTACTGGTTGTGGCATAGGCTTGGATTACTGTGATTTTGAATGGTTTGCCTTAGAAACAAACAGAGATCATTCTGTCATTTTTGAGATTGCATCCAAGTACTGCATTTCGGACTCTATTTTTGACCATGATGGCTACTCCATTTCTTCTAAGGGATTCCTGACCACAGTAGTAGATATAATGGTCATCTGAGTTAAATTCACCCATTCCAGTCCATACTTTAATTTGCTGATTCTGAGAATGTTGACATTCACTCTTGCGATCTCCTGTTTGACCACTTCCAATTTGCCTTAATTCATGGACCTAACATTCCAGGTTCTTATGCAATATTGCTCTTTACAGCATCAGACCTTGCTTCTATCACCAGTCACATCTACAACTGGGCATTGTTTTTTGCCTTGGCTCCATCCCTTCATTCTTTCTGGAGTTATTTCTCCACTGATCTCCAGTAGCATATCGGGCACCTATTGACCTGGGGAGTTCCTCTTTCAGTATCCTATCATTTTGCCTTTTCATACTGTTCATGGGGTTCTCAAGGCAAGAATACTGAAGTGGTTTACCATTCCCTTCTCCAGTGGACCACATTCTGTCAGACCTCTTCACCATGGCATGCCCATCTTGGGTGGCCCCACACGACATGGCTTAGTTTCATTGTGTTAGACAATTCTGTGGTCCGTGTGATTTGATTGACTAGTTTTCCGTGGTTATGGTTTCCCTGTGTCTGCTCTCTGATGCCCTCTAGCAACATCTGCCATCTTACTTGCGTTTCTCTTACTTTGGACGTGGGGTTTCTCTTCACGGCTGCTCCAGCAAAGTGCTGCCGCTTCTCCTGACCTTGGACAACGGCTATCTCCTCACCACGGCCCCTCCTTACATTGAACATGGAGCAGCTCCTCTTAGCCCTCCTGTGCCCATGCAGCCACTTTACATATTCATATATTTGGGCTTACCACTTGGCTCAGTTGGTAAAGCATCTGCCTGCAATGCAAGAGATGCAGGTTCAATCCCTGGGTCAGGAAATTCCCCTCAGGAGTCCATGCCAAACCTTTCCAGTATTCTTGCTAGGAGAATCCCATGGAGAGAGGTGCTTAGCAGGCTATAGTCCATAGGGTCACACAGAATCAGAGACATGAGTGAAATGACTGAACATAAACACTCACACACATATATTCTTTTTCTTTAAAAATTCATTTCCCATTTATGTTGTTACAGAATGTTGAGCAGAGTTCCCTGTGGTTTTGTAGTAGATCTTTGTTGGCTATCTATTTTACATATAGTTGTGTATATATGTTAATCCTCAACTCCTGATTTATCCCTCCCCCAAAACTTCCCATTTGATAACCATCAGTTTGGCTTCTATGTAGATGTATTTTTGATGTGGTCTTTGGGGAAGGCAGCTTTTTCCAGTAGTCATGTATGGATGTCAGATTCGGACTATAAAGAAAGCTCAGCATTGATGAATTGATGCTTTTGAACTGTAGTGTTGGAGAAGACTCTTGAGAGTCCCTTGGACTGCAAAGAGATCCAACTAGTCCATCCTAAAGGAAATCAGTCCTAAATATTCATTGGAAGGACTGATGCTGAAGCTGAAACTTCAATATTCTGGCCACCTGATGCTAAGAACTGACTCATTTGAAAAGACCTAGATGCTGGGAAAGATTGAAGGCAGGAGGAGAAGGGGATGACAGAGGATGAGATGGTTAGATGGCATCACCAACTCAATGGACATGAGTTTGGTTAAAGTCTGGAAGTTGGTGATGGACAAGGATGCCTGGAGTGCTGCAGTCCATGGCATCACAGTCACACATGACTGATCGATTGAACTGTACTGAGCCCTAGTTTTCTATTTTTCTTTTTGTTGCCTGTGTTTTGGTGTCATATACAATAAATCATTTCTAAGATAAATGTTACATAACTTCTCCAATATGTTTTCTTCTAGTAGTTTTGTAGTTTCAGATCTTACATTTAAATCTTTAATCAGCTTTTAGTTTAGTTTTGTGTATCATATAAAGTAAGGGTCCAGTGTCATTCTTTTACATTCAGATGTCTACTTTGCCCATTGTGGTTAACTGAAGAGATGGTAAAGTGAAATTTAATATTGATCACCTCAAGGCAGAAATGGGTGACAGCCTGTAGGAAAGGTAATAGGGTGAGGGACTTGCCAGGAGCATGTCAAATTTGGGGACTCCCACTAGATTCCTACTGATATATGGATGTGGTCCTGTGCAGATGTGTTCTCACTCTTAGCACAGAAACCTCTGCCAAGTAAGAAAAGCCTCTGGGCCAGCAGTATTGTGCTCTTATCATGAGTCCATGGGCACCCTTTTGGCTTTTGCCTTCGGTGTCATTCAAATATGGGGCCATAATACAAGGACACGGCATTCCTCTTGACCACTGATAAAAGAAGCTTCTTGTTTAAATTCCTTTGACTTATGATCCACTCTCTACTGTATGGTTTTTATGATATTTTCAAACAGATTCTTAGACATACTTGGCAGAGGAGAGTATACACTCCCACACAGTCTTGGGTAATTGAACTTCTGATAATATTTTATATAACCACGCTGTTGATTTCTAATCCATTTACCTCTCTGGAATGTGTTTCTGATAAAATACATCCTCAAAAAACTATCATAAAAGCTGCAGGTAACAAGAAGTAAGTGATTAGAGAACATGAAGCAATTAAGAGAATGAGAAAAATTTGGGGAGGAGGTGACCATTAGGTTGGCCTCAGATTGTTGCTAATTTCTGAGTCACAGAAGATAGAATGGATACAGGCAAAGAGGAAAGCAGGTTTTAGGGAAATCATTGTATTAGTCAATAGAGGTTGTTATGGACACAGCTAGAGAGGTCAGTTGGAATATATTCATAGGGAACCTGTAAAACTGGAAATCTAAAGAGTTGGTGCTACTCTTTGTATGTGCTAATGAGCAAACCCGCCCCCCACCAAACCCTGCCAAAACCCAAAACAACATTTGCAATAGGACTTGACATGTCTGAATCACAATATACCATCCTTTTCCAGGGGAACTACAGGCATCCAATATTGATATTTTGTGTTATACTACTTGGATATATCCTTAATCAACTCATGACTTATTATTTATGGCTTTCTGTTTTAACCCTAGGTGTCCTTGGATCCTTTTTAAACTCTGTGCATCCTCACCTCTTTTGGGAATGTGGCAGTGTATCAGTTTATTTTAAAATATATACCAAGGCTACTTTGGGGAAACAAGACCCTTTAACATCTGCTTTTGGTCCACCTCAGGGCTTCCCTGATAGCTCAGTTGGGAAAGAATCCACTTGCAATTTTGGAGATCCTAGTTCAATCCCTGGGTCTGGAAGATCCACTGGAGAAGAGATAGGCTACCCACTCCAGTATTCTTTGGCTTCTCCTGTGGCTCAGCTGGTAAAGAATCTGCCTGCAGTGCAGGAGACCTGGGTTCCATCTCTGGATTTGGAAGGTTTCCTGGAGAAGAGCATATAATGGCCTGGAGAATTCCATGGACAGTATAGTCTCTGAAGTCACCAAGAGTCGGACACAACTTAGCAAATTTCACTTTCAGCTCTTCAGGCCTAGCAATCTGTTGCCTTCCCCTATAACAGCAAACATTTCATTACGTCCAACAGCAGAGGATTAAAGTGTGATAGTGTTAAACGGTGATTATATATACAGATCTGTAATCACAATACCTACCTATATATAGATATAAGGTGTCTCTGCCCACATCATCCTGGTAGCTGCTTTAGGTAATTTATTTTCTGCAGGCAAGGCGTGAAAGTGCTCCCACTTCCTTTGAAAGGACAGCACACTGAGGGTGTCTTTCATTTTTATTGATTTTAAATCACATTCAGTGACTGACTTTGAATCATCAACTGGGTCTCCCAGGAGTTAAAGTGCCAGAAAGATTTAATTAGGGAGCTGCAGTCCAGATAAAAGATACCATATCATTGACTTAAAATCTGAACTCAACTCTTGATGCTGATGGTGGGACTGTTTTAGTTTTTCCTAAAATGTTTTCTGAAGACACGGAATTCTTATGGTCAGATACTCTGCCTTTCATATCTCCATATTTGATTACTTCTGGAACCTTTTTAAACATTTCAAAATGAAAGTTAACACCAAATTAACACTTTTACAGGTTCCACTTTTAAACCACGATAAACTTGTAGAACTTGGACTAACAAAAGACTTTACTGTGGAAGAATGTTTTATGACTGTAGTTATTCAGGAATGTATAGTGATAAATAAAAGACCAACTTTTACTCTGTGTTATATTAATTCTTGTATCAAAAGTCTCTGTACAGACTTTCATGGCTGTCCCATGGTTAGGACTCCATGCTTTCACTAGAAGGGGAATGGGTTCTATCCCTGTTAAGGGAACTACAATCCCACAACCTGCATAGTGTCACCCCCTAAACCCACAACCTGCATAGTGTCACCCCCTAAAAAAGAAAAAGTTTTCTGTGGTGGTGATCCTGTTTGTCCCCTGCACTGGGATGGGGGCACAGTCACTGCCCTGCCTTTGGGAACACACTTCTCCCACCAATTTCTTAGCATAACAGTGGCCTAATCAATATTTAGTTTGTTCCCTCATATTATTTTAGTCCTTGGGAGTATTAGTTGTAGGTTTTAGTTATATCAGCATTTTGTGCCTTCTGAGCACCTTTAGCTGACAGCATAGGTGAGTGATGCAATAATCCCATTATAACGTGGATGGCCAGGAGGTGATTTCTGTCTGCCTTTCTCAGGGGAAGTATGACATTCACCATACCCATGTGAAACCCTCTTCCTATTTGGGTTCTGGGAATCTAGACCCTAATGTCATTCCACACCCCAAACAAAGGCAATAATACCACACCAGTACTCCTTGCTGCTGAGATCAATTGTTAAGCAAGGTTATCCATCTTCAGTGCAGACTCCTGACCCAATCCAGACCTCTACTCTCTGACTAAGTGTGGACCTGAGGGTCTGTTCCACAACCTTTCGGGACCCCATACCCTTCCCTTCTTAGGTGCCCACCTCTTCTCTTCCTTCACTCGCTTCCATCAGGAAATTGACACACACAAATATCATCCTTTCACTGTTTGATCTTTATTTTAATCACAGCCATTAGTTTACTATGATAAAGTGAAAGTCAGTCTTTTTCTGTTTGGCCATTTCTAAGAAAGCAGACCTCTGGAGACACAATTTTAAACTGTCTGACCTATTATATTTAGTTATTGGCTGCCCAGGTTGTACTTCTCCATGGTCTCTTATTCTGAGGTAGCTTGAGCTTATCTCTTGCTTTGTTTTTGCCTCCTACTTTGACTCTGTCTCATATTTTGGTACCTTTTTCTGCTTTGATTCAATTTCTTACGTGCACAGGAACAGAAACCACAGTTTGGATTTCTTGTTTTCTCCACTTTCTTTGATTGAATGTCATATGATCGGATTTTCTTTCTCAAGATTCCTTGTAGAGGTCTTCTTACCATTATGGTCATCTTTCATGCCTGGAAATGCAGGAGAAGGTTACTAGTTTTGAGGAAAGAGTATAAAAACTGAGTTGGAAGGGATATCTCATGAAAAGGGATTTGGGCTGATGAGGACTTTTGTGCCAGGCAGGGGCAGTGTAAAAGCCTTGGACAGCAAAGTCAATGGAGAACATAAGGAACTTAGTTGGAGTCATCTTACCTTCACACTGCCTCTGTACCTCCATTGACAAAGAGTCTTCTTTCTTCCTTTCATCTTTGAAGCAAACCACACTGCAGCTCTTCTTGACTGCTGTGGCTTCTTGGATACCTTAGTCATGATGATGGCAAGAAATGGCCTAACCCAGAATCTCTGCCTCTGAGCCTTTGAGCGTCTTACTTTTTTTTTTTTTTTTAATCAAGAATGTACTTCTGGTAGATGGGGTAAGTTGAGTTTCCTATTCAATGTGAGAGTTGAAGTGTTCCCAACAATGTCCTGTATATAGCCTCTCAGGACAATGAGAAGCCACACCCTTCAATCTGATATGTCAGCTAGGCACTCCCCCAGCCATTGGTGAACTTAGACGTTGGGGGACTTAGACATCACAGTGTACCACTTTGCCCATCAACATGGGCTATTGGATGCTGAGGGAGGCCATGATATAACTTTCCCACTCCTGAAACCTCTGTGTGGTTGATTCTGAGGAGTGGTATTTCAGGGGCATGGTGCTTCTTCTCATGACCTTTAGACTTTCCTTCAGTTCCCTTTATCCTTTGACCTATATGTCTGCCTTCAACACTCCTGCCTCCTCCATCCCTCTATGAATCTCTGCAAAACACTTTTCATCCCTTTTCAGAACTTCAGAGTTCTCTAGTCACTTTATCTCTAGCCCACCCTTTTCCTATTTGGGGTTCTTGGGAGTCTTAAGGACCTTAAGAGCAAGCACTTAAGGTGGATAAAGGTAATTAAGTACAGGTTGGATGTTTTTTTCTATTCCAGTGAGCTTTAGAGACCTCCAGACTTGGTGAATCCTCAGTCTGTTGCCCCAAGATCAATACACAGTCTCCATAAGATTATACAGCAGAGCAAAGAAAGTGTTAAATGTCTCCTCTAATAATATTGTTGTGAACACTTCAACTCTCATTGAATAGGAAACTCAACTTGCCCCATCTACCAGAAGTACGTTCTTGATTTAAAAAAAAAAAAAAGTAAGTTGCTCAAAGGCAAGAGTCAGATCACCACCGCAGCACTAACTTTTGACCAAATCACTTACCCAGTGGTCCCTCATTGACAGTTATCAATAGGCAGGGCCCACTGCGGAGCTGGCCAGTAGCTCAGCAGAACAATACCAGTAGGTAGCACATTGATAGTTGTTTGCTTGTTGACGGGGTCCAGTGAGGCACTGACCAATGGCTGAGCAAGACCCTTTGCCTAGTAACAAGATGCAGAGGAATAAGGCACAGTGATGGCTACCTGCTAAGGGCTGTGCTCATGCTGCTCTGTTACATAAGGACACTTTGGGTCCAGCATGCTGGAATCTTTTTGATTGACTCCTTTCCAACGTCAGATTTTGGTTTTCAACACTTATTTAACTTTTACTCATAATTCTTTTTATTGTATTCCCAGGCATGCCTGTCACTAGTACTTATCTCTACGCCCCTCCAGCAGCTGTCACTTGATCACATACTCAGCATATAGTATAGCTAATAGTTAAAAGCCAACGAGAATGTGAAGGCCAGCCTACCTTGAAAACTATTCTGACCAACCTTAACCTCAAAGTGATTATTTTTCTATTCACAGTGTAACAGAGCAGGATAAGCACAGTGATTAGAAGATAGCCTTTGGTGTGGTTCATTTCTCCACACCTTGTTACTAGGCAACAGGTGTTGCTCAGCCTTGCTTGGTGCCCCAGAGGGCCCCATTCACATGCAAACAATTGTCAATGAGTGACAGTTATTAGTTGTCCTGCTCAGTTATTGGTCAGCACCACAGTGTGTCCTGCCCACAAGTTACTCAATGAGGGACCAGTGGGAAGTCAAGGGTGATGTGGTGGTTATCAGGTGGAGAGTGAGATATGAGGCAGATTATGGCCTTCTTCTAGAGGCCCTGGAGCTCACCCAGCCTTGGGCCAGCAGGTGAGCTCGAGGGCCCAGGGAACAGACTGGCAACTACATCTGTAGCACTGCAGAACCTCCCTAAGGCCCTCCACTAGCCTTGGTCCAGGCCTTGAGGAGCAGTGAACCTCTCCCCCATCCCTGTCTCTGTGAACTAATAGCAGTGGCCATCTTTCTGAGTCTCAGTCTGTCAGAAATGATCTCCCTATTTGGATGGCCTAAAAAGACTGAGGACCTATTAGGGTGGGTGCCTGGCTCTGTCAGGGATGAGAGCTGGGCAGAATGTGGGAACCTGGCCCTGAAAAAGCTGCTGAGATCCGCTTCTGCTTAATGAGATCTGGGACATTTCAGGGTGAAAACTGTGTCTTGAGACTTTGCCTTTTCTTGTCAGTACAGAGAATAACATTCATCTGATAGAGATTTACCGGAACATTACTACTTGACCATGACCTGATCTTAAGAACAAAGGGTCAGACACCAAGAAGTCTTTAACAGGTAACCACACCTGTCTCTAACATTTGTTTTTGAACAAACTTACTGAAAACTTTCAGTAACTTTGAGTTCTCAGGGTATGAGCCACCCATCTCCTTGTATGAATTTGTAATAAACCTTTCTCTGTTCCAAACTCTAACATTTAGTTTTGATGAACCTCATTCTTCCTCAGACACATGGACTTGCAATTTCGGTAACAATGATACTATCTAAGGACAGACTTTGCCTCTCATAAACAATGGTAGAGACTGGCCAAGTACCCACAATCATCCATAACATACCCACTGACTTGGCTTGGCTAAACTTAGGCAAGATTCTCTCCTCTGAACTTGAGTTTTCCCCGAAGCTTGAGCAAGCACTAAGGTTCAGATGTTTCTGTTTCCCTTAACAGCTCATTTTGAGAATCAACTTAATACAGAGAGAAACACTTCCTGTGAAACTGCTCCATCATGCTGTCTGCTCATCTGTCCATCCCCACCACTTGCCCCATCACACACACACACACACACATTACTGCTCCTGCTGCTTATCCTTCAATATTAAAGAAACATATTTTTCTGTGTTATTTTGATACATGTGAAGATCTTGTTGTCAAAGAATTCTCCCTATTATAATCATTCCTTTCAATCGCTCAGTAATGTCTCAATTTCTGTGTACCATGGACTGCAGCACACCAGGCTACCCTGTCCATCACCAGCTCCTGGAGCTTGCTCAAACTCAAGTCCATCGAATAGGTGATGCCATCCAACCATCTCATCCTCTGTCGCCCCCTTCTCCTCTGGCCTTCAATCTCTCCCAGCATCAGGATCTTTTCCAATGAGTCAGTTTTCACACCAGGTGGCCAAATTACTGGAGCTTCAGCTACAGCATCAGTTCTTCCAATGAATATTCAGGACTGATTTCCTTTAAAATTGACTGGTTTGATCTCTTCACAGTCCAAGGGACTCCCAAGTGTCTTCTCCAACACAACAGTTCAAAAGCATCAATACTTCGGCACTCAACTTTATTTACTGTCCAACTCTCACATCCTTACTTGACTACTGAAAATGCTTAGCTTTGACCTACAGACCTTGGTCAGTTAAGTAATGTCTGTGCTTTTTAATATGCTGTCAAGGTTGACCATAACTTTTCTTCCAAGGAGCAAGTGTCTTTTAATTTCATGGCTGCAGTCACCATCTTCAGTGATTTTGGAGCCCAAGGAAAGAAAGTCTGCACTGTTTCCATTGTTTCCCCAACTATTTGCCATGAAGTGATGGGACTGTATGTCATGAACCTCTTTTTTAATGTTGAGTAAGCTAGATTTTTCTCTTTTCTCTTCACCCTCATCAAGAAGCTCTTTAGTTCCTCTTTGCTTTATGCTTTAAGGGTGGTATTGTCTGCATATCTGAGTTTATTGATATTTCTCCCAGCAATCTTCATTCCTGCTTTTGGTTCATCCAGTCAGACATTTCTCAGAATGTTCTCTGAATGTAAATTAAATAAGCAGGGTGACAATACATAGTCTTGATGTATCCCTTTCCCAATTTGGAACCAGTTGGTTGTTCCATGTCCAGTCCTAACTGTTGCTTCTTGCCCTACATACAGATTTCTCAAGAGGAAGATAAAATGGTCATATATTCCTGTTTCTTTATGAATTTTCTGCAATTTATTTTGATCCATACCATTGAGTGATTTAGCATAGGCAGTGAAGCAGATGTTTTTCTGGAATTCTTTAGCTTTTTTTCTATGTTCTAAAGAATGTTGGCAATTTAATCTCTTTTTCCTCTTCCTTTTCTCAATCCATCTTGAACATCTGAAAGTTCTTGGTTCAAATATTGTTGAAGCTTGGCTTGGAGAATTTCCAGCATTACTTTGATAGTGTGAGAAATTACCTTATCACCATAGTCATTTCAAATCAAGTAGCTTCTTATATTAGTCTGGGTTGTTTTCATTAAATTGCAAAAATGGACATAAATTATTTGGTATAAAGTTTATTTCCCACTTAACAGATATTAATTCACCCTTTGCACTGTTTCAGCCACTGTTGTGGGTGCAAGGTGCACATCAGTAACCAATATCCACAATCCTGCTCTCATGGGGCTTACAATCTAGTTGAGGAAGATGGAAGGTTAACATTAATGACTAAATAGAGAAATATACAGTATAGAGAGAACCTTATGAGTTATGAGAAATGGGGAGTTTTTCCTCCCCAGAGGTTAGTGAGGGAAGGCCTTTTAAATCCAGGACATTTGAGCAAAGACTTGATTAAAGACATGAGGGACTGACCTTGGGTTATCTTGGGGAAATAATTTTGGAGAGAGGAAATAGCCAGAGAAAAATCCCCTATTGGTAGTATCTGTGTCCTTCCAGTAGAACAAGGAGGCTGGTGCAAGTGGGACCAGGTGAGTGAGGATGAGAATAGGAAGTGATCAGCTGCTGGTGTGAGAGAACAGGGCAGGAAAAGGAGGAATGTAATATTAAACTCATCTTTCTATTTATATAATGAATTGGTTCACAGTACACAAACCACACTGGGCTGTGGTGGTACAGAGGAGAGGCATTTGTCATAAGTCTAATGGCAAGAAGGTGGGGGAAGGGTACTTTTAAGTTAAGACAACCAAGATGAAGCCTGGACCACCTAAAGTAGATAGATTACCAAGTGAATATGTGTGAAAGTGCTTCCCGGACAGTGGGGGAGACACTGCAAAAGCATTGAGGCCCAAGAAATCTGTTTATACATGCATTGAATATGACTGGAATCTAAGGTATGATGGGGAAATTGTGAACAAACATGGCCTTGGAGGAAGAGAGAAGAACTTAAAGGGACAGCTGGGCATATGTTAATTTAATGTCTGGGTTACTCTGCTTTGAAAGAGCATTATTAATATTTTCTAATTGTAAATATATACAGGAGACAAGGTAATATGGAAATGCAAAAAGAAGTATAAAAATGAAATTAGAGAACATCAATAAGTGTGTCAATAGAAATATATCTGTCTCTTATACACATCTAAATAGGAAAAGGAGTATGTCAAGGCTGTATATTGTCACCCTTCTTATTTAACTTCTATGCAGACTACATCATGAGAAACGATGGGCTGGAGGAAGCACAAGCTGGAATTAAGATTGCCGGAAGAAATATGAATAACCTCA
>SJYW01023240.1:459519-485070 GCA_006410735.1 Raphicerus campestris | reverse complement strand
GAAAAAGCAAGAGAGTTTCAAAAAAACATCTATTTCTGCTTTATTGACTATGCCAAAGCCTTTGACTGTGTAGATCTTGATGATCTCTGAATCATTATAAAAGAGATGGGAATATCAGACCATCTAACCTGCCTCTTGAGAAACCTGTATGCAGGTCAGGAAGCAAGAGTTAGAACTGGACATGAAATAACAGACTGATTCCAAATAGGAAAAGGAGTACTTCAAGGCTATATATTGTTACCTTGCTTATTTAACTTATATGCAGAGTACATCATGAGAAACACTGGGCTGGATGAAGCACAAGCTGGAATCAAGATTGCCAGGAGAAATATCAATAACCTCAGATATGCAGATGACACCACCCTTATGGCAGAAAGCAAAGAACTAAAGAGCCTCTTGATGAAAGTGAAAGAGGAGAGTGACAAAGTTGGCTTAAAACTCAACATTCAGAAAACTAAGATCATGGCATCCAGTCCCATCCCTTCATGGCAAATAGATGGAGAAACAGTGAAAACAGTGGCAGACTTTATTTTGGGGGCTCCAAAATCACTGCAGATGGTGACTGCAGCCATGAAATTAAAAGACACTTGCTCCTTGGAAGAAAAGTTATGACCAACCTAGAAAACATATTAAAAAGCAGAGACATTACTTTGTGAACAAAGATCCGTCTAGTTAAAGCTGTGGTTTTTCCAATAGTCATGTATGGATGTGAGAGTTGGACTGTGAAGAAAGCTGAGCGCTGAAGAATTGATGGTTTTGAACTGTGGTGTTGGAGAAGACTCTTGAGAGTCCCTTGGACTTCAAGGAGATCCAACCAGTTCATCCTAAAGGAAATCAGTCCTGAACATTCACTGGAAGGACTGATGCTGAAGCTGAAACTCCAGTAGTCACCTGATGCGAAAAACTAACTCATTTGAAAAGACCCTGATGCTGGGAAACATTGAAGGTGGGAGGAGAAGGGGACGATAGAGGATAAGATGGTTGGATGGCATCACTGACTCAATGAACATGAGTTTGAGTAAACTCTGGGAGTTGGTGATGGACAGGAAGGCCTGGTTTGCTGCAGTCCATGGGGTCGCAAAGAGCTGGACATGACTGAGTGACTGAACTGAACCAAACTGAACTCAAGGGAAGAAACAAAAGTAGACTGGTTTTGTACTCAAGAGGAAGAAGAAATGGGTTGGGTTAATATTAGCAGTCTCTTCCATGAGTCCCTTGTTCGTTATACCAAAATTAATTATAAAGGAATGAAAGAGTAAAATGTTTAAAAGGAAGGGAGAAAGGAAAAAGGGAAGGAAAGAACAAGAAATCATGAATGGGAGAATTATTTTTAAAGATAATTTTCAGAAAAAAATAATTATTTTAAAAAATCTCCGAATGAATAAGGCCTTTCTAAATGTGACTTAAAGTGTAGAAAGTATTAAAAAGAAGAGTGATAAATTTAACTAATTTTAAATCAGAAAAGTTCTTTCTGACAAAAAAGAAAAATAGCACAAAGGAAAGTAAAGACAAGTCAAATTCTATTAGGCAAAAGTCTAGCAGATTGATATCTTAACCAAAGTGTAAATTTCCTTAAGTCTAAAGAACTTTAAAAGAACGATTTTAAAAGAGCAATAGAATAATGAGCAAAGGATGTGAACAGACAGTTCACAGAAAAGGAATAAAATGGTTCTTAAAACTGTGAAAAGACTTTTTTGCTTCATTTATATAATAAGTGAAATGCAAAGTTACATTTTTAACCTGTCAGACTGGTAAAGATGAAAAGATAGTTAACACATTGTATTGGCAAGGGCATAAAGTCATGCTGATGGGGTTATAAATTGGTCTAACCTCTATGGAGAGCAATTTAACAGTAAAATAGATCATATCTTTGACCTTGATCCTGTAAGTCCATTTCCAGGAATTTATCTGTAGGAATTTATGTATGGATGTACATAAATGAAAAGACTATAAATGTACAACAATACAACAGTCATAGCAAAAGACTGTAAACACTTAGATGTTCATCAGTGTGGAGAAACAGGGGAGTACTGTGGAGCCATAACAAGAGTAAGATATGATATATAAAGTCATGGAATACTATTCAAGACATATTCTTATGCCACAAAAGTAATGTAAGAATAGTATGAAAGTAAAAGTGAAAGTGAAGCCGCTCAGTCATGTCCGACTCTTTGCGACCCCGTGAACTGTGGGCCACCAGGCTCCTCCGTCCATGGGATTTCCCAGGCAAGAATACTGGAGTGAGTTGCCATTTCCTTCTCTAGGAGATCTTCCTGACCCAGGGATCGAACCCAGGTCTCCCGCATTGCAGGCAGATGCTTTAACCTCTGAGCCACCAGGTATATATAGTGTTAAAAAAATAAAATTCATCTGAGCAAAATTTAAAGGTCCTATTGTCTTTATTCAATGATTGATGAATCAGGCAGCATCTAATCTAGCAGATAGAAAAAAGCTCTGAGGAGCTGAACAAAATGTAAGATTCTGTAGGCAGAACAGAGTGGGAAGAAGGAAGTTATACTAGCAAAAATTAGATTCGTTATTGCAGGTCACTTTCCTTTGGCAATGAAGAGGGTCTCTCAGATAGATTGCCTGACTAGTGTTGGTCAAGTAATTCCTGGTTGACTGGTCTAAGATTCTGTTTCTAGGAAAGGCTGAGACTAAATAATTTGGTGTCTCAGTTTGGTGACATGCGGCTTAGCATAAGTGTCACCATTTTGGGCCTGTTGTTTTCAACAATTATATGGAAGAGCAGAACAGAGATTAAATTCTATGGAAAAAATAGGAATTTTGGAAGATAAACAGGTGGCTGTAGGAAAAGGATGCCAAAAAAATCCCTTCCTTTTCTTATATGCCTACCTTTTACATTTTGTCCTTTTTGAATTTTGTACTATGTACATGTATTGCCCAATGAAAAAGTAGATGGTATATATATTTATAATTTAATCACTTTAAAATCTATCATAAAATACCATTTATAGATTATAATGATTTTTTTTCTTTTAAATTGGAGTATAACTGCTTTGTATGATGCCAAGTTCTTCCCAGGTGGCACAGTGGTAAAGAATCTGCCTGCCAATACAGAAAACAAGAGATGTGGATTTGATTCCTGGATGGGGAAGATTTGCTGGAGAAGGAAGTGGCAATCTACTCCAGAATTCTTGCCTGGAAAATCCCAAGGACAGAGGAGCCTGGTAGACTACAGTCTATGCGGTAGCATGGAGTCTGACACTACCGAGCACACACACACACACATACATAATTGCTATACAGTGTTGTGTTAGTTTCTGCTGAACAACAACATGAATCAGCTACCTGTATGCATATGTGCCCTCCCTCTGAAGCCTCCCTCCCACTGCCCTAGGTCATCACAGAGCACCAGGTTGAGCTCCCTGTGCTATACTGCAGCTTTCACTAGCTGTTTACAGATGCTGGTGTGTATATGTCAGTGCTATTCTCAATTCATCCCCTCTCCTTCCCCAGCCCACACATTCACAAGTTCATTCTCTATGTCTACACCTCTATTCCTGCCCTGCAAGTAGGTTCATCAGTATTATTTTTCTAGATTCCATGCCTTAATACACAATGTATGTTTTTCTCTTTCTGACTTCACTCTGTATGACAGACTCTAGGTCCATCCACATCTCTACAATTTCATTCCTTTTTATGGCTGAGTAATATTCTATTGTATGTATGTCTTGCTTCCATGTCCTGGCTATTGTAAATAGTGCTGCAGTGAATATGGGGGTAATGTGTCCTTTTGAATTATGGTCTTCATAGGGCATATGCCCCGGAGTGGGATTGCTGGGTAGCTTTAGTTTTAGTTTTTTTAAATACTCTGTACTGTTTGTATCAATATACATTCCCACCAACAGTGCACAAGGGTTCTCTTTTCTCCACATCCTCTCCAGCATTTTTTTTTTGTAGATTTTTTTGATGGCCTTTCTGACCAACATGAGGTGATACCTCACTGTACTTTTGATTTGCTTTTCTCTAACAATGAATAATGTTGAGAATCTTTTCATGTGCTTGTTGGCCATCTGTATGTCTTCTTTGGAGAAATATCTATTTAGATCTTCCACCCATTTTTTGATTCTGTTGTTAGTTTCTTTGATAGAGCTGCATGCTGCTGCTGCTGCGGCTAAGTCGTTTCAGTCATGTCCAACTCTGTGCGACCCCATAGACGGCAGTCCACCAGGCTTCCCCGTCCTTGGGATTCTCTAGGCAAGAACACTGGAGTGGGTTGCTATTTCCTTCTCCAATGCATGAAAGTGAAAAGTGAAAGTGAAGCCGCTCAGTTGTGTCCGACTTGCAGCGATCCCAGGGACTGCAGCCTACCAGGCTCCTCCGTCCATGGGATTTTCCAGGCAAGAGTACTGGAGTAGGTTGCCATTGCCTTCTCCAAGAGCTGCATGAGCTGCTTGTATATTTTGGAGATTAATCCGTTGTCAGTTGCTTCACTTGCAAATATTTTCTTCCATTCCGAGGGTTGTCTTTTCATCTTGTTTTTGGTTTCCTTTGCTGTGCAAAAAACAGTAAATAGTATACTTTTTTAAATTTTGGAAGCTAATGTGTTATTTGAATCCTCTGAGAAACAAACCCACAAGATGAAATCAGACATGCAAGTGATTTATTAGAGAATATGGGGAGGGAGCCACAGGCAATAGGAAAAGCCCCCAGATGGTGATGAAGGTCTGACCCCTGAGAAGAAGAGAGGAAAGGAATGAAGTTCTGACAAGGCCAGTGGAAGTCCTTGAGCTAAAACCACCCATGGGAAGTGTCCCGCTTCCCACAGGAATGAGTGTGCCCTAGTGTCCCTGACCTGCTTAGTCACTGGCTGGGAGCAGCACTGGGAATGGCAGCCTCAGAACTGTGGATGAATGCAGAGTGCAACAGGCAGAGCCCTTGATCAGTTGCACTCCTGGCAGAAGATCCAAAATCTATCTGGCCATCCCTTTACTGAAGTTTGCAAATTCTTCTCTTATACAATGATTTATTTTGATTTTGCAGTTGTAATGACTTGGACTTTTCTGCTTTTGCATACTAACATTTTTTCTTATTTTAAAAGAATTTATTGGGTTATGGTTGCTTAACATTTTTCTCTTTAATCATTCACTCATTCATTCGTTTATCCAACCAGTGTTTATTAAATACTTACTAAATGCTATGTGTTAAGAGCTGGGGATGCAAAAATGAGCAAAATAGTCATGGGGCCCAGACTTGTGGACTTTATGGACTGCTGAGCAGGCTGACATGAATCAAATGGTCAGACAGCATACAATTTCAAACTCTAATAAGTGCTGCAAAGAAAAAGTATAGAGTCGTGCCTGCATCTAACACCAGTTTGGTAGGCTGGAGAAAGTTCCCCAAGAGAAGTACAGCACTAGAAATATATGCTTATTGGGAAAACAGTAACAGAAGAGTTTAAAAAACAAAACTAAAATCACCTGTAATTCTAAAACCCAGGGATAACCTCAGTTAGCAATTTTATTCATCTTTTAAAAAAAATGTAATTGCCAAACACAGCATTGTCCAATAGAAATAGAATGTGAGTCATATATGTAATTTTACATTTTCTAGAAGCCATATTTTAAAAAGTAAAAAGAAACAAGTGATATTTATTTTAATAATTCAGTTTATCTCACCCAGTATGTCTAAAATATCATCATTCAATATATAATCAATACAAAAGTTATTAACATAGTAGTTTACATTTATTTTTTCTAAGTCTTTGAAACCCCATATATGTTTCACATAGCACCCCTCACTTCGGACTAGTCACACTTCAAGTGCTCAGTAGGTACGTGTGGCTAGAGTCTGTTGTATTAGATAGCACAGGTTAAATACACATATATAGGAACATATATGTGTACATATATATACATACAACATCACATTTGAGATCTTAATGCATATTCAGTTTTGTGTCCTATTTTTTCAGTTAACATTCCATTATATGAATTTCCCATGATAGAAAATATGTTAAAAAAATTATTTTAATGCACAGCATATTGGTACACAGATCCAATATTTATTGAACCATTTACATATTATTTTTCCTTAGTTACTAAGTCATGTCTGACTCTTTTGCGACCCATAGACTGTAGCCCACCAGGCTCCACTGTCCATGGAATTTTCCAGGCAAAAATACTGGAGTGGGTTGCTGTTTCCTTCTCCAGGGGATCTTCCCAACCCAGGGATCAAACCCACATCTCCTGCTGACCCACGAGGCTGTGTGCACATATGGGATGGAGGCTCACCCATGAGAGCGCAGGGTGGGGCTGGTTAACTCACTCCAGATGGACCTGGCTTCAGGAAGGAAGTCAGATTTGGGGCAGGCCTTGAGGAATAAGTAGGATCCCATTACGTGGAGTAGGTTGAGAGGGCATCCAGGCTGAGGGATGGACAGAGACAATGGAGGTGTGGAAACACTCCTGGAATTAGTAGGAGAACTGGGATGTGTCTGATAACACATCAGTGATGGGAGATGAAGTGGGAAAGGCTGTTGAACTCAGGTTGAAGCAGAATTTAAATACCCTGCCAAGGCTTTATTTTATAGACTTTGAGGATTAGTGGTGCCACTAAGCAGTTCTTTGACGTATGAGGAAAGAAAAATCCTAATTCAGAGGTAGATTTTCAAGGAAAAGGGTCTAAAGGGAGGAAAGATTACATGTTCTTAGATCTTATGTGTTCATTTCCCATATTGGTAGGCATTTCCAAAATCAGTGGAAGATGAAGAATGGTAAAGCAATGTGGAATTATAATCGACTAAGGTTTGATTCAGATAGAAATTAACCTGAAATTCTGTTTCTTTACAGCACTTTCATTCACAGCTTCTTTCCAAATTGGTTTCAATCTGTCTCTCCTGTGTCATAAATGAATGTGGTCCACCACCCTTACCTCCACCAGCCCCTCCACCTCCATCCCCTCTACCAGCCCTTCCACTCCACTTACCCCAGGGTCTAGTCCTTTGGAGGAACATGAATCTGCCCCCCTTTAAAATAGGCCAACCACCGGCTACCTCTGTCTGATTCAGGAGAGCTGACTGTAACCCGAAGGACTTTCTGTATCTTCTTACCCTAAGCAGCAATCTCCAAACCCTCCTCTCACCTCTGGGGAAGGAAGAGGGGACAGGGCATCTAACCAGATCTCTAGTCTGAGGAGGAGAAACACCTACAAGCAGGAATCCTCCTTCTTGCACAGAAAAAGAAGCCCCTTCCTTTCAGAACACAGGTGTTGATGAGATTAAAAAGGTATTATACTTGCTAATTCAAGTGGAATACACAAAACCCACTCCAGTATTGGGTTCTATAGTTTCAGTTGAGGCAGATTTTACAAATGCTAATGAACCACTCCACTTGGCATCCCAGGCAGACACAGTCTGCTCCCTAAATAGTGGGGGCCAAGACGCACGGTGCTGGTTGACTAGAAACCCATTGGGCCGGCTTCCCCAAAAGGCCTGGGGCTGGGGTGTTTCTCCACCTCCCTTGTTCTTGGGGGCAAGGTGATTGTGGTGGAAGGAAGGTGAGAAGGTGGTACCTCTTCCTGATCTCTCAGTTTTCTTCTGAATCCTCTATCTAGAATTTTTTGGACAGGAGATGGGGCAAGAGGATTTCATGCTCCTGCGAGCGCACACTCCTTATCTCTGCTTATGACTATTCTCTGTGTTGTCAAAAAGGCTCTCTGAACGGCTGGGTGAAGGCTGGGGCATACTGGGGGAAGAATGTTTGGCAGCAACCTATTCTTAAAGATTAACCCCAAATCTGTGGGGGTGTGTTGGCAGAGAGCTGGAGGGCGAGACGAAACAGAGAGGATAAAGATTTGCCTCAACATGGTTGCTTTTTAAAAATATGACAAAGAAATACGACAAATTGCAAGACTTTACTTTCTGTAATATTTAGCATGAAAGGCACTCCTGTCATTTACAGAGCAGTTCTGCAAGAGGGCTCCAGGACAACTCTCAACTGCCAAGAGCAGGGCATGACCGGGCCTTCTGACTTGAGCCGGGTGCAGACGGAGTTTCTCTGGTCATCAGCTCCACTCCCTTGGCCCTCCGTGTGGAGAGGAGGAGAAGTTGAGCAGTGGGAATGTTAAATCTTAGGAAACCCCAAGGAAAATGCAAAAGAGCCCGATTTGGCAGCCTGCCCTCCGGAGTTTTGTGGTCCACCAGTGATGAAGGGAGACTGCCACCTACGGGCCAGGTTCCAGGGAGCCCACAGGCGGGTCTCAGCCAGAAAGACTCCACAGGGAAAGGAGGCTTCTTGGAGCTGCTAGTCACCCCACTCTCTGCTCACAGACAAAAACCCTCAGCTTGTTCTCAACAAATTATCATTTTCCTGATTTAAATGTTTCCCCCTCACAGGAGTATGATCTTGAGAGCTAATTTCTGTGTATAAAGAAGGCAATATGATAGGCACATCTGGCCCCACCTTCACATTAAACAGCTGTGCACGTGTGCGTCATTCGGCCACTCACATATAAACCTACCATTTTATGGCCTCTTAACAAAAATGAATCAGTGTAATGAATCAGAGATGAGCATCGTCTTGCTATGCCATCTTAGTAAAGAAGCTATGGGAAAAGAACAATAGAACAGACATCCAACACATCACAGAGGATGCTTGGGAGGGATGAGAGGCATGGGACATGAGAGCGGGATTGGGTACAAAGGGAAAAACAAAGTAAAATGAAGCTAGAGAGGGGCCTCGCATGTTGTAATGGGAACTGAAGAGTATAATTGAATCAACTCTGCTCCCAAAGCAAAAAAAGAAAACCGACAGAATTTCAGCTTGTATGAGAAGGAAATCTATTATATTATCATTTGTTCCAACGATATCCCATAGTTGTCCTTTGTTATTTGATGTGTTTGTGAATTGCAAATTCTATTCTTTCCATTTCGTTCTAAAATCAGATCTGCCCTACAATATTTACATAATATTGGATTTTGACTAATAAAGCAACCTGACTTCCGTTGGAGAAAAAGGAGTGGTATATATGTGTGTGTGTTTCTTTGTGTGTATGAGTTTGGGCACATGTGTGCATAGTGTATAGAAATGTGTCTGTGTATCTGTATGTAAGCATGTGTTTGTGTATATATGAATGTGTGTGTGTGTGTTTAATGGAGCAACTCAGAAATGAATATTGTTCTGTGACTTCAAGCCAAATGAGGTTTAAAGGCCCTATGTCTTGCATTGCAGCCCCTAGAGAAAAGTTAAGCCCACCCCCTGAAGAGGCACAGGTATAGGGGCTGGGCATGGATCGAAGAGGCAGAGGTAGGCTATGGAAGTTTCTACAGAAATCAGCAGGTGAAACTCGGAGCATCAGGTCTGTGTTTCTGGTGAGTGCCAGAGGAAACACGGGAACGAGGCTCTCTGAAGCAGGAGAGAGATATCCCAGCACAGACCAGGCTGGGTGAAAGAGAACCACCCAGGACCTGCAGAAGATGCCACGAAGCAGAGCCAGAACCAATCTCTTGGCCCCACTAGTAGAGGGTTATTATCATCAGTTCCGGAGGGAAGAGGAACTTGCCGTTGATATCAGAACCCTCCAGATATCCTTTAGGACCTCTCTGTGCATAAACCCGTAACAGTGCTAAATTCTCATCAGTGGCCTAGTCATTCTTGTTACCTTTGGTGGTGGTGGTGGTGGTTTAGTGGCAAATAGTCTTATCCGACTCTTGAGATCCTATGGACTACAGCCCGCTGGGCTCTTCTGTCTATGGGATTCTCCAGGCAAGAATACTGGAGTGGATTGCCATTTCCTTCTCCACTTTAATGATGTGTAAATTCAAGGATCTCTTAGACATTGTAGTGTTAGAACACCTGGGTTGGGAGATACCCCTCTCTCCACCTTAGAGAACTGAATCATAACCAGGAAGATATTGGTAAATACTACGCGCCAGTGTGTCATTTATGTAAAATTTTATATAAATGGTATTACATATATTTACTTGAGATCTTTTTAGCTTATCATGCCGTATTTTAGGTTTAATGGGGTAGATGGTACAGATCTAGTTCACTCAGGTTAACTGCTATGCAAGGTTGTATTGTACAAATAATTCCCATTTTATTTTCCTATTTTACTCCTGAAGGTCAGATAGCTTGTTTCCACTTTTTAGCTATTACCTGGAATGCTGAAAAGAACATTCTTTTTTTTGTATTTCTTTGGGCCCATATATCTCTCAAGAACTTCTAAAAACATAAAGGTGATAGGTTATACATGGATTAACTTTACCAGGTTTGCCCAATTGTGTTCTGCAGTGATTAGATCATTTATACTTCCCCTGGCATGGATGAAAGTTTTTAATTTCTCCATTCTCACAACTGGTATTATTGGTATTGTCAGAGTTATTGACCATTGAATGCCTTCTTCTATTAATTGCTTCTTCATATTCTATGCCTTTTTGCTGTTTGGTAATTTCTCTTCTTGCTTGGTTATTTTTAGGAACTTATTCTATAATTTGGATAATTATCTTTGGTTGGAAATGTAGGTTGCTAATATTTTCTCTAGGTTTGTGTTTGCCTTTTTACTGTTATTAATGTCATTTGTCATGGACAAGTGTTTTAAAATTATATAGTTCAATGTATCACTTCTTCATGATGATTTTCATTTTGTGCCCTTCTAGAATGTTATAGGCTATAGTCCATGGGGTCGCTAAGAGTCGGGCATGACTGAGTGATTTCACTTTCGCTTTTCACTTTCATGCATTGGAGAAGGAAATGGCAACCCACTCCAGTGTTCTTGCCTGGAGAATCCCAGAGATGGGGGAGCCTGGTGGGCTGCCATCTATGGGGTCGCACAGAGTCGGACACAACTGAAGCGACTTAGCAGCAGCAGCAGCAGGACGTTATATATGGGAGAAGGCAATGGTACCCCACTCCAGTACTCTTGCCTGGAAAATCCCATGCACAGAGGAGCCTGGTGGGCTGCTGTCTATGGGGTCGCACAGAGTCAGACACAACTGATGCAACTTAGCAGCAGCAGCAAGAGCAGGATGTTATATATAGTTTCCATAGTCTAAATGTGTATAGCTTTCCCTTAACATGTCTGAAGTTTACTTTTGTGCAGCCTGTGAGGTATAAATCTCATTTTTCCCTTTGAAAATATTATTAGCAAATAGTTACAGGCCCATTTATTAAATAGTCATTCTTTTTCCCCCTGATCTGTAGAGTCACCTCTGTCATATTACAGATTCCTTTGTATATGTTAGTGGTTTTGGCCTTGGGAAACCTATCCTATAGATCTATTTATTTATCCAAAGGATGATATCCTAGTATTTTAATTACCATAGTTCAGTTCGGTTCAGTCACTCAATCGTGTCTTGACTCTTTGCGACTCAATGGACTGTAGCACGCCAGACTTCCCTGTCCATCACCAACTCCCAGAGCCTACACAAGCTCATGTCCACCCCATTGGTGATGCCATCCAACCATCTCATCCTCTGTTGTCCCCTTCTCCTCCCACCTTCAATCTTTCCCAGCATCAGGGTCTTTTCCAATGAGTCAACTCTTTGCATCAGGTGGCCAAAGTATTGGAGTTTCAGCTTCAGTTTCAGTCCTTCCAATGAATATTCAGGACTGATTTCCTTTAGGATGGACTGGTTGGATCTCCTTGCAGCCCAAGGGACTCTCAAGAATCTTCTCCAACACCGCACTTCAAAAGAATCAATTCTTTGGCTCTCAGCTTTCTTTATAGTCCAGTCTTCACATCCGTACATGACTGCTAGAAAAACCATGGCTTTGACTAGATGGATCTTTGTTGGTAAAGTAATGTCTCTGCTTTTTAATATGCTGTCTAAGTTTATCATAGTTTTTCTTTCAAGGAGCAAGTGTCTTTTAATTTCATGGCTACAGTCACCATCTGCAGTGATTTTGGAGCCCCCCAGAATAAAGTCTCTTACTGTTCCCATTGCTTCGCTTCCCCATCTATTTGCCATGAAGAGATGGCCACCAGATGCTATGCTCTTAATTTTCTGAATGTTGAGTTTTAAGCCAACTTTTTTACTCTCCTCTCTCACTTTCATCAAGAGGCTCTTTAGCTCTTCGCTTTCTGCCATAAGGGTGGTGTCATCTGCATAATTACCATAACTTTGTGATAAATCTTGATACCATCTGCTAGGGTGTATCCTTTCTCGTTTCAGAATTGTTTTGACTGTTCTTGGTCCTCTATTATTCTGAATAGATTTTATGATTTGCTTATACAGTTCAATAAAAAATTCCCCCAGAATTGTCAATAGAATTTATTAAGTTTGTGATATAAATTTAGGAAAACTGCTACTGTTAAGCAGCAGCAGCAGTTAAGTACTATTAAGAATATGTTATATCTCCCCATTTATTTGTTATTTTTTATGTATTTCAATAAAATTTTAGCGTTTTCTCCATTGAAGTTTTTCACATCTTTTGTTAGACTTACTTCTAGGTATCTCATAGTTTTTTAGACTATTGTAAATGGTATATTTTTTATTTTATCCTCATTCTTGAATGATAGTTCAACTGTGCACAGAATTCTAAACTGATGGTATTTTCTCTCAATATTCTGAATGTAATTTCTGTTAGTGAACTAGGAATAGAAGGAAAATCCCTTAACCTGAAAAAGAGTATCTACCATAATCCTAAACAAATATTTTTCTTTATAGTGAAATGCTAAGAGCATTCCACTTATAGTCAGGAACAAGACAAGGGAAAATTTCATCCTAATTACCAGGAACAAACAGTCAGAAATGCAATTTTTAAAAACCACCACACACATATATAATAGCTGGTTTATTTAAATTAAATCTGAGATTCAGTATTTTAANTTTTCCTGATTTAAATGTTTCCCCCTCACAGGAGTATGATCTTGAGAGCTAATTTCTGTGTATAAAGAAGGCAATATGATAGGCACATCTGGCCCCACCTTCACATTAAACAGCTGTGCACGTGTGCGTCATTCGGCCACTCACATATAAACCTACCATTTTATGGCCTCTTAACAAAAATGAATCAGTGTAATGAATCAGAGATGAGCATCGTCTTGCTATGCCATCTTAGTAAAGAAGCTATGGGAAAAGAACAATAGAACAGACATCCAACACATCACAGAGGATGCTTGGGAGGGATGAGAGGCATGGGACATGAGAGCGGGATTGGGTACAAAGGGAAAAACAAAGTAAAATGAAGCTAGAGAGGGGCCTCGCATGTTGTAATGGGAACTGAAGAGTATAATTGAATCAACTCTGCTCCCAAAGCAAAAAAAGAAAACCGACAGAATTTCAGCTTGTATGAGAAGGAAATCTATTATATTATCATTTGTTCCAACGATATCCCATAGTTGTCCTTTGTTATTTGATGTGTTTGTGAATTGCAAATTCTATTCTTTCCATTTCGTTCTAAAATCAGATCTGCCCTACAATATTTACATAATATTGGATTTTGACTAATAAAGCAACCTGACTTCCGTTGGAGAAAAAGGAGTGGTATATATGTGTGTGTGTTTCTTTGTGTGTATGAGTTTGGGCACATGTGTGCATAGTGTATAGAAATGTGTCTGTGTATCTGTATGTAAGCATGTGTTTGTGTATATATGAATGTGTGTGTGTGTGTTTAATGGAGCAACTCAGAAATGAATATTGTTCTGTGACTTCAAGCCAAATGAGGTTTAAAGGCCCTATGTCTTGCATTGCAGCCCCTAGAGAAAAGTTAAGCCCACCCCCTGAAGAGGCACAGGTATAGGGGCTGGGCATGGATCGAAGAGGCAGAGGTAGGCTATGGAAGTTTCTACAGAAATCAGCAGGTGAAACTCGGAGCATCAGGTCTGTGTTTCTGGTGAGTGCCAGAGGAAACACGGGAACGAGGCTCTCTGAAGCAGGAGAGAGATATCCCAGCACAGACCAGGCTGGGTGAAAGAGAACCACCCAGGACCTGCAGAAGATGCCACGAAGCAGAGCCAGAACCAATCTCTTGGCCCCACTAGTAGAGGGTTATTATCATCAGTTCCGGAGGGAAGAGGAACTTGCCGTTGATATCAGAACCCTCCAGATATCCTTTAGGACCTCTGTGCATAAACCCGTAACAGTGCTAAATTCTCATCAGTGGCCTAGTCATTCTTGTTACCTTTGGTGGTGGTGGTGGTGGTTTAGTGGCAAATAGTCTTATCCGACTCTTGAGATCCTATGGACTACAGCCCGCTGGGCTCTTCTGTCTATGGGATTCTCCAGGCAAGAATACTGGAGTGGATTGCCATTTCCTTCTCCACTTTAATGATGTGTAAATTCAAGGATCTCTTAGACATTGTAGTGTTAGAACACCTGGGTTGGGAGATACCCCTCTCTCCACCTTAGAGAACTGAATCATAACCAGGAAGATATTGGTAAATACTACGCGCCAGTGTGTCATTTATGTAAAATTTTATATAAATGGTATTACATATATTTACTTGAGATCTTTTTAGCTTATCATGCCGTATTTTAGGTTTAATGGGGTAGATGGTACAGATCTAGTTCACTCAGGTTAACTGCTATGCAAGGTTGTATTGTACAAATAATTCCCATTTTATTTTCCTGTTTTACTCCTGAAGGTCAGATAGCTTGTTTCCACTTTTTAGCTATTACCTGGAATGCTGAAAAGAACATTCTTTTTTTTGTATTTCTTTGGGCCCATATATCTCTCAAGAACTTCTAAAAACATAAAGGTGATAGGTTATACATGGATTAACTTTACCAGGTTTGCCCAATTGTGTTCTGCAGTGATTAGATCATTTATACTTCCCCTGGCATGGATGAAAGTTTTTAATTTCTCCATTCTCACAACTGGTATTATTGGTATTGTCAGAGTTATTGACCATTGAATGCCTTCTTCTATTAATTGCTTCTTCATATTCTATGCCTTTTTGCTGTTTGGTAATTTCTCTTCTTGCTTGGTTATTTTTAGGAACTTATTCTATAATTTGGATAATTATCTTTGGTTGGAAATGTAGGTTGCTAATATTTTCTCTAGGTTTGTGTTTGCCTTTTTACTGTTATTAATGTCATTTGTCATGGACAAGTGTTTTAAAATTATATAGTTCAATGTATCACTTCTTCATGATGATTTTCATTTTGTGCCCTTCTAGAATGTTATAGGCTATAGTCCATGGGGTCGCTAAGAGTCGGGCATGACTGAGTGATTTCACTTTCGCTTTTCACTTTCATGCATTGGAGAAGGAAATGGCAACCCACTCCAGTGTTCTTGCCTGGAGAATCCCAGAGATGGGGGAGCCTGGTGGGCTGCCATCTATGGGGTCGCACAGAGTCGGACACAACTGAAGCGACTTAGCAGCAGCAGCAGCAGGACGTTATATATGGGAGAAGGCAATGGTACCCCACTCCAGTACTCTTGCCTGGAAAATCCCATGCACAGAGGAGCCTGGTGGGCTGCTGTCTATGGGGTCGCACAGAGTCAGACACAACTGATGCAACTTAGCAGCAGCAGCAAGAGCAGGATGTTATATATAGTTTCCATAGTCTAAATGTGTATAGCTTTCCCTTAACATGTCTGAAGTTTACTTTTGTGCAGCCTGTGAGGTATAAATCTCATTTTTCCCTTTGAAAATATTATTAGCAAATAGTTACAGGCCCATTTATTAAATAGTCATTCTTTTTCCCCCTGATCTGTAGAGTCACCTCTGTCATATTACAGATTCCTTTGTATATGTTAGTGGTTTTGGCCTTGGGAAACCTATCCCATAGATCTATTTATTTATCCAAAGGATGATATCCTAGTATTTTAATTACCATAGTTCAGTTCGGTTCAGTCACTCAATCGTGTCTTGACTCTTTGCGACTCAATGGACTGTAGCACGCCAGACTTCCCTGTCCATCACCAACTCCCAGAGCCTACACAAGCTCATGTCCACCCCATTGGTGATGCCATCCAACCATCTCATCCTCTGTTGTCCCCTTCTCCTCCCACCTTCAATCTTTCCCAGCATCAGGGTCTTTTCCAATGAGTCAACTCTTTGCATCAGGTGGCCAAAGTATTGGAGTTTCAGCTTCAGTTTCAGTCCTTCCAATGAATATTCAGGACTGATTTCCTTTAGGATGGACTGGTTGGATCTCCTTGCAGCCCAAGGGACTCTCAAGAATCTTCTCCAACACCGCACTTCAAAAGAATCAATTCTTTGGCTCTCAGCTTTCTTTATAGTCCAGTCTTCACATCCGTACATGACTGCTAGAAAAACCATGGCTTTGACTAGATGGATCTTTGTTGGTAAAGTAATGTCTCTGCTTTTTAATATGCTGTCTAAGTTTATCATAGTTTTTCTTTCAAGGAGCAAGTGTCTTTTAATTTCATGGCTACAGTCACCATCTGCAGTGATTTTGGAGCCCCCCAGAATAAAGTCTCTTACTGTTCCCATTGCTTCGCTTCCCCATCTATTTGCCATGAAGAGATGGCCACCAGATGCTATGCTCTTAATTTTCTGAATGTTGAGTTTTAAGCCAACTTTTTTACTCTCCTCTCTCACTTTCATCAAGAGGCTCTTTAGCTCTTCGCTTTCTGCCATAAGGGTGGTGTCATCTGCATAATTACCATAACTTTGTGATAAATCTTGATACCATCTGCTAGGGTGTATCCTTTCTCGTTTCAGAATTGTTTTGACTGTTCTTGGTCCTCTATTATTCTGAATAGATTTTATGATTTGCTTATACAGTTCAATAAAAAATTCCCCCAGAATTGTCAATAGAATTTATTAAGTTTGTGATATAAATTTAGGAAAACTGCTACTGTTAAGCAGCAGCAGCAGTTAAGTACTATTAAGAATATGTTATATCTCCCCATTTATTTGTTATTTTTTATGTATTTCAATAAAATTTTAGCGTTTTCTCCATTGAAGTTTTTCACATCTTTTGTTAGACTTACTTCTAGGTATCTCATAGTTTTTTAGACTATTGTAAATGGTATATTTTTTATTTTATCCTCATTCTTGAATGATAGTTCAACTGTGCACAGAATTCTAAACTGATGGTATTTTCTCTCAATATTCTGAATGTAATTTCTGTTAGTGAACTAGGAATAGAAGGAAAATCCCTTAACCTGAAAAAGAGTATCTACCATAATCCTAAACAAATATTTTTCTTTATAGTGAAATGCTAAGAGCATTCCACTTATAGTCAGGAACAAGACAAGGGAAAATTTCATCCTAATTACCAGGAACAAACAGTCAGAAATGCAATTTTTAAAAACCACCACACACATATATAATAGCTGGTTTATTTAAATTAAATCTGAGATTCAGTATTTTAACTGGCACATTTACATTATTGTGATTATCTATTGTGATGAATTTATTCTTTACTCTTATGCTTTCCACTCACCATGGTCTTTTTTCTCTTTTTCTGACTTCTATTAAATTGATCATTTTTTTCTTTCAAGCAATAATATTTCTACTTTATTGTTAAATTTAATAAGCATATTATTTGACAGTCTTGTAGGCTAATCAATACACTTCACCATCCTTTCAAACAAAATATTGACCTTAAGATGCTTCAACTCTAGTCATTCTTCCTCTCTTCGCACATATTATTGTTTCTAGTCCTTTAGCTCCATTTTTAAAAACTTCTGTTAGTGTTTTTGTTACTATTATTTCAGACATTCAGGGCTTGTTTAGGTTGAATAAATGTTTATCAGATTTTTTACTCTCCATTTGCTTCTTTTAAAAACATCATTTATTGAGATACAAATCACATACTGTACAATTCACCATTTGAAGTTTACAGCTCAGTGGTTTTTAGTATATTCAGAGTTGCACCACCAACAGCAGAATTGACTTTAGAACATTTTCAAAAGTTCAAAAGCAACCTCATATGCATTAGGAGTCACTCCTCCTTTTCCTCCAATCCTCCCAGCCCTAGGCAACTGCTATCCTGCTTTCTATATCCGTAGATTTGCCTATTCGGGACATTCTTAGTAACAGAATTATATATAGTCTTTTGTGACTGGCTTCTTTTAATTAATGTTTTCAAGTGGCATCTTGTGATTTTGGTTTGCATTTTCCTGATGGCTAATGATGTTAAACATCTTTTCATGTATTTATTGGCCATTTGTACAAGGCCATTTGTACAAGGTCATGAAAATTTATCCCTATGTTCCTTCTAGGAATTTTATAGTTTTAGCTTTTACATTTAGGTCTATGATAGTTTTGAGCTAATTTTTGTGTGTACAGTGAAGAGGTCCAACTTCATTCTTTTACATGTGGCTATCCAGTTATCCAAGATTATTCTTTCCCCATTGAATGTTTTGCATTCTAGTTGACAATCAATTGACTTTAAGTGTAGAGTTAATTTTTAGACTTGTTTCTATTGATCTCTGTGTCTATTCTTAATCCAGTATCACACTCTTAATTTGTAATAAGTTTTGAGAATATTCTAGAATTAAAAAACATAAATCTTCACATTGAAGAAACATAACAAACATTAAATAACTAACTTTGTAATAAGTTTTGAAATCTGGAAGGGTGAGTTCTCCAACTTTATTTTTCTTGTTCATAGATTGCTATTCTGGATGCCTTGGACATACATATGAATTTTAGTACTATCTTCTCAGTTTCTAAACAAAAAGCAGCTGAGATTTTGATAGGTATTGCATTAAATCTATAGATAAATATGGAAGTATTATCATCTTCATATGTGTACTTGTGGGTGATTCATGCTGATGTATGGCAGAACCAGCATAATACTGTAAAGCAATTATCTTCTAATAAATTAAAAAAATATTGTTATCTTAATAATATTAAGCCCATGCACATGGATTGTCTTTCCATTTATTTAGGAATTCTTTACCTTCCTTTAAAAATGTCTTATAGTTTTAAGAGTACAAATTTTTATAGTTTTTTAATACTTTTATTTAATTTATCCCTAAGTAGTTTCTCTTTTTGATACCAGTAAAAGTGGAATTATTTTTTAATGTTATATTCAGCCTCTTCATTGTAAATTGTTTGCTTCTTGAATCCTTTCTCATTGGTTCATATTTCCTATTCCCATCTTCATGGAGTTTTCTCATAATTTGAATGGAAAACTCTCTTAGTCCCTCTGTGAAAATGTCTTTCTTTTCTTTTTTAAGATTTATTTTTTGTTTTTATTTATGGCTGTGCTGGGTCTTTGCTGTGGCGCGTGGGCTGTCTCTGGTTGCAGAGAGTGGGGCTACTCTTCATTGTGGTGCACCAGCTTCTCACTGTGGTAGCTTCTCTTACGGCTGAGTGTGGGCTTTTGAGGACTTCGGTAGCTGTAGCTCACAGGCTGTAGAGTGCAGGCTCAGTAGTTGTGGAGCATGGGCTTAGCTGCTCTGCAGCATGTGAGATCCTTCCAGAGGGACTGAAGCTGTGTCCCCTGTATTGGCAGGGGATTCCTAACTGCTGGACCACCAGGGAAGCCCTTTATTTTCTTAAATGATAATTTAACTTGGTATCGAATTACAAGCCAGCAGGTCTTAAGATTTATTCCTATTTTATTTTGGCTCAGTTTTTGCTCCTGAGCTGTCAGCTCTCAGCCTAACTGTTCCTTGTCAAACAATATGACTTTTTTGTTGTTTGTTTTTTTACTGATTGTTAATTTTGCTAATGTTTTGAAGTTCCACCATTTCCCCATATGTATCTTCAGTTCAGTTTAGTCATTCAGTAATGTCTGACTCATGGACTCCTGCATGCCAGGCTTCCCTGCCAATCACCAGCTCCTGGAGCTTGCTCAAACTCATGTCCATCAAATCGGTGATGCCCTCCAACCATCTCATCCTCTGTCATCCCCTTCTCCTCCTGCCTTCTGTCTTTCCCAATGTGACTCTTTTCCTGTGAGTCAGTTCTTCGCATCGGGTAGCCAAAGCCTTGGGGTTTCAGCTTCAACATCAGTCCTTCCAATGAATATTCAGGACTGATTTCCTTTAGGATGGACTGGTTGGATCTCCTTGCAGTCCAAGGGACTCTCAAAAGTCTTCTCTAACACACAGTTCAAAAGCGTTAATTCTTTGGTATTCAGCTTTCTTTATAGTCCAACTCTCACATCCATACATGACTACTGGAAAAACCATAGCTTTGACTAGCTGGACCTTGCTTGGCAAAGTAATGTCTGTCTCTGCTTTTTAATATGCTATCTAGGTTTCTCATAGCTTTTTTTTCCTAAGGAGCAAGCATCTTTTAACTTCATGGCTGCAATCACCATTTGCAGTGATTTTGCAGCCCCTAAAATAAACTCTGTCACTGTTTCCATTGTTTCCTCATCTATTTGCCATGAAGAGATGGGACCAGATGCCATGATCTTAGTTTTCTGAATGTTGAGCTTTAAGCTGACTTTTTCAGCCTCCTTTTTAGTTTTTTGCTTTCTGCCATAAGGGTGGTGTCACTTGTCTATCTGAGCTTATTGATATTTCTCCCAGCAATCTTTATTCCAGCTTGTGCTTTATCCAGCCTGGCATTTCACATGGTGTACTCTGGATAGAAGTTAAATAAGCAGGGTGATAATATACAGCCTTGATGTACCCCTTTCCCGATTTGGAACCAGTCCTTTGTTCCATGTCCAGTTGCTTCTTGACCTGCATAACTGTTACTTCGTGACCTGCATACAGATTTCTCAGGAGGCAGGTAAGGCAGTCTGGTATTTCCATCTGTTGAAGAGTTTTCCACAGTTTGTTGTTGTCTACACAGTCAAAGGCTTTGGCATAATCCAATAAAGCAGAAGTAGATATTTTTCTGGAACTCTCTTGCTTTTTCTATACTCCAACAGATGTTGTCAATTTGACCTCTGGTTCCTCTGCCTTTTAGTATCTTAGTGACATTTATCTTAGTGATAATTTATTTTATTTATTCAATATTTGCTGTGCTTCTTCAGTGTGAAGATTTGCGTTTTTTAATTCTAAAATATTCTCAGCTATTACCTATTTGAATATTTCATTCTCTCTAACCTCTTTATAGACCTCTTTAAATATTATATTTTCTCATTTTATTCTCCATTATTTTCATCATAAAGACTCATTCTGAATTATATTTTGAATACTTCTCAGATCCATATTCTAGTTTTTTTGTTGTGATTTTTTATTTACTATAAAATAAAGGAGTTAACTCTCCTCAAAAAGAATATTAAATATTAAAAACTCATCTGGGGGAAAATTTTCCATAAAGAAGATACTATACCTTTTCCAAATATATCCTTTAAATATAGAGAATTGTCCTAAGGTGGCTATAATGTTTTGAATGTAAATATTTTATTAACTTTTTAGATTTACGCTGAGGGAATATCTCTGAAAATGTTGAGGGAAAAATCACATTTTTCATGTTCTTACCTGTTGAACCTGATGGATCAGTAGGATGCCAAAGAGTATATGCTTGTGGTCAACCAGACTTGAGTTCCAATGCCAGCTCCGCCATTAACTAGATGTGGGACTTGGACAACTAATTTTAACCTTGCTGAGTCTCTCTGAATCTTAATTTCATCATCTATAAAATAAACCCTTCAGCACTGACATGAGGAACAAATGATCAGGTGCATGTGAAGTACCTTATGCATAGTCTGCCAATGGCAGGTGCTTCATAAAGGATTATCATTATTTCTTGCATAGAAATCTTAATTAGAGCTGGCGCTGTCATGTGAGTTATCCCCATTCAGTGTTTGAGATCTTCTCATTAGGCATGTCTCATCATAACCCCTTTGCTATAACTTTGATCTCCTAAAATACACAGATTAATAATTAACCCAGGTAAGTGATAGAATAATTGCTTGTGGAAATGTCTGATAAGTGGTATTTCATGTACTTCTCTCCTGCAACAGTCCCCTTGGGCAGCTACTGAAGGCCCCAAATAAAACATTCTGGGGTTCTTTCTTGTAGCAGATGGGAACGCAATGTCTGTCTTGGAGGCACACCCTATAAGCAAGATTTCTAGGACTCTTAAAAGATAAACACTTAGAAAATTGATTCAATCAAGTGGAACAGCTATAAACACACTTCCTCTGTGATTTTTCAAACTAATATATTTAATTCTGTCTGGCAGCATCCTCTAAATTGAATTCACATTAGATAGATGAGTCCGGGGGATGAATATAATATATTGATGCAGGAATTATGCTGCCTTTGGTGGGGGCATTCATTGTCTCCAAAACTTGAGGGTGCCTTGCACTCATGATGTGATGGCAAATACTGCCTTCACAAGGCTGTTCTAATGAATTCTTTTTCTAGCAATAATTATGGCAGGAAATAGGATTTTTCCTGTAAGCACATTTTAGTGACTAGTACCCCTATGTGTGTAGTATATTCAAATCTTTCATGAACCTTGATTGTACAGCCACCAGAATGTAGAATAAATCTCATCTTTATTAAACAACATCAATTACCCTATTATCTGTAGCCCCTGTTATACATGTCATTATTATTCAGGGCCCAGAGAATGCTTGAACCATTGGCAAAATAGTAATCCTACTGTTAATATCTATTAAAGGTGGGAAAACCTTAAATAATTTAGTGATGTTAATAATGATAATAGTTAATATGTATCATATGGTCTTGTGTGCCTGATGGGGCTTCCCAGGTAGCACAGTGGTAAAGAATCCACCTGCCAAGCAGAAGAGGCAAGAGATGCAGTTTCGATCCCTGGGTCGGGGAGATCCCCTAGAGAAGGGGATGGCGACCTACTCCAGTATTCCTGCTGGAAACTTTCATGGACAGAGGAGCCTGGCAGGCTGCAGTCCATGGGGCCACAAAAAGTCAGATATGACTGAGCACATGCACACACACTTATGTGTCTAATCATATGCTGAGCTCACATATATATTAATATATATGTTTGTGTGTATACATTAAAAACAAGACTGGGAGGTGACTGTGGCTCAATTCATGAACTCCTTATTGCAAAATTCAGACTGAAAAAAATAAGGAAAACCACTAGACCAAGTAAGATCTAAATCAAATCTCTTATGATTATACAGTAGAAGTGGCAAATAGATTAAAGGGATTAGATCTGATAGACAGAGTGCCTGAAGAACTATGGACAGAGGTTTGTGACATTGTACAGGAGGCAGTGATCAAGACCATCTCCAAGAAATGCAAAAAGGCAAAGTGGTTGTCTGAGGAGGCCTTAAAAATAGCTGAGAAAAGAGAAGTGAAAAGCAGAGGAGAAAAGAAAAGCTATACCCATCTGAATGCAGAGTTCCAAAGAATAGCAAGGAGAGATGAGAAAGCCTTCCTCAGTGATCAATGCAAAGAAATAGAAGAAAACAACAGAATGGGAAAGACTAGAGATCTCTTCAAGAAAATTAGAGATACCAAGGGAATATTTCATGCAAAGATGGGCACAATAAAGGACAGAAACAGTATGNAAATCTTAATTAGAGCTGGCGCTGTCATGTGAGTTATCCCCATTCAGTGTTTGAGATCTTCTCATTAGGCATGTCTCATCATAACCCCTTTGCTATAACTTTGATCTCCTAAAATACACAGATTAATAATTAACCCAGGTAAGTGATAGAATAATTGCTTGTGGAAATGTCTGATAAGTGGTATTTCATGTACTTCTCTCCTGCAACAGTCCCCTTGGGCAGCTACTGAAGGCCCCAAATAAAACATTCTGGGGTTCTTTCTTGTAGCAGATGGGAACGCAATGTCTGTCTTGGAGGCACACCCTATAAGCAAGATTTCTAGGACTCTTAAAAGATAAACACTTAGAAAATTGATTCAATCAAGTGGAACAGCTATAAACACACTTCCTCTGTGATTTTTCAAACTAATATATTTAATTCTGTCTGGCAGCATCCTCTAAATTGAATTCACATTAGATAGATGAGTCCGGGGGATGAATATAATATATTGATGCAGGAATTATGCTGCCTTTGGTGGGGGCATTCATTGTCTCCAAAACTTGAGGGTGCCTTGCACTCATGATGTGATGGCAAATACTGCCTTCACAAGGCTGTTCTAATGAATTCTTTTTCTAGCAATAATTATGGCAGGAAATAGGATTTTTCCTGTAAGCACATTTTAGTGACTAGTACCCCTATGTGTGTAGTATATTCAAATCTTTCATGAACCTTGATTGTACAGCCACCAGAATGTAGAATAAATCTCATCTTTATTAAACAACATCAATTACCCTATTATCTGTAGCCCCTGTTATACATGTCATTATTATTCAGGGCCCAGAGAATGCTTGAACCATTGGCAAAATAGTAATCCTACTGTTAATATCTATTAAAGGTGGGAAAACCTTAAATAATTTAGTGATGTTAATAATGATAATAGTTAATATGTATCATATGGTCTTGTGTGCCTGATGGGGCTTCCCAGGTAGCACAGTGGTAAAGAATCCACCTGCCAAGCAGAAGAGGCAAGAGATGCAGTTTCGATCCCTGGGTCGGGGAGATCCCCTAGAGAAGGGGATGGCGACCTACTCCAGTATTCCTGCTGGAAACTTTCATGGACAGAGGAGCCTGGCAGGCTGCAGTCCATGGGGCCACAAAAAGTCAGATATGACTGAGCACATGCACACACACTTATGTGTCTAATCATATGCTGAGCTCACATATATATTAATATATATGTTTGTGTGTATACATTAAAAACAAGACTGGGAGGTGACTGTGGCTCAATTCATGAACTCCTTATTGCAAAATTCAGACTGAAAAAAATAAGGAAAACCACTAGACCAAGTAAGATCTAAATCAAATCTCTTATGATTATACAGTAGAAGTGGCAAATAGATTAAAGGGGTTAGATCTGATAGACAGAGTGCCTGAAGAACTATGGACAGAGGTTTGTGACATTGTACAGGAGGCAGTGATCAAGACCATCTCCAAGAAATGCAAAAAGGCAAAGTGGTTGTCTGAGGAGGCCTTAAAAATAGCTGAGAAAAGAGAAGTGAAAAGCAGAGGAGAAAAGAAAAGCTATACCCATCTGAATGCAGAGTTCCAAAGAATAGCAAGGAGAGATGAGAAAGCCTTCCTCAGTGATCAATGCAAAGAAATAGAAGAAAACAACAGAATGGGAAAGACTAGAGATCTCTTCAAGAAAATTAGAGATACCAAGGGAATATTTCATGCAAAGATGGGCACAATAAAGGACAGAAACAGTATGGACCTAACAGAAGCAGAATATTAAGAAGAGGTGGCAACAATACACAGAAGAACTGTACAAAAAAGATCTTCATGACTCAGATAACCATGATGGTATGATCACTCACCTAGACCCAGACATCCCACAATGCAAAGTCAAGTGGGCCTTACAAAGCATCACTATGAACAAAGCTAGTGGAGGTGATGGAATTCCAGTTGAGCTATTTCAAATCCTAAAAGATGATGCTGTGAAAGTGCTGCACTCAATATGCCAGCAAATTTGGAAAACTCAGCAGTGGCCACAGGACTGGAAAATATCAGTTTTCATTCTGATCCCTAAGAAACGCAATGCCAAAAAATGTTCAAACTACTGCACAATCGTACTCATCCCACACACTAGCAAAGTAATGCTTAAAATTCTCCAAGCCAGGCTTCAACAGTACATGAACTGTGAACTTCCAGATGTTCAAGCTGGTTTTAGAAAAGGCAGAGGAATCAGAGATCAAATTGCCAACATC
>SJYW01023240.1:419331-441579 GCA_006410735.1 Raphicerus campestris | reverse complement strand
CAGGACTGATCTCCTATAGGATGGACTGGTTGGATCTCCTTGCAGTCCAAGGGACTCTCAAGAGTCTTCTCCAACACCACAGTTTAAAAGCATCAGTTCTTTGGTGCTCAGCTTTCTTCACAGTCCAACTCTCACATCCATACATGACTACTGGAGAAACCATAGCCTTGACTAGAGGACCTTTGTTGACAAAGTAATGTCTCTGCTTTTTAATATGCTGTCTAGGTTGGTCATAACTTTCCTTCCAAGGAGTAAGCATTTTTAATTTCATGGCTGCAATCACCAGTGATTTTGGAGCCCAGAAAAATAAAGTCTTGTTTGCCCCTAAACAGTGAGAAGACTGAGGCCTAGTCTGACAAAGTGTGGGGGCTGGTGAGAGACCTGAATTAGCTAAGAAGTGATTGTTTCCCCCACACAGAGTCCACCCCAAATATCCAGCTGTATGAGTAAATGACTTTATAGAGATTAATTTTATTCTGTATACAATAGAATGAGCTTTCAATTTTATTCTTAGCTTTTGAGTTGATTTTGGTTTAATTTCTGTGTAAAAGCATATGTGTAGGAATAATTTCCATTATAGTGTATCATAGACCTCATACCTTCTTCAGGGATTTTAATAATGCTTTTCCAAATAGGAAGTCAAGGTTCTCTCTGTGCTCCATCCTCTGCTCCCACAGTGTTCACTTTCTTGCATGTTGCACATTTAAGATTAAGGTATTTTAGTTTTCCTTCAAACAATGATTTTGCAGTATTAAACACAATCTCATAACTTTCAGCCTAGTATTTGTGTAGATGGCTCTGCAGTGCTTTTAAAATTACTTAATTAAAATTCTAGAATGATACAATTCCAGTGGGTTACATTAGTCTAACTTTTACCTTCCCCGATCAGTGTTCTCTTATAGTATTTTTCTTTGCTAGAATTATTGGAGATGACTACAGCCCAGCAGACTGGTTAACTATTAACTCATTACTTAAGAAAACACTAAAATAATTTAAAGTATTCGTTGTTAAGCACAAAGATGTTAAACTCAGCTTGATATTGATGCAATATCTCTCTGCTCCAAGGATGTAGCTAACTTATGCTCAAAAAGCCTTTTGGGAAAGACTTCAGTTTTCTGAGATTTTCTATCCATCTTTTCTTTCTTTCTGTTTTCTTTGAACTGAAATTATTCCATCAGTTAGCCACTGAGTCTGATTTTATAATCTGCTTTCAGTTCAACAGGAGGGAACCAAAGATGTACACACTCTTTTCCCTTTATGCCCAGGATGCAGTAAGATTAGCAGAACACAGTTCATTGCCTGGGCATGCACCAGGACAGACCTCTGGTGCTTCCACTTTTCTCCCCCTCTTAGTGACAGAAAACCCATTGGACTCCAGCAGCAGTTAAGCTCCCGCAGCCATTGGCCCCAGAACTCTACCTTCTGCCTTTCAGTAGGTAGAGGCCAGCTGGGGAGGTGGCCAATCGGGCGGTCTGTATCCAGGAGAATGTGGCACAGTTAGCTATTTAAATCCATCCAGGATGATGTCAGCAAGCAGAACTGAAAGGGTTAGGAGCAAGGCTAAAGGAGAGGAGGAATCTTGTCAGGCTGCATTATTTACAGAGAGCTGGGCTGAGGCTAAGCAGAGAGGAACACACCCACTACCTGTGCCCTGAGCCAAACTCCTCGCCTCCAAGCTGCTTCCTCTCAGCCTCGAGAAAGGAGGAATGGCTAAGAAAATAACTTGACACTAAATGAGATGGGGAGAGCTTAACTCTTACGTGATTTTTTTTCAACTGGAAGAGCAGCTTTCTACTTAGATAAAAATGCACAAACCGGCTCTGGTTTGCACATTGCTGGGGTTTTACCGGAAAGCTGGTCCGACTCAAACCCGCTGATAAGAGAAAAGCATTTGTTCCCGCCTCTGGAAGTCTGTGGTCCCAATAACCTCGCGTGAAACTTGCAAAAATGGTTCTCAGCTTAGATGCCGTTTTGCAGCACGAGCAAAATGTTCAAGCTCAGGAAATGATGCTAAAGGCATTTTGAAAAATGTAAGATGGGCCTGACACAGCGCTGGCACAGGATACATGACGGAAGCGGCGTGGTGAGTGGTGATAACGGCCCTTGGGGCCTGGCAGGGAGCTGGTTTCACACTCCAGTTCCAACCCCCCTCAACCCCCCTGCAGCAGGAGCCTCATCAGACTTCAGGGTGAGAGCGGAAATCTGGCCAAGCCCCTCGGGGACTCGGGCAGAGGGACAGGCCATAAGGAAGGAGGGTGAGGCTCATGAGAGCACCTCTTGTCAGCCAGGACTTGACAGTCTACCTGTGCACACATCACGCAGCTAAACATTGTCAGTTTTGGTTGTTCTAAGCCCTGCTCACTCCTGCCTTTCCAAAGCACCTCCTGTAGACGAGAGGCTTGCAGCATTTTCCCTTTGGGTCTCTCAGGGAGAGGCCATGCCATGCCACTTACACAGGTGCTCAGTAAGAATTAGATGGCGAGGACACACTGATTACTGCTAATAAGGGGGTAAGTTAATAATGGCAAGATGCCTGTTTCCGGGCAAATCCACCCAGTGCTATGGGACCTGCAGCTGATCTGCTTAAGAGGGTGGCTTTTCTTCCAGATGGCCATGCCCTTTGTGTCAGGGAAGGGCTTTCCTTCCAAGTCTGGTGCTCCAGAGTTGCAATGCAGATTAGGGATCCGTTTTAACTTGCCACTCTTGAAAAATAAACATTCTGGGCACAAGAAAGGGAGCTTTTCAACCCCAACAGTATTCTGCATGTTTGAGTACTTGTGGCAAGGCCCTCTCTAAGATAATGAGCAAGTGCTCCCAGCACTTGAGTGTTATTCCAGGCTTCCACCCCAGCATTGTTCCAATGGCTCTTTTCTTCAAGATGAACTGTCCTTCATTAGTAACTGTAGAGCGAGGCGGGGAATTGATGATGACATGAATTTTGAGCAATTATATTTGGTTTGTGTTTCTCTTGTAAAACTCTTCCTTTAAGGCGTAAGCAAGGATGTATTAATATCTCTTTGCCGTTTTGTTTCCCTAATGTTGTTACTGCTGCTATAATTTTAACAAGTACGAGAAGGCAAACTATATGAAGACCTCTTTAGCCAACAAATTCTGCATGAATTCTGAAGAGATCAGTAAATTTAAATGATAGAAGAGAATCAGTATGGGTAATGAAATGATGGAGATGAAAGAGAGTATACTTCCATGATATTGCAAAATCCACAGACATTATCTCATCTCCAAGCATGCCCAGGCACAGAGAGATAAAAATCTTCGTCTCTAGATAGACACGATTCCTGCTTCAAGGTACTCAAAATCTAGTGAAGGAAGCAGATGTGTATACAAGTAACTGTAAGACAAGGCACATATGTGGCAAAAGTGTAAATAAAATGCAACAAGAAAGCTGAAGAAACAATGATTCATTCCAGGGGTGAGGCCTCTGAGTGGACCTGAGGAATGAGGAGGATTTCAGCATGCAGAATGGAGGATACTGCATGTGAAACTCTGCAGCTTTCAAAAAAGAAAACTGAGTCTATAGGAAGAAATAGCAGAAACTGTCCAATATAGACTACATAAAAAGAGGTCACTCAGCAATGTACTTAGAATTAGGGTTTAAAATATACACATACATAATATATATGTATATATGTGCATAGTAGTTGAACATTTAAGCTCTAAGAGCAGACTAGATTAAAATCTAAGGTTAGTACTTTCACTGGATTGTGTTATTGTTAAAAATATTTTCTGAGCCTTCCTGGGGGAAGGTTATTCTTTTCTGTCCAGGCTGGTCCTGTAACCTGCTTTGGCCAATGAAATGAGAGCAAAATCGAGCTGTGTGTCTTCTGAGTAGATGCTTTAAGAGTTGTCATTGGCTTCATCTGTGTTCTCTTTTCTCTGTATTCCAGTGATCAGCTAAGTACCACATAGAGGTGCTCCTTTGGCTTCAGCCTGGGTCCTGGGATGAAGACAGCAGGGAGCCAAGCCAACTGTGGTTGACAGGGCTCATTAGCATAAGCAAGAAACAAACCTTTGTTAGTGTCAGACACTAAGCTATCAAAGATGCTGTTACTATAGCCATCACTCAGTCTGGGTTGACTATAGACATCTGATGACCAATGGGATCTTATTTAACTTCTTTAAATCTCAGCTTCCTTATCTATGAAATGGGAATAATAATAGTACCTACCTCAGGGGGATGATTTGGAGAAGGCAATGGCACCCCACTCCAGTACTCTTGCCTGGAAAATCCCATGGATGGAGGAGCCTGGTAGGCTGCAGTCCATGGGGTCACAAAGAGTCAGACAGGACTGAGCAACTTCACTTTCACGCATTGGAGAAGCAAATGGCAACCCACTCTAGTGTTCTTGCCCGGATAATCCCAAAGACAGAGGAGCCTGGTGGGCTGCCATCTATGGGGTCACACAGAGTCAGACATGACTGAATTGACTTAGCATGCAAGCAAGCAGGGGCATGATTATGAGTTTAAAAAGAGTTAACTTTAAATCACATTGCATGATGTTCAGTTTATGATATGAAGTTACTGTTAGTTATCTTTAAATACATACAGAAAAATGTCTGGAAGAATATACACCAAACTGTTAAACAACAGTTGTCTCTCAAGTGTGAGATTCAAGATGACTTTTATTTTTTATTTCACTTATTTATTTAATCAAGTTGTTCATAATGAGCATACATTATTTTAGTAATCATAAAAACTAGATATTTCTACTTTGGAAAAAGGAACCATAGCACCCTGTACATTTTTTCATCACAGTGATAACTGCACCACAGTTGGCTCCTTGAAGGAGAGGGCTATGTGCACTGCCCTGTGTGACTAGGGCATGGCCTACTGGATGCCCCAAGATAAGTGCTCAACACACATTTACACAAGTGTAATTTATCACTGTTCCTTATCTGAATAGCTGGACGGATGGTAGCTAATGACCTATTATTTCTGAGATGAGAAACACAAAAGAAGTATAAGCTCAAAATATATGCATTCTGAATTTCTCATAGATGTGTTAATTGGACACTGGGAATATGTATTTGAAGATCAGAGATGGGGATAAAAAAACTCCTCTAAATAGAGGTGATTAGTCGAATATGTAGGTGTAGAGGGAACATGGGCTTTTGGGTTCATTCTGATGCCCACTTGTCCCTGCAAGACCACGTCCAAATATTTTTGCCAACAGCACTCATTCCACAATTATTTATTGAGCACCTACCACATACCAGGCACTAACGGATGGTACGGAGTGAGTAACAAATGTTCAAATGTCTCTTCCCTCCAGTAGCCTATGTTTTATGGTGAGAGGTAGACAGTACTAATAGTGGAAAACATACGTAAAATAGAGAGTATCCTAAAGTATTAAAGAGGAAAAACATGGAAGGGGAAAGGGAACACTGGATGTTGCCATTTTTGACAGGGTACGTCAAACTAAGCCTTGTTGAGGACATTATATTTGGGCATAAGACCTTAAGGAGGTACCTGAGAACTCTGACCCCTGGAAGCATGTTGCAGGTAGACGGAACAGAGAGGGCCCATCACACTCATTCGATAAGCATTTGCTGAACTGAAATGAACAGATCTAAGGATAAGACATGGACAAATATGAGTCATCCCTGAATGATGTCAAGTAAGTGAAATGAGAAGAAATTCCAAGGCTTCTTATAAGAGATTGAACGTTAGCACTTGGAGACTGTGGTCATGGGAGTTCCTTTACCATCTTCCTGTACTTAAGACACTGCTTTTTAACACAGGGTCAAAATTTACATTTAAGTAGAAACTTTGGGTTGATTTTTTTAGGTGCCCACACATATAGAGAAGAAAATAGCTGTGATCCGTATTTCCATTATGCAGAATTAATTACTATTAACAATGTGGGCATATTTGTTTCCAGCCTTTTCATTCAGTACTCAATTTTTAAAACCTACACTGTGGAATTATGTGAAGAGAAATATGATATATGTCACTGTGTGTGTGCACCATATGAACTCACATATACATACTTGCTCAGACAGTTGTGGCTTTTTGCTTGCTCTTTCCCAGAGTTTTCAAATTGGAAGGTGCTATGTTACAAACTGCTCTGGCAATAATGGGATCATGAAGCAGTGATGTCACATGTATGTATACAGAATACATTGGCCAAATAATACATTTTTAAGCATAAAAACTCTAAGTAACCTGTGTATACAGGAAAAAGTTCTAATGTGACCCTTTTGGTCTATAGTCCTCCAGTTTTTCTCTCCAGACACAACTAGCATTGCCAGTTCCTTGTGAATGCTTCCAGAAATTGTATTTGCATATGCAAATGTATATTTTCTATTTTCTTACACAGATGGTAGCATATTATGTATATGGTTTAGTACTTAAGCACAGGGTTTTGAAAATTTTGGAAGAGCTTCTTGATAATAAGTTTTCTTTCTTTTTTAATTTCAGTTTTGTTGAGGTATAGTTGACATACAAAAATAGTAAGCTTTCTGCATGTGCAAATTAGCAATCATGCTCTTCCCTCTTGCCTGGTCTCAGACAATTAGCTTGGGAGCGGGGGTCAAAAAATGTTTTATACTAGCTAGACAAGTCCTTTCAGATCACATGACTCCACGTCAGTACCAAACGGTTTGTTCTCACTCTCTCTGGTTGAACTTACTTCAAAGCCCACAAGAAAACCCTTTATGTTTTTGGTAACCAAACCAAAGTCCTATAGAATACCACAAAACCAAACAGAGGGAAATTGGGTCTCAGCCTAGAATACAGCTGGGCAAGCCCATATTTAGTTGCTGGAATACCAACCAACCGGGAGGGTCCAACTAAATTTAGCTTGGACCCTCAAACACTGTTCAGCTCCAAAGTCAACATCCCCCATTCCCCACATGGAGAACTCTACCCATCTCTGAAACTGGTAGACAAGAAGAAACAACCCTGCTAGTCCAAAATGCTGACTTTGCAAAGATCATACTAGTTGCGCTGGTATGATTTAATTGGCTGTAAAAGGTTTGATTTATAGCCAATCAATAGGCAAACAGTGTGATTTGTTGCTGGGGGAATACAGAGCACGGGGACCAGGGTGATGCCAAACAGTGGGAAAGGTTAATTAACACTGAAGTTCATTTAAAAATTTTCTTTAGGAAGACGAGAAGAATAAACTAGAACTATAAGTGCATCTCATGCTCCAGGCTGGCCTGAAGGAAAACGGAAGGTGAGCAGCTCAGCTCCACTAGTCCTTCCTCCTCACATGCCCTCTCTGGACCCCATGGGAGGACTGCCAAGGACAGACAGTCCCATGCTGGGGCTCAGTCTGGGCCTTACAACGAGGTCAGCCTCAGTTTCCTGATTTGTTCAAGTGGCAGGGTTGGCCTAGATGAACCACCCCAGGCCTGGAATTCTTGACTATTTGGGCCTCCTACAACTACCTGCCTAGCAGCCCAGAGCTCTCTACACCCTCTATCCTCATGCTCTGGAAACCCAAGTAGAGAGGGACACACTGGGCCCTAGTGGCTCAAGATGTGTTAAAAATATAACCTGATAAGAGGGGAAAATTAGGACCCTGAGAGAGCCCTGCATCCACCCCGATCCTGAAGACGGCAGGGCCATGGTGCCAGGGAAGGCCTGACAGCCCACACACAGAATCCCAGGTGGGCACCAGGTCTCCTCTAGGAGAGGCACATGCCGTACTTTATGGAGAATAAATGAGACGAGGTTGCCAAGTGTAGCCTAGGCAGTGCCAGGGCATGACTGCAGTGAGGGGCAGGACTTCTGATGGGCTCACGGAGCTCACCAGTGCAACTTAATATCTGTCGTGGTCCTGGTGAAGCTCCACCCACTGGATGGTGGTGAAGAGAGGCCAGATTGAGTCTAATCAGTTTAGACTTTGATGCAATGATTACTACACTCTCTTCAGGGCGATGTCTGTCTCCATGTTGCTCAATCTTTCAAGCTCCCACCCCATCCCCGTTCTGTGCTCCTCTCTTAGAAGGATGGGTGGCAGCAGAGTCCTTTAAGATCTCATGACAGTTGGGAGTGAGATGGGCCCTGGCCTTGTGCTGGTCCACGTGTGTGTACACTCTCTGTGACCCCTAAGCTGTGGTCAGGCTGGTTTGGTGTTTTACTGGTCTCAGTTGCCTATGAATTCCTGGTGTGTTCTTTCTCAGCCTATTTGTAGATCCGTGGCCCCTCCCTGTGGATCTGGGCTCCCCTTGCCACTCTCCGTCATCACAGACCCCCCTGGATCCCTGCCACCCTCTCCTCAGGGCCCTGGCCAAGCTGCCTCCCACAGCAGCAAATTGAGGGCCAAACTGGGGCCCTGGCAGCTCTCCTGGCTTGGAGTGGGGGGCAAAAAGGTATTCCAGAAGCAAGCTTGACCCTCTCTCTGCCTTTGCCTTTAGTATCTTGGAGGTGGGGTACAGGGGTAGACATCCCCCCCACCCCAAGACAGCATGCTGCCTCTTCAGCCCCTGGCACAAATGGGGGCAGTCCCCCTGGTGTGCACCGTGATTCCATAGTCTCACAGGCCCGCCTCAGCCTCAGCTTTGTACTTAGTGGTGATGTGGCTTGCGGCAGGGCCTTGACCACTGCCTAACCAGGAGGAGGATACCTGTCTCAGAGGATGTGCTGACAGTCAGTGAGATTTTCTGTAAAGCAAACAGCTCTTTTCTGAGGGAGGATCCTAGAGTGTAGAGGACAGAAGTGTCCTTTGCTAACGAAGCAGGAGTGGTAGGATTCCTCCCCGAGAATTCTCACCCAGACCCTGCCCCTTCCCCATGCAGTGCTGGATCCAGGCCTGTGCCCAGTTTCTGCTTTTTCTGAGTCTGTTTATCAGTGTTTCAGTGACTGAAATACCACTCTCTGATTTGACCAATAAGTCATTTTTAAAAACAGCAATTTGGGGAGCTTCCCTGGTGGTCTGATTGTGAGGACTCGGTGCTTCTACTGTTGTGGCCTGGGTTCAGTTCCTGGTCAGGAGGCACAGTGGGGCCAGGAAAAAAAGGGGAATATCTAAAAAAGCGGAATTCCTAGGAATGGAGAGTTTATGTTAGTTGCTCAGCCATGTCTGACTCTTTGTGATGGCATGGACTGCCAGGGTCTTCTGTCCATGGGATTCTTCTTCTCCAGAGGATTTTCCCAACCCAGGAATTGAACTTGGGTCTATGTCACCTCAGTTACCAAACGTCCTGGAGATGAAGTCAATCTATACATTTATCGGTTGACATTACAATAAAGGGGGTTGTTTCCTTTCTGGGCTAGGGGGCAGTTTGTGGAGGCTGGGCTGAATGCACCCAGAAATTTCATGTCATCTGCAAACAAGGAACTGGTTATGGTGCCTCTCTCACGAAAATGATGAAGAAATTTGAAATCAACCTGCAGGCCAAGTGCACTTGCTTCTTCTATGGCAAAACCAAAGAGAAGAGGTGAGCTGGTGGGGCCCAGAGCTGTGGCACCTGGAGCGGCACAGTCACGTATGCCGTCACTGTGCAGTCAGCCAGCAGATGGCTGAAGAGGATGAAGGCCCTACTGGAAACATCGATACCTGCAACACGTGGGTGGATTTACATAACCAAGAAGAGGAAGTTTGTGTGGCCCTACTCTTCTCCCCTAGGCCAACCCCGGGCACAGCATATGCTGTCTTGGGCCCACTGAGGGTAACAGGGTGACTCCCCAAAGTCAAGATGCCTTCCAGGTCTATCTTCCATCACAGACTCTCCACTTAACAAGCTTTTCTCTCTCTCTCTTTCTTTCCTTCTCCATAGCTCACCTCTGATCAATGTCCAGTTCCCTGTAATTGCTTTTGGCTATAGTGAAGGTTAAGGTAATTGGTCTTTTCATAGAAAGTGTTACCCTGCCAATCTTTCATTTCAAGACTTCTGTCATTAACTGGAATGAAAGGCTGTCTCTCTCCTTAACAGGATTTCAGGTCTCTGTAGATAGGAGAGGAGATGTCCATTCATTCTCAGGGCAATGGTCCTGGAATTGTCCCAGGCCTGGTGGTGATAGGTTGGCCTTTAGGGAACCCTGGATAGTGAGCCAGAGCCTGAGTCCTCTGCGTCCTCCAGCCTGGGAGGTCCAGCAGGACGGGGCCTGGGCCCAAGAGAGTCAATGAGACGGGGAACCTGGGCCTCTTTGCCAGCCTCTCATGTTCACTCCCTCCCTAAAGACAGCCCCACCTCCTTCCCATCTTCTCCCATCTGTTCATGTCTTGCCTGCTTTAACCTGCTTGCCTGTCTTGCCTGCTGCTATAGCTACGTCGCTTCAGTCGTGTCCGACTCTGTATGACTCCATAGACAGCAGCCCACCAGGCTTCTCTGTCCCTAGGATTCTCCAGGCAAGAACACTGGAGTGGGTTGCCATGTCCTTCTCCGACCCGAGACTCCTAGACACATACATTCTCATATAAGTGACAGCATTTTCGGTCATATTTAATGATTTCTTGCTACTAACCTTCCTGGCCTTATTTCATATACCTTACCTCCTCTTCTCCCCCAGTTTCATTTTTCCCTCTACTAATAAAATGTCTGCCAAGGAAATGCCACTGGAACCATCCTTTTTGTTAATAGAGGTATTATTTTCTAGAAAGGCCACGAGGTATTTTGGGGACATAAAATGCCACATCAATAATATGACTAGAGCAGAAGGGTTGATTTGAGAATAAGAACCCCAAAGAGAAATTAGAAACATATTGTTTCCCTAGCTTCAGGGGCTGGAGCAGTGAAGGAAGCAATTTAATTAGAGGGCCATTCCTGATGGGGAATTCGGTCGTGTCAGGAAAGTTGCAAGTCAGGGGGAAAATTTGGTAAAGTCAAAGGAAGCTTGCTGTGTAACAATACTATTACAGCATCTGCACTCTTCTTGGAAGTGAACCCAGGCAGCTGAAATGAGAGCAAACAGGTTAAAATGTCAGGATGCTGAGCTATGGGGAACTGCCCTCCCATACGTGTCGTCTGACTACTGGTTACTTTTCTCCATGATTCAAGTTACGAAGGTAATTTGTTGAATCCAAACAAGGCCATGGTAGGTCAAGAACAGGCTGGCTTGTTAACAGTTTGCTGGAGTGTGAATTGGGACTTGTGCTTTTCATTCCACTTCTTTTTTTAAAAAAGCTTTATGTTTTTGTCCTAAGCCACCACAAAATCTAAATCTGGAGGTAAATAAAATGACATTAAAATGGCCTTGCTCTCATATTCTCCAGTTGTAAATTCTTTAGTACCCACATCCCTTCCCCCTTACTGTAAAATTGAGGACAAAAGCCTTGAGCCTGAATTCCAGGATCCACATGGTGGACCTCAGTGGGCCTCACTGTTTCTTGCTCACTGTTCCCCACAACCCCCTTCCATCTTCCATGAAGTCNTTTTCTGAGGGAGGATCCTAGAGTGTAGAGGACAGAAGTGTCCTTCGCTAACGAAGCAGGAGTGGTAGGATTCCTCCCCGAGAATTCTCACCCAGACCCTGCCCCTTCCCCATGCAGTGCTGGATCCAGGCCTGTGCCCAGTTTCTGCTTTTTCTGAGTCTGTTTATCAGTGTTTCAGTGACTGAAATACCACTCTCTGATTTGACCAACAAGTCATTTTTAAAAACAGCAATTTGGGGAGCTTCCCTGGTGGTCTGATTGTGAGGACTCGGTGCTTCTACTGTTGTGGCCTGGGTTCAGTTCCTGGTCAGGAGGCACAGTGGGGCCAGGAAAAAATGGGGAATATCTAAAAAAGCGGAATTCCTAGGAATGGAGAGTTTATGTTAGTTGCTCAGCCATGTCTGACTCTTTGTGATGGCATGGACTGCCAGGGTCTTCTGTCCATGGGATTCTTCTTCTCCAGAGGATTTTCCCAACCCAGGAATTGAACTTGGGTCTATGTCACCTCAGTTACCAAACGTCCTGGAGATGAAGTCAATCTATACATTTATCGGTTGACATTACAATAAAGGGGGTTGTTTCCTTTCTGGGCTAGGGGGCAGTTTGTGGAGGCTGGGCTGAATGCACCCAGAAATTTCATGTCATCTGCAAACAAGGAACTGGTTATGGTGCCTCTCTCACGAAAATGATGAAGAAATTTGAAATCAACCTGCAGGCCAAGTGCACTTGCTTCTTCTATGGCAAAACCAAAGAGAAGAGGTGAGCTGGTGGGGCCCAGAGCTGTGGCACCTGGAGCGGCACAGTCACGTATGCCGTCACTGTGCAGTCAGCCAGCAGATGGCTGAAGAGGATGAAGGCCCTACTGGAAACATCGATACCTGCAACACGTGGGTGGATTTACATAACCAAGAAGAGGAAGTTTGTGTGGCCCTACTCTTCTCCCCTAGGCCAACCCCGGGCACAGCATATGCTGTCTTGGGCCCACTGAGGGTAACAGGGTGACTCCCCAAAGTCAAGATGCCTTCCAGGTCTATCTTCCATCACAGACTCTCCACTTAACAAGCTTTTCTCTCTCTCTCTTTCTTTCCTTCTCCATAGCTCACCTCTGATCAATGTCCAGTTCCCTGTAATTGCTTTTGGCTATAGTGAAGGTTAAGGTAATTGGTCTTTTCATAGAAAGTGTTACCCTGCCAATCTTTCATTTCAAGACTTCTGTCATTAACTGGAATGAAAGGCTGTCTCTCTCCTTAACAGGATTTCAGGTCTCTGTAGATAGGAGAGGAGATGTCCATTCATTCTCAGGGCAATGGTCCTGGAATTGTCCCAGGCCTGGTGGTGATAGGTTGGCCTTTAGGGAACCCTGGATAGTGAGCCAGAGCCTGAGTCCTCTGCTTCCTCCAGCCTGGGAGGTCCAGCAGGACGGGGCCTGGGCCCAAGAGAGTCAATGAGACGGGGAACCTGGGCCTCTTTGCCAGCCTCTCATGTTCACTCCCTCCCTAAAGACAGCCCCACCTCCTTCCCATCTTCTCCCATCTGTTCATGTCTTGCCTGCTTTAACCTGCTTGCCTGTCTTGCCTGCTGCTATAGCTACGTCGCTTCAGTCGTGTCTGACTCTGTATGACTCCATAGACAGCAGCCCACCAGGCTTCTCTGTCCCTAGGATTCTCCAGGCAAGAACACTGGAGTGGGTTGCCATGTCCTTCTCCGACCCGAGACTCCTAGACACATACATTCTCATATAAGTGACAGCATTTTCGGTCATATTTAATGATTTCTTGCTACTAACCTTCCTGGCCTTATTTCATATACCTTACCTCCTCTTCTCCCCCAGTTTCATTTTTCCCTCTACTAATAAAATGTCTGCCAAGGAAATGCCACTGGAACCATCCTTTTTGTTAATAGAGGTATTATTTTCTAGAAAGGCCACGAGGTATTTTGGGGACATAAAATGCCACATCAATAATATGACTAGAGCAGAAGGGTTGACTTGAGAATAAGAACCCCAAAGAGAAATTAGAAACATATTGTTTCCCTAGCTTCAGGGGCTGGAGCAGTGAAGGAAGCAATTTAATTAGAGGGCCATTCCTGATGGGGAATTCGGTCGTGTCAGGAAAGTTGCAAGTCAGGGGGAAAATTTGGTAAAGTCAAAGGAAGCTTGCTGTGTAACAATACTATTACAGCATCTGCACTCTTCTTGGAAGTGAACCCAGGCAGCTGAAATGAGAGCAAACAGGTTAAAATGTCAGGATGTTGAGCTATGGGGAACTGCCCTCCCATACGTGTCGTCTGACTACTGGTTACTTTTCTCCATGATTCAAGTTACGAAGGTAATTTGTTGAATCCAAACAAGGCCATGGTAGGTCAAGAACAGGCTGGCTTGTTAACAGTTTGCTGGAGTGTGAATTGGGACTTGTGCTTTTCATTCCACTTCTTTTTTTAAAAAAGCTTTATGTTTTTGTCCTAAGCCACCACAAAATCTAAATCTGGAGGTAAATAAAATGACATTAAAATGGCCTTGCTCTCATATTCTCCAGTTGTAAATTCTTTAGTACCCACATCCCATCCCCCTTACTGTAAAATTGAGGACAAAAGCCTTGAGCCTGAATTCCAGGATCCATATGGTGGACCTCAGTGGGCCTCACTGTTTCTTGCTCACTGTTCCCCACAACCCCCTTCCATCTTCCATGAAGTCAGCGCCCATCTTGCTTGCCAAACCAGACCCTCTCCTGCATTCACAATGCATGTTCTTCATCATGGCACTGCTCTCATTTTGTCTAGCAATATAAGGATTTACTTATCTTTCTATTTCCCCACACATACTATCTCCCAGCCCCCATGTCATAGGGTCTCAGAGGGCAAGAACTGGGGTTATTTATCTCTGCAATCCCTTGGTTCAGTCACTAAGTCTTGTTGGACCCTTTGTGACCCCATGGACTGTCCCACTTGGCTCCTCTGTCCATGGGATTTCCTAGGCAAGAACACTGGAGTGGGTTGCTATTTCCTTCATCAGAGGCAATCCCCTGGGTGCTGTGAATAGTATCTTGAACATAGTTAAGATGATAGATATATAGTTTTACTGGTGGGCCAGAAATATTTTATTNGCCCTTTCTTTACCTGAAGTTAGAAGCCCCCTCCCCACATGTGACCTCAATGAATCGGATTTCTTAGAAAAGTGGACAACTGAACTTCATGCCCATTCTCCTTCTGAAAGTCAGAAGGACAACCTGCCCCCCAGTTTGACTGAACTTAGAAGTAAGGAAGAAAAGCTGTCAAGTTGACGTGTGTATCTCCCAAGATTCTGTGTAACTTGTGCAGCTATTAAGAAGTCATTGGTGGCATAATGAGTTTGCCTCCTATACCCGGTAGGGCACAGTCTGTGGAAAGGGAAAGGGGAGGTGCTCACTGTGTGCAGAACAGTGAAAAGGACCACCATTTCCATGGACCCTATTGGTTGAGGTTTGTAGTTACAAACAACAGACTCCATTTCAGTCAGCTTAATTTTGAATGTACATTTATTAAGGTATAACCCATAGTGCTTGAGGCTACAGAAACGAAAATTACAAATCGTTGTACTGTCAAGAAACATTTGTAAATGAAACTCTTCTCTCATGACTCACGCTCAGAACTGGATGCTGGAAATATCGCCTTGGACATCCACAAAGAAAGCAGTGATGATGGGGACAGGGATGAAGGTGAAGATGTCGTGAGGATGGGGATGAAAACAAAAATCCTGTGTTACACTGCAGGCTCTGAGTTAATGTGGTCATGAGGAATGTGTTCCTACCTTACTCCTTCCTTACTCAAATAATTATAAACAGCCTCATTGGTGTCAGGAACTGTGTGAAGTGCCAGGGGTAAAAGGAAGACATGCTCTCACGGTGCTGAGAGCCACCTGGATAGAAAAGAATTAGACATGTTGACCAATAGAGGAAAGGAAATAGGCAGGCTCTGCTGAGGAGGGTAGGGAGAGAAGGACTGTGAGGAGACGGAAGAAGTTCAGATGTAGACACAGCCCATCCTGCAGGAGTCCTCCTTGGACATCAGAGTTTCAGCGACTACTCTTTGCATGTCCTCTGCAAAAAGAAAGAAACTTGGTGAGTGCCATCAATGTAGCCCCAGACCTAGACAATGGTCAACTTAATAGATCCCATATTTTCAAAAAAAATACGGACCCACATTCCCAAATCACAAGCAAAAAGGAAGTGAATTTTCCAAGCCTAGGTGGAGCACTCAGGAGCACCCCAGACCTGCCCTGGAGGGTGGCTGAGTGAGTGTTCCCAACTGAGAAAGAGGAGCATGTGATCAGGCTCAGATGATCACAAAGAGGCCTCTGGGGTTGACCTTCTGCCATTCTCTCCCTGGAGAACTCGCTCNGCACAAGTTACACAGAATCTTGGGAGATACACACGTCAACTTGACAGCTTTTCTTCCTTACTTCTAAGTTCAGTCAAACTGGGGGGCAGGTTGTCCTTCTGACTTTCAGAAGAATGGGCATGAAGTTCAGTTGTCCACTTTTCTAAGAAATCCGATTCATTGAGGTCACATGTGGGGAGGGGGCTTCTAACTTCAGGTAAAGAAAGGGCAACTACTGTTTAGTATCCTTGGCTCTGTGTTAGCATTTTGCCTGCATTTTTCTATTCATCATGCTAAGAATCCTTCAAGGGAGGAAATGGAGACATAGAGATGGTGCTTAGCTGCTGTATTCATTCCTAACATGGCAGGGAATCCCACTCTCTCAAGCAGAGGGTCTTTGATGATGCTTTCTTGCTCAGCATCTTGGAAGATTTAGAATGGGGGCAACTTTGGAAACAGACAGTATCTGTTTTACTATGTCACAGAGACCAGAGCAAGTATTAGTATTTGAATAAAGGAGAACACACAGGGTGTTGGTGTTATTTTTCATATGTTTCCAGTCCTGGGAAAATTGTCAACATCTCTGAGCTTTGCTTTCTTTATAAAAATAAGGAGAAGGCTTGTACTTGTCAATGTTTCTAACCAGAGAACACTAAAATACTCCCGTTTCTAGTTGAACTCGTTGGGTTTATTACTCACTGCAGCAAGGAAGTGATGCTATCTTGGAAAACAAGATGCAGTCCTCTTAAGACAATGTTAAAAAGAACTTATAAGATGTGGGCTTCTGAGTTGAATTGGGGAAGATTTCAGATAGCTGGCTTTGTCTGGATGGATGATATTTAGGAAGTGTAATAGTTCTCTGAGTATCTTAACCTTAACTCTAAGAGGCAAAGACTAGATAGGGGTTAGAGTTGTATTTGGCCAAAATCTAACAGTCACTCAAGATAGGAAGGTGTTTGGTCATATTGAGAGTTTGCATAATGTTTCCTTTGCTCAGTGCTCAAACATGATTATCCAATGTCTTATTTTTGTGTAGATCTTTCACCAATCCAGAATGGTCTCATTGATGTGGATACATTGTAAAATGTTTATGTTGAGCAGGAGAACAGAAGGGCCATTATGGTACCAGCTCAGGTCTTGGAACTCAGAGGTTGATTTTCTCTTTCTCTATCAATCTCAAAGGGTTGTGATGAGAGTGAAAGAGATCCATTTGTTAAATGCTTTGTTCAAGTGTTATCAGGGTAACCATTTGATGAATGTCAGACATGATAATAGTGATAGTAATACTATGTTGTTGCTGTTATTGTTGTTCAGTTACCCAGGCATGTCCCACTCTTTGCAACCTCATGGACTGCAGCACGCCAAGCCTCCCTGTCCCCCTCTCAAAGTTTGCCCAAGTTCATGTCAACTGCATCCATTTTGCCATCCGTCCATCTCATCCTCTGATGCGCTCTTCTCTTTCTGGCCTCAATTTGCCCTAGTATCAGGGATTTTTCCAATGAACTGGCTGTTCACATCAGATAATCAAAATTCTGGAACTTCAGCTCCAGCCTTACCCTTCCAACGAGTATTGGGGAATGATTTCCCTTCAGATTGACTAGTTTGGTCACTCTGCAGGAGTGTTCTGCAGCACTACAGTTTGTAAGTATCAATGCTTCGGGCTCTGCCTTCTTTCTGGTCCAGGTCTCAGAACCATACATGACCACTGAGAAGACCTCAGACTGAAGTATATGGATCTTTTTGGGCAGAGTAATGTCTCTGCTTTTCAACACACTCTCTAGGTTTGTCATAGTTTTCCTAACAAGAAGCAAACATCTTCTGATTTCATGGCTGCAGTCACCATCCACAGTGGTTTTAGAGACAAATTAGAGGAAATCTGTCACTACTTCTGCATTTTCCCCTTCTATTTGCCATGAAGTAATGGGACCAGATGCCATGATATTAGTTCTTTCAATATTTAGTTTAAGCCAGCTCTTTTATTCTTCTCCTTCACCCCCATCAAGCAGCTCTTTAGTTGCTCTTTGCTTTCTACCATTAGGCTGGTATCATTCACATATCTGAGGTTGTTGATGTTTCTCTCATCTATCTTGATTCCAGCTTGTAACTCACCCAACCTGGCATTTCTCATTATGTGCTCAGTGTATAGGTTAAACAAACAGGGTTATACCAGACATAGTTGATGAAACAGAGGTACACATTTTTATGAAATTCCCGTGCAATCTCTGTTATCCAGTGAATGTTGGCAATTTGGTTTCTGGTTCCTCTGCCTTTTTTTAAACCCAGCTTGGACATCTGGAAGTTATTGGTTCATATAACACTGAAGCCCAGCATGCAAGATTTCAAGCATGACTTTACCAGCATGGGAGGTAGGTGCAATTTTCCAACAGTTAGCACATTCTTTAGTACTATCCTTTTTGGGAACTGGGATGAGGATCAACCTTTTCCTATCCTGTGATCACTGCTGAGTGTTCCAGATTTGGTGACATATTGAATGCAACACCTTGATTGCATCATGCTTTAGGGTTTTGCATAACTACTGGAATTCCATTGCATCCACTAACTTCATTAACAGCAGTGCTTCCTAAGGCTCACTTGACTTGGCAGTGCAGAATGTCTGGCTCTGGGTATCTGACCACACCATCATATTAATCTGGCTTATTAAGATCTTTTTTGTACAGTTCTTCCATGTATTCTTTCCATCTTTTCTTGATCACTTCAGCGTCTACTAGGTCTCCACCTTTCTGTCTTTTATTGTGCCCATCTTTGGGTGGAATGTTCCCTTGTTATTTCCAATTTTACTGCAGAGATCTCTGGTCTTTCTCCTTCTCTTGTTTTCTTCTAGTTTTATGAACTGTTCATTGAAGAAGGCCTTCTTGTCTCTCTGTGCTGTTCTTTGGAACTCTGTATTTAGTTGGATATATCTTTCCCTTTCTCCCTTGTTTTTGGCTTCTCTTCTTTCTTCAGTTCAGTTCAGCTCAGTTCAGTTCAGTCGCTCAGTCATGTCCGACTCTTTGCGACCCCATGAATCACAGCACGCCAGGCCTCCCTGTCCATCATCATCTCCTGGAGTTCACTCAGACTCATGTCCATTGATTCCATGATGCCATCCAGCTATCTCATCCTCAGTCGTCCCCTTCTNTCATTTCTGTCCTTTATTGTGCCCACCTATACATGAAATATTCCCTTGGTAACTCTAATTTTTTTGAAGAGATTTCTAGTCTTTCCCATTCTATCGCTTTCCTCTATTTCTTTGCAATAATCCCTGAGGAAGGCTTTCTTGTCTCTCCTTTCTGTTCTTTGGAACTCTGCATTCAAATGGGTATATCTTTCCTTTTTTCCTTTGCCTTCTGCTTCTCTTCTTTTCTCAGCTTTTTGTAAGGCCTCCTCAGACAACCATTTTGCTTTTTTCCCTATCTTTTTCTTGGGGATGGTCTTGATCCCTGACTCCTGTACAATGTCATGAACCTTTGTCCATAGGCAATCTGTCTATCAGATCTAATCCCTTGAATCTATTTCTAACTTCCACTGTATGATCATAAGGGATTTGATTTAGGTCATACCTGAATGGTCTAGTGGTTTTCCCTACTTTATTCAATTTAAGTCTGAATTTGGCAATCAGGAGTTCATGATCTGAGCCTCAGTTAGCTGCCAGTCTTGTTTTTGCTGACTATATAGAGCTTCTCCATCTTTGGTTGCAAAGAATATGATCAATCTGATTTCGGTGTCGACCATCTGNTTCAATTTAAGTCTGAATTTGGCAATCAGGAGTTCATGATCTGAGCCTCAGTTAGCTGCCAGTCTTGTTTTTGCTGACTATATAGAGCTTCTCCATCTTTGGTTGCAAAGAATATGATCAATCTGATTTCGGTGTTGACCATCTGGTGGTGTCCATGCGTAGAGTCTTCTCTTGTGTTGTTGGAAGAGGGTGTTTGCTATGTGTTCTCTTGGCAAAACTCTGTCAGCCTTTGACCTTCATTTTGTACTCTAAGGCCAAATTTGCCTATTACTCCAGGTATCTCTTGACTTCCTACTATTGCATTCCAGTCCCCTAAAATGAAAAGGACATTTTTTTGGGGGGGTGTTAGTTCTAGAAGGTCTTATAGGTCATCATAAAACCATTCAACTTCAGCTTCTTCAGCATTACTAGTTAGGGCATAGACTTGGATTACTGTGATATTGAATGGTTTGCCTTGGAAATGAACAGAGATCATTCTGTCAGTTTTGAGATTGCATCCAAGTACTGAATTTCAGACTCTTTTGTTGACTATGATGGCTACTCCATTTCTTCTAAGGGATTCTTGCCCACAGTAGTAGACGTAGTGGTCATCTGAGTTAAATTCACCCTTTCCAGTCCATTTTAGTTCACTGATTCCTAGAATGTCAACGTTCACTCTGGTCATCTCCTGTGTGACTGCACAAAAGGATGTCATTTGCTCTTCATCCTGATGAAGCTCCTGAATCACAGAACCAAAGAGGCAACCCTACCTAAGAGGTGTGTTCTGTCTCTGCACTTGATACAAAAGCTGCCTCTGTCATCTATCTTCTGTGGTGGACTATCTCCTCCCAGGGGAACACTCCCTTACCTGCCTGTCCTGGGTAACCATTGATTGCTCACACCTCCATCTCCTTCCTGGCCTCTTGTCTTCACTGTCTTCTTCTTCAGATATCACCTGGTAGCACGGACTGCTAGAACCCACTTGCCTTCACAGACCCGGAAAGGGAGGCCCAGGAGACTCCCATCGATTCTTTCTCCCAAGTTACAAAGCAGTCGGGGGAAAGATGTGAGGCTTGACCTCTGACTCCAGGCCCTAAGCCCAGGGCTCTTTCCTGGGTAGTTCCCACCGGGACTTGGCTGACTACATCTGGGAGGCTGGTGACCCCTGCAGGTGCCTGCCTGCAGGAGCTGATTTGCAGGAGCTCTTTGGCTTACATTGATGGGAAAGGATTTTGTTGGGGCCAAAAGGAATAGAAAGATAAGAAAAAGAGAGGGATGGAAGGGGAGGTCTGACCGTTAGCCAGGCTCGTGGACTGGTTCTGAGCCCCAGGAGTGAGAAGCAGGTAAGAAGTGAGGATGCCCCACTTGTGAATGGCTGAGTAAGACTGGAAGGAGCCGATGCTGCTCCAGGGTCTGGAGATGGGGTACACACATAATCAGGACAGCCCACCCTAGCACTCCCACATCAGGGTGGAAAGAGTAGGCAGGAGGGCAGACTACGCTCTTCCAAAGAAAGCGCTCCCACAGCTGGGGCAATGAGGAGCCCTTGAGATGGTGTGAACTGAGGGTGTGATGGGACTTGTTTCCGAGCACAGGTAAGACAGCACAGCCGTAGGCACTCCCAGAAGTACCTGGCAAGAGACTGGTGGTAATTGGGGCTAGAGGGGCTGGGGGTGACTGTCAGTGGACTGATACCCTGGAATATATGGATCTTACATCATGACCCTGACCCTGAATATCATCTTCTCAAGCCCACATTCACTTGTTCATTTATTCAGTAAGTATTTATGGAACACTTATAGGCTCAGTATAGATCAGTATAGATCTATATTGATAGATCAAATCAATACAGACTACCATTCTTGTATCAAGGATACCCAAAGGCGAGCAAGAAGGAAAAGCCCCCTGTTCTCAGGTGCTTACTATCCTGCTTAGCTTATGCAATTCCATTCTCTTCTCCTTGGGCTTCTCCTCTCTGGGACCCAAGTGAACGAGAAGGGTAAGGTATAGTGAGAAAAATAATTACCAAAAAAGAGATGGCTTGAAGCATCTTTAAGAACTCCCTACAGAGGCATTAATTTTTCTTTTTTGGTGAGATTCTTGAGGCTAAGGACTCTTGGGGCATGGGAGGCTTGTACTGAGGGCTCAGAGGACATAAAATGATGCTGTTCCATGTTGGATGAGCTTTCCTCATGGCAAATCATGATCTCAGAGTGGGTCCTATCTGGAGAACTACAGTGCACTCTGCCTGGAGTTGTTTTAGGAGACCAGCTGGTACAAGATGCAATCACATGGCTTCCTAAGAACTTAAGCCACTTAGCTCAAAGCCTGGCAGGTCTTTAGCACTGGGTGCTAGGCTGAAACAGGAGGTGGCACATCTTATGATGAGCAATGGTTGGCTGGGGGCTTGGCTCCTGCAGCTTAATTAGAGGGCAGAGGAAGGTAGGGCCAGTGGGGGCTCTGGCATAGCTGCAGCCAACAGGCAGACAGTAGCAGAGGCCTTGAGGAACCAGGAGGGTCTCCACTCCTGATAAAAGATGCTTTGAACACTGCCATCTATGCCAAAAATTCTTTCCCTTAGTTGAGTTTTAACTCTCAAAATCAAAATGGCTCAAAAACTGAAAAGCTTCTGTTTCTATCCATACCCTAACAAGAACTGTCACAATGAAATAAATAACCCGATTGATACACCATTTGTTTTAACAATCTCTGAGTGTGAACACAGAAAACACACAGAAAGAATAATTTCGCTGAGACTTTCAGTGCTGAAATTTCAAGTTTCTTGATCAGGCAAGGTCAACATTTTCAAGTTTCAGATGGAAATTTTTTATCCACACC